>CM034151.1:742885112-743485112 GCA_019776745.2 Taxus chinensis | reverse complement strand
AAATTGTTTTGGATGGTTTCAGGGTTCATTTTAAGACACCCCTATAAAAATTGAAGGTGGAAAATACCTGGCGAATATCCCCGTAACCACTTTCAGCGAAAAGGCGAATTTGACAGTATTCAAAAACAAAATTTTCGCCTGGTTTTTCAAGGCTAAATCAGAGACGAGCGACAACAGGAATCCTTAATGACGCATGTCACAGGCGCGACAATAGCTCCTAATGACGTGCGACACTGGAGCGACACTAGATCGTAATGACGCGCGTCAGTTGTATTCTATTGACGCGCGACACTGTTCTCTATTGGCGCGCGACACAGTCAACAAATTGACGCGTGACATCGTGCCCTCTATTGACGCGTGACATCGTGATCCTTAATTGACGCGCGACATTGTCCTCTATTGACGCGCGACATTGTCCTCTATTGACACGCGACATTGTAAACAAATGACGCGCGACATTGTAAACAAATGACGCGCGACACTGTACTCAAATGACGCGCGACATTGCAATAATCAAATGACGCGCGACACTATAAACAAATGACACGCGACACTAGCCTAAACTATTGACGCGTGACACTGTTATCAAATGACGCGCGACACAATAATCAAATGACGCGCGACAAAGCAACCTATTGACGCGCTTCACAATAATCAAATGACGCACGACACTGCTTCCTATTGACGCGCGTCATTTGAAGCAAATGACGCACGTCAATAGGGGCAGTGACGCCTATATCTAGGTTATAAATACCCTTATTCCGCTCATTTTCTCGTTTACGTTTTCCCGTTCTTGAATTTTTGCAGGTCGAAATCTTCTGACAAAGACGCAATTACAGCTACAATGTCGACTTCACATGCCTCCCAATTGCAAGTTCAGCAAGAAAATGAAGAGATTCCAAGTCAATCGATTTCCAAGATAACCTATAGGAATCCCTTATGCCCTCACATCCATATGGCTTTAAGGATGTCTCCAGAATATCAAGGTATAATTGAAGAGTGTGGATTTACAGGGTTAGTTAATATGCCCCATTTCGAAACAGATCCCGATATTTTGAATTACCTTCTGTCATGCTACAATTCAGAGGACGGTATATTTTATGTGACTCTGAACGATGGCCACATGTTCCAATTCACTATCGAACCGAATGACATACATCGGTTTACCGGCCTTCCTATCAGAAATTTACCAAATGTTACAACCAAGGCAACACTCGTGGAAGAAAACAAGAAATTTCTCGAATCAAAGTACGGTTTCCATGTTGATTGTAAGTAATTTATTCTGTTTTTTATTCAAAATTTTATTCTGTTTGTTATTCTGTTTTTTATTCTGATACAATTTGCTGTTATAAATTGATAGCTAATTTTCACTGTTTCACATTTGCAGCCCATGTCAATAAATCCAGGCATGGTGTAGATACACAATCAATTGCACACCACTTTCTTGCTGCACTTATTGCATTTTTTTCAAGCCAGAATTGTTATGCAGGGTCGCCAAACAGATATACCAAATTGGGCCATTGCATACATTTGTGCCACTATCTCAAAACAAAAATTCGATTGGTGCACATTTCTATCCAAAAAAATTAGAGCTGACATATCAAATTCGAAAATGTCAGAAAAACCTTTCATTTATTCAACAAACTATCTCCTCGGCTTCTACTATGAGGCACTTTTAAATTTAAAAGCTAAAGAAATTCCTACTTCCTCTGATGAGGCTTTGATGAAATTCTCAATTCCATTTGCAGAACAACAAGTATAAACTATTTAGTTTGTAAATTGTATTACAATTTTCTTCATTACAGTGCGAAGTTATTAAAACTTAAATTTTAATGTTTTGCAGAGAAGATATCTTGAAGCCATTCCCAAAAAAAAAAAAGATGTCGAGAGGAAGAGGCCAACTACACGCGGAGGCTTCGGGGGACTCCCATTCCGAAATGGAAGCTCACTCCTCTCCAGACCCTCAACAATTTGAACTCGTTAAACGCCAGAGAAGTAATACATTCTCATATATTAATTACAAATTCCAAAGTTGCAGATTTATTTTTCAATTTAAATTTTATCAAACTGAATTGACAACACTTAATATTGATGAATAGCAGGGACTATGGAACCTTCTTCCCCAACTCACTCAATACAGTCCCATGCATTGATATCTTCAGAACAGCCACTGAGTACAACTCCTACAAGGCCACCCGTAGCACCGAAAAAAACAACCCCTCGACAACAAGGTACAACTTTTCTATAGAACGTTTAATTTCGTAGTTTTTACTTTATGAATTGTTTTAATATTTTTAATTTTTTCTTGTACTTTTCAGCACATGTCAGTCATGATGCAAGCCACGGCACCGACACCCACTCAACCATTAATTTTTAAAATGCCAACCAGAGGAACAGTGAAAAAGACAATTGGTAAACGAATGCCTTTTGCTCCGGCCCCTAGTGGGACACTAAACCTTGACTCCTTGTTTTGAATTCCATCTCTCTCACTTGGTGGCTTGCCCAGTGCAACGGGCATATCTGTTTTGAACAATATAAATTTAGATGAAGATTATTTGGGCATTGATAGCAATGACCCAACTGGTTTTTTTGATACCCGCGAGATGATTCAAGGCCAACAGGTATACTTCAGTCTTCAAATTTCAATTTTAATATTCTTTACAATTTTTAATTACATTCTGATTTATCTAAATCTAAATCTTCAGTCTTCAAATTTATTTATCTAAATCTTGATTTATTTTTTCAACAACAGGATCAGCCCACCCAAAGACAGAAACAAGGAGCAGTTGATCTTGGTCATGGTGAAAGCCCCCACTCTTCTCCAGCAAGATCTTCTGCATCAGATTCAGATAGTGAAGAGTTTCCATCATTTTCCTTTGGAGAACTTAATTGGTAATGATTGTCAATCCCATGTCGAGTGAGTTTAACAATTCACTCAAATGCGGATCAGCTTATAGAGCATGGTCTCGACCCTGACATCTTGTTCAAGGGCTAAAGCAGTTGCTTATCAATGAGATTATGCTAGTCGTTATGGAGATGCAATTATTGGCAAGAGGGATAGAATTATAAAAAATCTGGACAGTGCTGCAGAAGATCTTATAAGTTCAGGGGTTATTTCTGCTGTTGGGGAAAGAGGTCACAGCCACAGTGGAAGAAGCCGTTGGGGAAGAGAGCAGAGTTGTAACAACTGGATAAAGAAAAAGAGGGTTTTGAAAACTAGAAACTTTTATTATTGAGGGGAAACTATAAATATTGAATTTGAAAACTTCTACTATTGAGTATGGCCCATTTGCATTTAATTATATAACAAATGGTAAATTTTGATTACATTAGATGGTATTTGAAACTTTCAATTGACTAAACTGAATTTGAAAGACTTCAACTATTGAGCGGTTGTACTATGCTATTACATTTAATTAATGGTGCATTAGATGGTGATTATCATGAATTATATGTATGTTTCTTGTTTACTTGCATTGTCATGAATTGTATGTGGACGTAGATGATGAATGATGACAATTGATAATTAATGATAGATGATGATGAAAGACGATGATCGATTTACGATAATCTAAAATTTAGTGCCTGAAGTATCACTTGGGGACTTTAATGATCAAAATTATGTCGTGGGACGTTAGTATCTTATCCGTCATGAAAGCAAACTTAAGGTTGAAGGTTAAGAATATCTGTTGTACTATGATTTTTCAACTTGTTGAGGACTTCAAAGTGTGTTTGGATTTTATGAATGACCTCTATCAGTCTAAAATAAAGATAGCCAACGTAAATGATGCATAAGGTCTTAGAATCTGTCCTGATATCTAGTTGATAAAGCTCAAAATGCAAGTTGCTGTTATGCTTCAAATTGACTCAGTCGCTATTGGAGATGAACAATTCTCTAAGAAGAAAGAATTGTAAAAAATCTCTTCCAGTACAAGTGATTCATGCTGAATTATCAGGTTATCTAAGTTCAGGTGTGTATTTGTTTGACCTGAGGAGTGCAGTGGAAAAGTTTAAACAACCGTAGATCTTAAGAAAACTGATTGGAACCAAGAAGGGGATAATTAATTGATGTTCCCAAACTTGGATGCAAATCAAGCAGGAGTTGAAGAATTCTCAGAATGTACTTTAATATTATTGGAGGAAACTCAGCCAAGGCTATTGAGTTTGAATCAGGGACTTGTGAATATTGATATATGGTAGTATTGACGATGTTTCGACATCACTATACAATTTAAATTTTTGATTACATTAGGTATGGTTAAAATTCAGGTGGCAGGAATGTCTATTTTTTATACCACTCACCAACTTTTAATATTGAATTTGAAATATAGTCAACTAGGAAAAAAATTTGTACTATATAAAATATATTAAATTAAATATAATTCGAAGAAATCAAGAAAGAATCATCACTGGTAAGAAATTAAACATAATTGCAAATATGATAGGTTTTAGCTTACCTCTTGCGTATTAGATTGTTGTGAAATCATCAAGGGTAACGTGCTAGATGATTTGTTTGACCTGACATTGTAGATCAATGAGGGATGAGTTGCCTTACATTGTCAGTCCTGAGAAGTGCCAGCAACATCTTTAAATATATAGACCAACAATATCTTTAAAGGTCAAGTAAATGTAAATATATCTTGAAAATTAGATACCTGTTTAACATTTTAATTGATAACTGTAATGTGTTAGATCTGTCTTAAAAAATGTAAAGTAGACAAAAAATTGATTAGTTGAAGATGGGTGAGTTGCCTGACGTTGTCAGTCCCGAGAAGTGAAAGCTTCCTCGGACGGATGTCAACCCACGTTTTCAAAAAATAAAAATTTTGTATTTAACTAAATGTAAATACATACACCTGTAACATTTTTAATTATAACCAGAGTTGAAAAAATGAATAGTAACAAACAATAAGATTAAGGGGAAAAAGATACCTGCTTAAAGTTGAAATCATCACTGCCACTGGTAACAATATAGATCCTTGTTTTAAAAAAATCCAACACGAGAAATGGATTAGTCAGATAGATGGGTGAATTGCTCTGTCATTTTTAGCTATCATAGACCTGTACTACAGTCTAGTTAATGATAAAGATATCAAGATAGACTTGTCATGATACCTACTTAAAGTTGAAACAATCCAGAGCTTCATCAAAGTCGATGTTATAATTCTCTAAATAGTGGTACGAAGACCATGTCAAGCTGTTGATTCATCAAGGTCTTGTAGGGGAAAAAGATACATCCTTAAAGTTGAAATCATCACTGCCATTGGTAATGAGCTAGATCTTTGATTTAAAAGAACCCAACACGAGAAATGGATTAGTAGATAGATGGGTGAATTGCCTGACATTTTTAGTATATAGACCTGTAACATCTTAAATGATAAAGATAAAAGATAGATAAAGAAGATACCTACTTAAAGTTGAAACAATCCATTATCAATAGCTTCATCAAAGTCGATGTTGTCTTCTGTAGAATGTGACGAAGAGCCAATTACACTCTCAAGGTTGGGAATATTTGTACTTGTAGCTGTATTATTTACACCTCTTCTTTCGCAAAGGGAATTCCAGTGCGCAATTTCTCTGTCAAACGGAAAGGTTTCGAGGGAGTATCGTGAAACGTAACACCTCATGCAACTTTCCAGATTTTTATCCAACCTGTTTCTCAGTTTTGATTTTATAAATGACAATGCACTGAAAACTCTTTCATCCTCCACAGACCCCAAAATCATTGTCTGGCATAATTCATATAGTCTGAAATACTCACTGATATCTTCTTGTAAGATAGAACTTTGATAGATTCCTCTCCACAGCCTTGTAATAGCACCACTTTCAGAAGGTTGATCTAAATTCTTATATTGGTTCCTCATTGTTGTTGCAAAATTGGTTGACTGAAACTTTAATAAATCGGCATTCAGTATACCTTTGATTTCCGTACCCTTGAGCTCTGACGTCTTAGTAAATTGTTCCATTATTGTACCCATTGATTTATGGAAATGCTTACTGACAAAGTCTGCACGGCCACCTTCTGTATTCCAAAAATTCGGATTCATCACACCCATGGCTTCCAGAATTTTATCTTTACAGAAACGTTCCCTAATTTCTGATGACAAGGTTTCTGAAATTTTTTTAAGCTTTATTCTGGTTTCAACTATCACAGACTCAAACAAATTACGTGTTACAGGAACATCTTCTCGCTCCGATCCTGTAATATCTTGACGTCTTTGCAAAATGTGCATAGGTATTTCCTTCCCATTAACAGAGATGCATAGGTGATCGTGGATATTAAATCTCAAATAGGTGTTAGGATTTTTAAGATCTAATAAATCTCTCCAATTTTCAAAAACAGGTGCATCAAAACTATCCTGGGAACAATACAATATATCAAGACTTTGACATACCATTTTCCTCATCCTTATAAAATCCACAATATAGATCAATCTGCCCTGTGCATGCTTCATCAGTGTATTGATCTCCTTTAACATTGGAAGAATACCAACCAATGTAAGCAAAGTCTCCAAATCAGTTAAGCGGAACAACAGGTCCCTTGCCCTATCAACTTCATGACGGTATTTGTGCATGAAACCAACCAATGAAGGATACTCCTCACGAACTCTGCATGCTGGTTCATACAAAGAGATCCATCTAGTCTCCACATCCTTCAGAAGTTTTTTGCCGTCTGTAATTCCAATTGCAAATTTTTGGAACTCCAGAAAACGCTTTGGGCTGCTTGACATATAGGCATGGAGTTCTCTTATTAGGTCTTCTAATTTAGCAACATTTTCATGGTTGCTTACCATTTTATACGCTAAATTCATTCTGTGAGCCATGCAGTGAATTGGTAGCATATATGGGGCCACTGTTGTTTGTAATCTAACACAGAGCCCTGTTCGGTGACCCTGCATGATAGATGCACCATCTGCTCCAACGCATACCAACTTCGTAGCAATTTCATAATCAGTCATACCAGCAACATCTTTCAAATGAGAAACAACTATTTTGTATAGGTTTTCAGCATTGCAGTTTTCAACCATTTTCATAACACCCAACAGATGAGGTGTCCTTATATGATTTTCTAATGTATAGATGTGGATACATACCCATGCGGTGTTGTCGACTGCTGTCACTTCATCAATTGAAACAGAGATAAAGTTTGCTTTTTTTACATTCTCTTTCAAATCTTCCTTCTCTATCATCGAGAGGCATTTTGCCATTTCCCATCCACTACTCTCAGACCAATGAGACTGAGGTACATTCAGCATTCCATTAAATTGATACAAAACTTTGAAATCAAGGAAATCTGACATCGCCCTTCCTTTTTTAAGTATTTGAAAAAGAGTAGAGAATTGTATGAATTTTGCATGTAGATTTGTTTCTTTCATCTTACCAATATGCGATGTGATTGTTCCTCCCTTTTCCAACAAATGTCTGTGTTTTTTCTGCTCTGCCTCATATTCCGCTGCGTATCTGACATGCATGCACTCCTTTTCAGTTTTCCACCTATGTGTTTTGATTTTCTAGCCATCCGCCCCTGTTACAGTTAAATATTGTTTTCCACAATGTTTTTCTATTGTGTCCAGCTTCAGTTGCATTTTTTGTTGCTTTCCCAATTTCCACGTACATATTGTACATGTACATTCACATGGGATTTCTTCAGAATTTGATGATTGTACAGGTTCAATAAATGGAAATTTAGCTGCCCAATCAAACTTGTATGTCCTGCCAATGGTCCACATATTCTTGTTTGTTTTCAATGCTTTACTTTTTTGAGTCGAATTTTGAGCAATATCGCAATCACCTGGTTTCCTCTTTCTTGGACCAGAGTTTGATATTGATTTCTGTCTTCCATTTTGCTGAGTGTTTGTATCTGTGATATCTAGCTGCACTTCTGGTTGCACCCCAATAGGAACAATATCTTCAAGATCTGGCATATTATCGTAGGTTTCATTTGTTTGACTGTGATACTGTGCAGAATGCATGTCCACCTCAATAATGCCTTCCACACAGTCAGTATTCTGATTCTTTTTGGTGGCATCTATATGATTGGTATTTACATTATCTGTATCCGCAGAGTTTCCAAAATACTTGAAGAGTGATTTCTGAGATTTCTTACTTACTTTTAGGTTATTCGTATTCTTTGAGCTGGCACCTTCCATTATTCTGAAAAGAGTCGTGCGTCAGCAAAAGAACCAAGAAGCGACTCTGTACAGTCTCTGAGGTCTTGTCGCGCGTGAACTGTCAGATGTCGCGCATCCATACTGCCCAGGTCGCGCGTCAATATACTGTCGCGCGTCAAGCACTTCCCTTGTCGCACGTCAAGCCTTCCTCTGTCGCGCGTCAAGCCTTCCTCTGTCGCGCGTCAAGCCTTCCTCTGTCGCGCGTCAAGCCTACAGCTCTGTCGCGCGTCAAGCATTAGCCAAAGTCGCGCGTCAGTATTTCTCTTGTCGCGCATCAATACTGCATTTGTCACGCGTCAACAATCACAGGATAACAGTAATATGAATCATCTCTGGTGCAAAGGGTATGCGAGTTCAAATTTCACAGTATTGGTAATTTGGTAAGCTACTTGAGGTATACTACCCGGCGAATCACATAGGTTTTTATAGGAGATGTTTTCAAATGAAGGCGAAGCCGACCCCCCAAAAAAAATATACTTTATATTTTAGGCGAACAGGACACCGACCCACTCCGAATAATTCACCTTTTCAAATTTTCCTAAAATGAAATTTTCGCCATATTACGAATATTCGCCGCTAAAATTATCCCTGCCCATTTTCAAAGTAATTAGGGAAAAGGATCGAACGGTTCATATAAAAACTAGAAAATTGAAATATAAAACACATTTTTACATGCAGAAGATCTATTTGGGCTTATCAAAAGCATTTTATTTGTGGCAGATAAATATAGAAGAAGGGAAATGATTTAATGGGTTTTTTAAGTCTTTATGTAGGGGTAATCGAATTTGGAAACTGGAAGCACATTTTTGCGAACAGAGGACAAAAAAATTGTTATTCTTCTCCTATTCTCCTCCTCTGCATTATTTCTTCTATTCTCACTCATTGTACAAGTTTCAACTCTGAGATCAATAAAAAAGGAAGGAATTTTATGTCTCCTCAATGGAAAAAATGATTGCTGCTTTGTGACCAGCGTGTTTTATTCTATCTTGTGCTCATAAATTACAAATTTGTCTTTTTTCTATTACTTAATGCATGTAATGAAACTTCCAGTTGATGTGTGTGGGCATCTGACACTATAGCTATAACTGATTATGTAATTAATTGACTAACTCTTGCACATTCCTTGCTCAATAAATATTATTGACCACTAGCTCACACTTGTTATCTATCACTGACCAGTCAAAACAAAATTCTTAACATATACAACACATCTTCGAACATCTAGCCTCCATATGCAATGGACAAATTACATTGTGGATTACACCTAGATGGTCGACCATGATAGGAAAATTCATCTGGATGAATTTATCTTGAGCTAACGGATTCGTCCTAGAAACCCTAATTGTCACATTTTAAAATCTGCAAGTTACCCTAGTTGGTCATGTGTGATTTGAGTGGGTAATATTGTCACAACAATCATCTATATAAATCACATTAATTTAACCCATAATAAGAGCCTCACACCTCACATATTTGAACTAACTAGGAGATTATAATTATTTTCACCCTTTTTAGATTTGATTAAAATTTATACATATAACCAAGAAGGAATGAAATAGAATCTATAGGGGATTATTCTATACTGTCCAACTTCATTTGCATTTTTTGTTTCTTTCCCAATTTCCATGTACATATTGTACATATAAATTTAGATGGGATATTTTCTGAATTAGATGATTATACAGGTTTGATAAATGGATATTTGGTTACCCAATCAAACTTGTATGACCTTCCAATGGTCCACATATTCTTGTTCATTTTCAATGTTTTACTTTTTTGAGTAGAATTTTGAGCAATATCACAATCACCTAGTTTCCTCTTTCGTGAACCAGAATTTGAATTTTATTTCTGTGTTCCATTTTTTTGAGTATTTGTATGTGTGATATTTTTATGCACTCCTGGTTGCACCCCAACAGGAAGAATATCTTCTAGATATGGCATCTCAACAGTTATATCTTCAATATTTGGCATATTATCGTAGGTGTCATTTGTTTGTGATACTGTGCTAGAATGCATGTCCACCTCAATAATACCTTCCACATAGTCAGTATTCTGATTCTTTCTGGTGGTAGCTATATGGTTGTTGGTAGTTTACAATATCTGTATCAGAAAAGTTTCCAAAATACTTGAACAAGTGACTTATGATATTTCTTACTTACTTTTAGAATCTTCACATTCTTTGAGGACTAGAAACCTTCCATTATTATGAACAGACTCACAGAGTCCTGCGTTAGCAAAAGAACCAAGTAGCGACTCTGTCAAATTCTCTGAAATTCATGTAATGCATCAACTATGTCAGATCCCTATCGCACGTCAACAACTAACCCCCTTGTGGTGCGTCAAGCCTTGCATCAACTATCGCATGTCAAGCGCTTCCTCTGTCAAGTGTCAAGCCTGTCCTCTGTCACGTGTCAAGCTCTATCCTCTGTCGTGCATCAAGCTACTTATCCCCTTATCACACATCTATAATACTTCATCTGTCACACATCTGTAATACCTCTCCTGCTGTCGCGCGTCAAGCCTATATCCCATGTCGCGCGTCTACAATACCTACTTATCACGTGTCAACTATATCCCTTTGTCACCCGACTCTAAACTACTAACAGGATAACAGTAATACGAATCTCTAGTGCTTAAAGAGTATGCAAGTTCAAATTTCACAGTACTGGTAATTTGGTAAGCTACTTGAGGTATACTACCCGGCGAATCAAATAGGTTTTTATAGGAGATGTTTTCAAATGAAGGCGAAGCCGACCCCCCAAAAAAAATATACTTTATATTTTAGGCGAACAGGACACCGACCCACTCCGAATAATTCGCCTTTTCAAATTTTCCTAAAATGAAATTTTCGCCATATTACGAATATTCGCCGCTAAAATTATCCCTGGATGGTTTATAGGTTTCACATAGCATGCCCAATTGCTACTATCTTGTTATGTTAGATTATTCTTCCCTCACATACAAAACCATTAAAAATAAATGTACATGTTTCATGCATTTTCACTTTTTAGTTTATTCTTCCCTCAAATGCAACACCAAGGGTTAATAGGTGTACACATTTCATGTTTTTACTTTTCAGTTTATTTTATTTACTGATTTTGTTTTAGCATCTTGATTGAAAATATATGCACATTTTTGCATGTGGTGCATATGTGAACACATATATGAATATATACACACAAAAGGAGAAGGGGACACATAAATGTCAGTCTCGGATAAGCCCACCAAAAGAATTTTCCTCATGTGAGGTTTGCATTTCATTTTTATTTTAATCAAGTAATTTTCAATTATTAGATTAAAATAGGGGTAAATATAATTACCTAAATCTAGACCTATTTGCATTTGGAAAGTAGTCCTTGGCATTTATCCCAAGCTATAACTGATTATGTAACTAATTGACTAACTCTTGCACATTCCTTGCTCAATAAATATTATTGACCACTAGCTCACACTTGTTATCTATCACTGACCAGTCGAAACAACATTCTTAACATATACAACACATCTTCAAACATCTAGCCTCCATATGCAATGGACAAATTACATTTTGGATTACACCTAGATGGTCGACCATGATAGGAAAATTCATCTGGATGAATTTATCTTGAGCTAACGGATTCATCCTAGAAACCCTAATTGTCACATTTTAAAATCTGCAAGTTACCCTAGTTGGTCATGTGTGATTTGCGTGGGTAATATTGTCACAACAATCATCTATATAAATCACAATAATTTAACCCATAATAAGAGCCTCACACCTCACATATTTGAACTACCTAGGAGATTATAATTATTTTCACCCTTTTTAGATTTGATTAAAATTTATACATATAACCAAGAAGGAATGAAATAGAAGATATAGGGGATTATTCTAACTAATTAACTTCAACATTAACCGTTCAATATAAAAATAACACATTAATACTTGCAACAAAAACACATGAACAATGCAAGTTCATAAGGGATTGAGTGCACTTAGCTGATTACAAATGATTCTAGATTGATCTAGGTGGTATGAATAATGGAATATGGAGATTTGGACATGCGAGTGCCTTAATATTGAAATTGTGACCTAAAGATTCTCTTGGAAAGGACCGTACAATAGGGGAAATAACTTCTGTATGGTTTTGACCTATTTATACGGTCTTGACCTTACTCAGAACAAGCATCTGTAACTTTTTGGGTTTGTCACTTGTCTAAATATATTTTTTGCTCTTTGTTAGATCACCGTTAGTCACATTGCGAGAACCTCAGAATGTTCTACTCAACCTTTCAAACCCTAACCATGGATAGATAGTCCTGTAAAACAAACATTAGTTGGGTTTTGGGTACCCTATGCACCACTGAAGTTGGAACTACTTTAAAGAGGCCTTAAATCACATGTAATTTTCTACCTAACATGTGATATCTAGTTGTAGTGCAATCAAGTTTGACATCCTTTCTTTGACAAAGCTTGACTCGAGTTTCTCTCTTACAAATCTACATGAGTGAGTGAATTTGAGTACTTGTAAATGTGGGAAATAGTTTTGTAGACCTAGTGGGAAGCTTCAGACTTGTAGATAGTGTTTCCCTAATGAATGTGCAGAGGTATTTGTGAACTGTAGGGAGATTTGGGTGCTTTTTGTGCTAGCTTTTGCAATAGGAGTCCATAAGAGTGTTAGGCTCTAAATGAGGCAAGTTTCACTTGCATATATATGTTTCCAAAGGTGATTTAAGTTACAATGGATGATTGAGAAGGAGTAAATGACCCAAAGAATAATGTGCACTGGAAATTTGGGGTCAAAGTGATTAAGGGAAAAATCATACACTAGGGTCAGGAATGTATGGATGTTGCTTCCCTTATTGTACATTTTTTACCTTAGAGGGACAATCTGAAGTGTGAAGTTTGGAATTTGACCAGTAGAGTTTATAAATTTATTTCATGTATTCAATTCTCATAAAATTGTTGATAGATAAATGTGTATGATTAGGCAAGCTACATAAGAGACCTAGAGATGTACTAGATCAGAATGGGTAAAGTGCACTTGTTTGAGCAAGAGAGAAATGTCAAGAGTATCAATATTAAGGAGTATAATTACCAAATTCAAGTTTCTACAATAATAAATCAACCAATTTCTAAGTGAATCTCTCTAGCATATTCAATGAGATCTAAGTCTACATACATCATTCAAAACTACCCAATGCCAAGTGTAAAGCTATATTACACACGGAAGATCATTCTTGAATTCTAAAGGTCATAATAGGGTTTTGTTTTTCAAAACACATTATGGATATACATCTTGCACACATTCACTGGGTGGGGAACTATGAGGATTTGACGCCTCTTCCTATCTAGGTGTGGTGGGTGTCCAATAACCTAAATTGTTAACCCATTTTATGCAAAGAAGAAGAAGCCCTAGCTGCACAATTTTTGATCACATAAGTCTAATCACAAAATATGAAGCTACAAACATATACGAACATAGTGCTAAAGGAAAGATCCAAATCAAAGCCACATAAGCAAAATATAGCCAAATACGAAAATGTCGTCCGGAGTAACTTTGTCTAAGACACGTGACTTCACCTCGTATGGAATTACACTCACATATTTTCATAGCAGCTCAGCAACAATCTACACACCCGTCGTACACATTTTTAAATCACTTTCATTACATCTCAGTCAAAAAATTGTGCAAGCCTTTGTAACCCTAGTTTTTACATTCCTAGTTAGCTCATCTATACCAGTGCAATTTTCTGAATGTTACCCAAATATGATTTAAGGTATGAATGTGCTAATGTAATATGATTTGATTTTATTGATGGATAATTATACAATATCTTAATTAAATTTACCCTAATTTTACTATTATAGAAGTCACAAAGATTTTTTTTCTTATATAAATATATTGATATGTAACAGAACAATCTAGTATAAATATTATTTCAAAATTACATCTTTATATGTTACACACCAATCTTTTTATATGATATATGTTGTATCATATCTCTTTTGAAATAAACACAAGTTTCAGAAATTCACCATATACCTCAAAAGGGAGTATATATTACACATCATGGTTTACAATATGCTTATGGGGCAGGTTTAATGCCCCACTAAAAGAATGTTCTCATCCATATGAATTATACATGTACACATTATTTGAGCTACTCTATAAAGAGCGTATTTAATTTATTTTAGAGCTACTCCTATGGATGATGTACTATTATTACTTTAGCTATTCCCAATATAGGTTGTACTTACAACATTAAAATCAACTTTATATAAATTGTACTCAAGATACTATTACAACTTTATTTAGAAGTGTATATAGCATAATAGCTTTTAATTAAAAAAAATGTTGCAATTTTATTCATAATGTTTTACATAAATTTGGAGACATTTGGTAGTTGCAGTATTGTTTTTCTATATTTCATGGCACATTGAAAATGGTTTTAATGATTGTGGCACATTATTTATTTGTGTGTGTTTTCTGATATATATGCACACACATATTTAAGTAGGGTAAAATATGGCTCACCTGTATTTATTAGTTTACGTAATATGATTTTAGAGTGTTTGAGTACATATCAATTGTTGGTTTAAATTACGAATTATTTATGTATTATCAGATTCTAATGATTCTCATCTCTTCTTTTGACCCCCTTTTTAGTTATCTCCTCTTTTCCCCTTCTCCCTACTTTAAGTCCAGAGTTAGGAGTGTGAGTGATGCTCATGGGTTTGTCTAGGGCATCACTCGTACTCTTGGGACCTTTAGTGACCTCTTTTGATTAGGGTGATCATGGCTTTGTTGTTCCATCTTTTAGTTTTTAGCCCTTATAATTTCATTTAGCGTGCAAATAAGGTCTTAATATGAAATTAATTGTCTATATATACAAGCTTTATAGTTCATTAACATCTATAGATTATGCAAGATATTCTTAACATTATATTGAGCACTTACATATATTTTAGAGATCAATCCATCATTAGAGCATATCTCATTTTCTGAAGTTAGTATTGCTTGTGTAGCATGTTTGGTGCATGATCTCAGGTTGTTTGGCATATCACTCAAATTGTTTACATTTATGCAATTCACTACTTGTTGACAAATTGTTTATTGGTTGGGGGTTTGATAAATAGAGTGTACTTAACAACCCCAACTAATTCACAACACGAGCCCCTAAAGATTTATTATTTTCATTAAAATCATTTGTTGTTGCTATTATATAGGACAACGAAGAGAAGAAATATATTTTGGAATTATAGGTATTGCAACATGAAGAATGAAGTGAAAGAATTGAAGAACCAACCCGGATGAGCATAGTAGATCAAACCAAGTCTAACTTGTATACCATTAGCTTTGAAGCATCTCTCATGAATCATCTATGCTAGAAGTGTCACTTATGCTTCATATCTATATTTTTATTTGTTGGATTTTTAGGTAAAGTCAATGTCACTGCTCGGCGCACATTTCTACATTCTGATTTTGATGACTCTCATCAAATTTTACGATATTCAAGATACACATATAATCCTTACATGTTTAATTTGTATATAATATTAGTTAATTGAAATGGAATATTTGTGTAACAATATGATTCTCTAAACTCATTTTCATAAATGTACAACTCCTTTACTACAACAACATGAATAACTTAGTTTAGCTTAATTTCTATACAATCTTAGTTAATTGAAATGGGATATTTGTGTATCAATTTGATTTGTGATCCGTTTCTTCTTAAGCTCATTTTCATAAATCAAGATCTCATTTATTACAACCTGAATAGTCTGTCAACAAATTTCTTGTGGTCTTTGTTGCATTTGAAATCTAGGTACGGAGTTTGTGCAAAACGGGGCTCACATTCATCGTTTCTAATTTGAATGATTGCCCAACTAATTTTATTTTGTACTCCTATTTTGATTTTTCTAAAAAATGGCAACCCCAATTTTGGGTGATTGTGCAACTAATCTCATTTTGCAATTCTACTTTTACTATTTTGATCGAGGATGAAAATTAGATCAGGAATAATCTTACTAGAATCCAGGCTTATTATCAGAGCATCCAATCAGGTGGGTGCTGTAATTCTGGTGAAGACTGAAGTTACAGGTGGGGTTAAATTGAAGATTAGATTACCAATGGTGGTTGTCAATTTGTTACCGTCGGTTGTCACATCTGTTACAACAAAATATGCGAGGAGAAACATGATTCATAATAAAGAATGCTACCTTATGTTTCCATAGCTGACTCTACGTTTTTTTGGAAAAAAAGTTTAATCTTGAAGTAAAACTTGTTTTTTTGTGAAAAATCACTGTACCCTTTAGGTTTGGTTTCATTATCCTAAATTATTTTGGTTCATATATCGATATAAGGATCAGAGAGAAGTGGGTTTGGAGCTGTAGCTCATTCATAAATGCATGCATTGTAAGCAAGTTTTTTCCTGCACTCGTTTGTGAAAGAAATTTAGAGATCACCCAAAAGTGAGCAGTGCTCGCTGGTTCTGTGGTTGGAAGATCTAGTATAGATTTCAATTTTGAATTTTGATTGTGTGTTACATGGTTTTTGGGGTGTTGATTATGTTTTCAGATTGAGTCCTATATTGTAAGGTTTTTCATGGTAGATTGTTTGTTTCAAGGTTTTGTCGGTGGTGTTTGATCAGTAGAGTCCTGGACTTTGTGAGGTAGTATATAAGATTACAGAAGAAAAAATAAGGTTGTGGGTGATGATGAAATCTGTTCCAATGAGGACAACATATGATGAAATGAATTCATCTGATGTTGAAGGGGAGGATTTGGAGGTTGCAGGTATGGAGGAGAGCATGTCTTTGGTGTGTTTGTCCACTGGAGGAGGATCAAGCAAAGGAGATGGTGATGTTGATGTTGATGATGATGACGATGATGGGGTTTCGGTAGATTTGGCTGGTTTTTTCTCCGAGGATGATGAGGAGAGTTCTGAGATCATAATGGAGTCCGAAGATATTGTGGGCGATGGTGATGATGAATCAGACTGTGTCAAAAGTATAAGGTCTGATTCCTGCAGACCCATTCATGGTGGGAGTCATCATGGAGGGAAGCTTTGGAAAAGAAGATATCCTTGTAATGCATCGCATAAGAAAGTGAAACCTTCCAATGTCTCTGCCACTGGGGTATCTGTTGTGTCAGGTTATTATTCAACCCCATCCTCTGTGGCTACTTCTCCTAGCCAGCCAATAGATATACACTATGGAGACATCAGTGTGGAAAAGACTTATCATGTAGCATCTAGGACCAAAGCCAAAAGAAGCCTCTTCAGGGCTAGAGAAAACAGGCTTGAGAAGGCGTGGGAGAGAAAGAGAGATCAAGTTTTATCAGAAGAATTGGGTGGTTTTTCTGATAATAACAACTACAGTGATTCTTATTCCTCTAAAACAGCTCAAGATTCATGTGGTGAAGAGGCTAGGATTAATTCTCCCAGGCCCGACTCTACTAGAGCTAAAAGCTTCACAAACGTGGACTTGGATGAACTAAAAGGCTGCCTGGACTTAGGATTTGGTTTCAACTATGAGGAAATGCCAGAGCTTTCTAATACTCTGCCAGCTTTGGAGTTGTGCTACGTTATGGGTCAGCAGTTTCAAGATGATATCCAGCTGCATCATAAAGCTTCTCCTGTATCTATTTTTGATAACAATGCAGATTCACCCAGAAGTGACAGCTTTGCACAATCTCCTATTGCCAACTGGAAAATTTCCAGCCCAGGTCAGTATTTCAGTTCTGTTCAAGAAGAATGCCTATAAATCACTCAAGTAAATGCAGGATCTGTACCTCTATGATTCCATTGAACAATGTCAAACTTACACAAAGTAAGCACTCATAGTTATCACATATCATATGTCCTGTAGGAGATGGATATAATGTAAATGACATATAAGTTGCAGAAACTGTATAAATCCTGTTTTACCCTGTACCATATATCTTGCAAACAAAAATATACTATTCTATTCCATATAGTATTTGTGAGATCAAGATGCAGCAATCCTTGTATCATATGAGTGGATTGGTCACCATGAAAGTATGTAGCATGGGTAGAGTGAATTAGCCACCATGCGAGTATATATCTCAGGTAGAATTAAGTGTGTAGATTGATAGGCAAGACCAGATTTTGATTGGCATTATTTGAGTGGATTAGCCACCATGTAGATTTAAGTTTATAGGTAGATTGACAAGGCCTGTAACAATGTTCAAATTTAAGGGGTACAAAATTTGAACAATATAAGGCGCGGTCGCCAGGAACTCAAGGTTCTCAGAGGGGGATCTGATTGCTGTATCCACCCCCTCCTGATTATATTTAAATGTAACATAACCATATCCTTATTCATATACTTCAATACCTTATTTGAAAATGGTTCTGAAAGAGGTAACATAACCATACCCTTATTCATATACTCCAGAAACCCTCTTTAAAACTGCAATCCCAACCCTCTACCCCTAACCCTATAAGGTAGAGACTAAAAATGTTTAAACTTAAGGGTTACAAAATCTGAACGTGTCCAAGCCTTTGGCTCTGTTCTGTGGACTTTTGGGTGTTATACATAATTCCTTCTATTTGCCATTAGTTCTTTCCTAGCTGTTATTCTATCTTCTTTGATCACTGGAAAATATTATATACGAAGTTCTAATGGATCTGTGAATATCTTGTTCAGGTGACCACCCACAACAGGTCAAGGAGAGGCTGAAAGTTTGGGCCCAAGCTGTGGCCTGTACTGTTCGTATTTGCAGTACCTAGATAAATATTTTCTGAGAGTCAATCTGTGGGGGATCGTATCAGTTTTTCCGTAACATGGCGATGGCAGAGTCGTATTTTTTGTATGGTTTTGTAGTTACAGACTACTAGATTAAGGGAAACAAATGCCACTGATTAAAAAAAAGTATATGGTACATATGTTTTTCCACTCTAGTTTAGATGGATCAAGGTTTGGTTTGCTTGGTTATGAGATCAGAGCCCATGGGATACAAAATTTGAATAATATATAATGTAAAATGAAGAAGTCAGCCTTTCTCCATCAGAGATCTCAAACACCAAGTTGGCGTGCTTGTTAGGCTGTGATCTAAATGAACATTTTCACCTGTTACCCTCTGCAGAAGTTTTGAGAACACAAATTTATGTATTAACCTTTGATATATCAGTGGTAGGCAAATTTCAGGAAAACTCTTAAGGATTGACAGTAGAAGAAGAGGAACCCGTGCTCTATCTTGCTGCCTGAACTGATTTCTTGTGTGTGAGAAGAAGCAGTAATATTGGCAGCTTGGAAAGTCAGGTTTGAGATTAACCACAACACTATACTGTAATTAGCTAGTACTAATCATTATTTGGTTTTGTATGAACGAATGTACAGCTGCAAACTTATATTCAATAATACTAAACAGCATTCTGTTTTTTTTTGGGATTTCTAATGGTTGTGTTATTCCAGCTCAAATATACACAATTGGAGATTATTCTGGCCTTAATTGTTTTGATAGTTGATCTTGGCATGTTTTGTTTTGATTGCACAATTTAATACCCCATATTTAAGTATGATATCACTACCTCTGTCGGGATTGAATGCATGTAAATATGTTTGAAGAAACAAGACTTGAAAAGATCGAAGGTTTTGTGCTCAAGATTCACTAACAGATCTGATATTGAAAAGAGTTTGAAATCATCTTAAAGTCTCAGCTTTTGGTCCCATAGACTCTTAAGTGTCATGGACATCATTAAAATCTTTTATTTCATTAATAAAATAAGCACAAGTATATGCCTCGTGAGATGAAGGTGGGTAATAGAAGTCATACCCAGAAAGTCTATCCATAGGCATTAAGGGATCACACTCTTCAAATCTATATCCATAATTGCTTTGAATGTATTATAAAAGTTTAGAGATTTTATGTTTTCAGTCCATGAAATAAATTGAAACTTTTCTTTAATAAAATTAACATTTATAATTTTTTTTTAATCAGTTTCGGATCATTTCCCATGATTCATCATCACAATGAGAAAACTTTTACCTGTTAAAATATTTTTTTCTTAATCTTTTGTTAATAGGTATTGAATGTACATATACACATACTGCTTTGGATCAACTAACATTCCAATTATTTCAGTGATCCGTATTTAAAGAATTGTTTCTTTTATTCAATTTGTTTCTTCTTTACAATTGAATAGGAATCAACTTCTCTATAATTTTATAGATATATCAGAAAACACAATTTATTTGTTATTTGTTGGAGTTGTTTTACACTCCCTTTCCTCATTTCAAATCGTTAATCCCATAAACCATTTTTAACCTTCCATAAGAATTAATTTTATTATTATTATTGGCTATAAAGAAATGATCAATGACTCTATTTTAATTAGATGTCTGACTTATTATCTAAAACTTTGGATTGTCCATTACAGACTGAACAACTGCAATCATTTCCTCCTTGAAAAGAGGTGGTGGAACATTCTTTTGAACTGTTTTTGCTAAGCTTTATTATCTAACAAGTAGCTAATCATTAGGGATTTGGGATTGATAACATTGCTAAAAACAAAGAGATTTAGACTTATGTGAGATTTGGGATAACATTTCTTTAAATATAGCTACTTTCTGTTTAGGCCTTAACAATAGGAAAAGCTTGGCTGCTTATTAAAATGGATAACTTTGGCTTTGGTCGACTGTTCAACCGGCACATGTGGAGGTTGATAAGTCTATTCGACTCACAACAGATTTAACAACTCACACCCAATCATGTACAGTTGTCGGTTGAAATTATGCTATATTTAGTTTTGTAATTGTGTTTTTTGGTGGGATAAATTTGTGTGAAAATAAAACAAGACATTGACATTCTAGATTATATTTCCCAATTTATTAGGAAAGATTATTGTCAGGATAAGTATTTTTTTTTCCTGATTGAATTTGAAGTTTTGTATGGGTTAGAAGGAAGAATTTTTAGACTGAGCAGTAAGGATAGAGGGAGTATCTATTTGATGAAGTTCGTCTAAGATTTGTATCTTGGTAGATGGTTAGATAATATTTTTTAGACCATTATACTCACCATTCCACTACATCTCATTTGATACATATTATTTTCTTGAATCACATTTATGATATTGGGAATCATCCATAATATATCATCTTTTTTTACTAAGAATAATAAAATTTTCAATTAAAATATCAAATTACATATTCTTATTTCATTACAATTTTAAAAGTTTTAAATCTCAAATTTTTATAAAATTATATAAATATGAATCACTACAAGAAAATACATTTCAAATAAAAATTTATAAAGAAAAATGAAATAAAACATAAGAACTAAAACATAAGAACTAAGGTGTTAAGATATTTCTCTAACAACCCATTATTGATGAATAGATTAATGAGTCAATTTGAGATAGAAAGTTGAAAAAATAATGAAAATAAACCATAAAACAAAAAACTGTATTGAGAACTCTAAAAAAAAAAGCCTAGCGTACATCATTTTTATAATCAAGTAATAAAAGAATATTCAATAGAGGGACTTATACAAGCTAAAGTCATGGAATCCAAGAAGAAAACATATTTGAGTGGAATTTCCTCAAGCAACTAATGGTATATACTTACACATTAGATGCTTTTAGCTTTTGGTGTTTTTAAAGGGTAATATATAATTCTAAGTCTAGAGGCTCATATGGCAAACATATTCTTTCTTGGATAGGACCACTTGTCAACTTGCTCACACTAAATTATTCTTTACCCATGTGTACATAAACTTTCACAAATATGGATGTGAAAGGCGAACATTATTGTCTTATATGACAAGGCTTCTTCTTGAGTTTATTGGAGGCCAATTAGAAAAATTAAATAATTTGGTTATTTGTTTAAGTGGATAGAGTATTATTGATAGATTTAGAGAATTTTATTTAAACATTAAAAAAATGGATACAAAATCAATTTTTTTTGGAAATAGGGTTTTTTTTATTGATAAAGTTTGGTGAAAATGGAGATATGTTAAAATGGGAATATATGAGATTTGGAAAAGATTAAAAAATAAAAAATTGTAATAATATAAAATTAAAGACAATATTTAGTTGGTTGCACAATATGTATTGGATTTTACTTAGGGATATTATTAGATAAAATAATGAATAAAAGACTTATGGTTGCACCCATGTGTATTGGATTCTACTCGAAGGGGCAGCATTGCACATTGCAAATTATTGGATACGAATATTTGAAGCCAATGATAGGATATGGTTGTCTCATTTATCTTCTCCTATGGAAGGTAGGGCAAATATAGTATCCTAAAAGTATTAAAAATGAGATGACATCAATATATCAAATTTGTTAAGGTAAATGTGGCACAAGTGGACGGGCTTACACTTTTGTTATTAATCCAAAAATTTCAATTTCTACATGGTGATCCATGGTCATTTGCATATGAATGTTTTTTTTATGTTTACAAATGTCTCATTAATATTATTTGCACAATTCTTAGGAGATGCTCTAGGGAAGTTTTTTTTAAAGATTATTTTCTTTTGTAATTTCATTGCATGGTTATGATACTTCACTTGTTCCAAATGGGGTTGGTTTGGGGGATCACCCCACTAACAAATGGTGAAGAGCGGAGATGGATGGAAAGAAGGTAAAGAGTAGGGAAGGAATGCAAAAATCACAATGGATTACGGTCATATTGTCTTTTCCATCACCTGAGTATGGATCAAAACCTATATGTCTAGGGAAAATATATATCTATCTGGGGGCTTTCGGACCTATACCTAACCCCATCGATATATTAGAGAGAAGAGATGTCGCTCCCTACCTTATATAGAATAAATACCCAATCCTTCTTAACCATGTTCCTAATTCATAGATATTATAATTTTATTTGAAAGTGAAAAAAGTAAATTTGAAAGCCATGGTCAAATAAATATTGAAATTGTGGGTACAACTCGCCATATTATGGGCCACCACCACCTTTGTAAACTATCATTGTAGAATGCATATCAACAAAATTATATGTTAAAATAATTTGATTTTGTAGAGTCCCTTAACATTTTTAATGACAGATAATGGTGGTTTTCACGACAATTGTCCATCTTTAATGAGTATTTTCTTTTACGCAGTTATTTTAAATTTTTTGGTGTGAAATAATTAGGTGTATTTGTCTTAAATTGCATAATAACTTTATGAAGATTGAAAATGATGAAAATGAACATTTAATAAATGTAGACCTTTTGGGTGTTGATCCAGATTGAGGTGCAACCCAACGAACAACACACTAACAATGGTGCTTAATGTGCTATAACAATCAAATTCACAATGAGAGAGTTGTAAACACAAACAAATATATTGCAACTCTGAATGAATACAAATTGGAAAACTTTATAAGAGAGATGTATGCCCAAAGATTTGTCTCTTTATTCAAAACAAGCCGCTTTATAGCTATACAAGGATAATATGAAAATAATTTCTAAAAATAGAATATGAAGGGTTCCAGATGGGAACCAAAAGTTCATTCCTACATGGAGACTATTCGTATCCACCTTAGGGGATGGATTAAAAAATACGAGTGGAAAGATCCAAAATCTATGCTATTATTAGTATTATTTTATTTAGTGTCCCTTGTTGAGGTCATATCTCTTATCTAGTTGAATCGTTTTTGTGAACAACAATAACCATTGGTAAGAGAACAAAATGAACTTGGAGAGGGAAGTTCTAACAACAATTACACTTTGTTTCATCGTTGCTATCGTCGAAACTCCAAAAATGCTCCAGAGACCCTCAAAATAGTAAAATAATAAAAGTTGTTGAAAAACTGCTAAAAATAGATTTTTAGGAGTGATATGTAGGTTGAATGTTAAATGTGCACGTTTACTAACTTTATCCAAGATGATCATAGAGAACTCATTTTTGTCTGGGAAGGACTACCTGTAGATACAAAGCAAGACCACAAAAGAGTATTAAATAACAAGAGTCAGAGGACTACCTAGCAAGGCTAGATCTGGGAAGCATGATGCTTCCTCGAATGGTTGTCAATCCTCTATTTAATACAATTCAATGTGAATAAGCAACTGAAATAAATAGGTCCTATTGCAATGTAATGATTTAGGTTTCTCATACACATAATACACTAGATTTTATGCTAGATATTAAAATAACACTAAATCTAATTAGAACCGGGGTTTTTTTCAGGTCAGACAGGTCTGTCAAAGGTCTGGTAAGGTTCTGGGGTATGATTGGTTGAAGTCTGGGTTGATTTTGGGTGAGTGGGAAGCTTGTTGGTCTGAGAATGTGAAATGACACAGAGACCGATATTGGTCTGGTGACCGATGCCAGTAGGGGGACTAAATCTGACAGTTGGTTTAGGGAACCGATGTCGGTAGGGAAATAGGTAGTAAATTATTAAAAATGGGTTTTTAGGCTCTCTGTGATTGCACAGAGAGTGAGGGTAGTGTGGTTTGGGTCATAATATGGCTGAGAAGACTCAGGATACTAAGGAGGAGGTTTAGAATGGTGAAAAGGATTGGGATGGTTGAATAGTGGGTTGGTGGGAAGAAGGTGATGTATAGGCAACAAAGTAGAAATAAACTACTGAAAGAAGCAAGAGATCTACAAAGGAATAAGCACAAATGATTAAAATCACAATACTTACTTGATGTCTTGTAGATATTGGGAGTTGGGATGGTTGATGGTTGATCAGAGAAGAAGTGCTTGAGTCCAGTGCCATGGCAAGTACAACCTATGTGCTCCCATGAGTATTCCAATGCTCTGGAAGGAGAACCGGATGCTTGTCTTGCACTGTGGTTGTGTGTGTTTGTCATCTGGATGCAGGAGGGCTTAAAGATTCACACTTGAATGCAATCAGGATCCAATAACTGAATGACCAACCCGGGTAAAAGAGTTGTGAAAGTATATATAAGGTAACCGATGGAGGTTAGGTGACTGGTGTCGGTCGAGGAATAACCAGCGTCAGTTAAGGTGGGAAAGTCTAGGTTTACCAAAAATAGGTAGATCTTTACTATTTTTGGCATGATTTCCATTGAGTCCACTTAGGAAGTGGAGTTCACCTGAGAAAAGGTAGGAAGGTCATAGAAGAAGTCCAGTTAGGTTTAGGATAATTCTTAGTTAGTTAGGTCAAGTGGTGACTCAACACTGGGAGTGATGACTCAGTGCTGAGAGTGATGACTTAGGTCATTGTGAGTTAAATGCCCCTGGAATGGGTCCAGGGTGAGGTGTAATGATGAGGTGGAGGTGTGAGGATGAAATTAACTTAATTAAAATTAATTATTATAATGTGAAGGATGAAATATTAATATGGGATGAAGGGGTCATGATGTGTTTAAATATATTACATTAATTGATTGAAGGGGACCAAGGGGAGTGTGACCCAAATTTGGTGTCTACATTTTCCCCTTTTTGTCGCATAGCTTGTATTGGTAAGCGATGCTGACAAAAATAGGGAGTCAATGTCCCCAGGTATAAGTGGAGAGTTAGGTTTCCCCAAGTAGGGTTGAAGGTGATCCCCCTCAAACCACGAACCGATGAGGTTGAGGAAAAGTAGTCGGTGAGTGGTTTGATAAATAGTTATTAATAAAAAGGGTAAGGGTGGATGGGGTGTAGGTAAGGGTAATGGTCAGGTCAGGTAATAGGTAATGGAAATCAAACACATGCACACATATAGATTGTGATACAGTACCAGGTGGAAGAGCTTGCAAACTCTACATTGTCAAAGGGCGATAGGTTTATCCAAACAAGGTTGAAGTGATTCAGGTATCCAAGGTATAGGATATGGTCATGAAGCACAATGAGGTCAAGGTGTAGGAATGGGTAATAGGTTTTGTTCCATGGCACCAAAGGTATGGTTGGGATAAACATCACATCATTAGGAAAGGTAAGGTCATTAGGCTATAAACAACATGGGTAACAACATCACAAGGTATAGCGAGTACACAAATTCAAATGTCACAAAAGGTGATTTAGGTCAGGGTATGTAGGTCAGGGCATAGGTAAGGCCGAGGTATAGGTAAATAACATGTCCCTAAACATAATTAAGGAAATGTACAGGTAATTTAGGCTTGTGGGTAAGGTGTAATAGGTGTTGGTAAGGGTAAAAGTTGTATGAGAACATTGTTTTAGGCTAAAATGGGCATAGGGTAGGTCAAATGGTTATGTCAGGTGACCGATGTCCAGTTATAGCTTAACCAACATTGGTTGGCTAGGGCACAACATGACTAATGTCAGTCATGTTGATTTGGGGCTAAAAAAGGAAAAATCCATGTTTTTTACAGATTCATTTGTTTCTTTTCCATTTGTGGAAAATGACAGAGAAGAAGTGGAAAGTGAAAAATGACAGTACGAGGTCTCTAGCTGAGTTGGCGAGCCACTAGCAGTGATTGGCATTCAGTAGGTGGGTCCACAAGATCAATTGGAGCTATTTGATTGGTTGGGAGGTGAGTGGTTGGATTTTGGCATGGCAAGAGGTGGGAGAGGGAGTGGGTGGACCACCAACACAGAGACCAGAGGTGCCACCATGGAGATGACATCTGAGTAGAGGTAGGAGACTATCTGAATCTTTCAGTTGAGTTGAAAAGATTGAAATTGTTTTGTTTATTGCGGGTTAAATTTGGGTAGAAGTTTAATTTTGAAAATGTGGTTAAAATGAATGAAACGGGGGGGATGGGAAGGTCAAATGTAGCTTAAATAGGGTTGGTAATGAAGGTAGGATAGGTTTGGGTGGGTTGGGGTAGGTGTTTAGGTTGTTTTTGGGTAATTTTTGATAATGGGGGATGGGGGTTTTGGTTTTTGTTGCCAAAACAGTGACCGAAGTCATGTCAAGGGTTGGCTAACGTCAGTTGGCTTTGGCTGGCATTAGTCAATAAAGGGTGACCGACACCAGTCAAAGTGACCAACATCGGTCAAGGTGACCGATGTCAGTCACTGTAAAAAGTGACTAGGTAACACAAAGGTAGTTGGGAAAGTTAAACAGGTGAGGCAGGGGTATGGTGAAGGTTAGTGTAGGTGGAAGAGGGTAAGGCACCATGTTTTAGGTGTGTGATAGGTATGTAGGTGAAATGGTCTAGGGAATTGGGTAAGTATGAAAATGGAGACAATAAGTTTTTAGGTGAATTAGGTAAAGGGATAAGGTATTGGAAACCATAGTGAGGGGTAGGTATGAGTGATGGTTTTAGGTATGATGTGGGAAAAAAATGGCTAAGTATGAGGTCAGTTGAGGTTTTAAGGAATAGGTAATTTGAGAGGGTCATGACTTGACAATGTTGTTTTGGATGATGTAGGTGAGAGATCAGCTGAGGATGAGAGACAAAGTACCACCCCTACTGGTATAGATGTGGCCTAGCATGACAGCTGAGGAGTGGGAGCACATAGTAGATGTGGGACTTAGTTTGATCAGGTGCTATAGACGTATAGCCTAAGATCATAGCTTGATGGTCACTCTCATCGATAGATGGGACTCAACGACCAATACCTTTCATTTACTGAATGGTGAGATGACCATCACATTAGAGGACATGTATAGGATCCTGTAGCTTCCTATTGTTGGGGAGCCAGTGTATTCAATTTCATCTGAGGCATCAGTGGAGCCGATAGTGGTGGTATTTGGTGAGGTGATGGGCCTGTTGAGCTATCACAGTGTGAGTTTGAGCTATGGGGACATGTATGTAGCCTATCCACAGGAGACTAGGCTATCTATTCTGATGATGGTGGTAGTAGGTTGTTTTTCTCTCCCAGATTCTGAGGGTGGGAGATTCCCATGAGCACTGATGGGGGTGCTATAGGACATGATCAAGGAGTGGATACACTTTTCTTGGGCACCAAATTTTCTAGTTCAGCTGTATAGGGAGCTATGGGCCTATGGTAGGTTGAGGAGGTTTGGTATGTGTTGCACATTCTTGTTACACTGTTGGGCATATGAGCACATTGTGTGTGTGCATCCAAGTTGGGTTACCATGATAGGATTGGTTCAGGGGTGGTTTGTACAGAGTAGGATTTCAGGATGATGGGTACCAACTCAGTGGCACAACCGAGAGTGGTGAGGGCCACATATGATGTTATATACTACAGGTGGTTATTGGAGGGCCTATTAGTGGTTGATATCATGTGGCGGCCATATGTTGATTATCCATCATATAGAGGCATGGACTGAGGAGTTAGAGGAGCTTCAACTACTGAGATGGATATAGGGGTGTGTGTCGGGGAGCATGAGATGATACCCATGGACAGGGTCAGACGACAGTTTGGACTACAATGGCAGGATGTGCCCCCACCTTTCCCACAGTACCATAGAGATGATGTGGAGAGACCCATGTCTCCACCACGTTTGAGTGTTCCCACAGGGTAGGAGGAGTAGGTGCTAGATAGACAGATTGATGATGTGGGTGTCACTGATGGATACAGGTAGTGGTGGGTGGCACAGCTATGGGTGGCACCACTGAGGCCAGGGAAGCCTAGATTTAGCTACAGTCATAGTGCAGAGGGATACATTACAGGGTCAGGTGGCCACCCTACAGGCACATATTATAGGGTTATAGGGACAACTGATAGGGTCAGAGGCATAGGTGACCACCTTGCAGGCACAGGTGATGGCCCTACAGGCCCAGGTAGCACAGGCACATGCTCCCGCACAGGGTGGAGATGGGGATGGAGGGTAGGTAGCCACCTATAGGGACACTGGATTAAATTACAGGCTAGTTGGCCACTGCACATAGGACAAGTTGTGGCCCTGTAGGCCCAGGTAGGCACAGGTACCAACACAGGCACAGGGGACAGGGTCCCATAGTACAGGCACCTACACTAGGACAGGGTACACTTAGGTCGGGAAGAGTTCACAGGGGGCAGTTAGGCCGATGGCACCACCCCAGACCATTTCCATGGAGGTTCAGGGATGCCCTGAATGAGGCTCACTATTATCAGGACCATCTAGCCACCATAGGGATTGATGTGCCTTCATATGTTGAGTACCGAGCCCAGCAGGTAGCACAACAGTGAGTGGACTAGATCCAAGGACTCACAGTTCTGGTAGCACAGGGGGTCATCAACCCTAGAGACAGGCCATGGTGAGGTTACAAGTTAGCTCTCAGAGACTGGGCCGATAGAGGGCCAGGAGGAGGAGACAAGTGAGACTGGAGAGGAGGGCATCAGGTGGGGGTGATTGGTCACTGTATGGATAGTGTACCATTATTTTGATTTTTGATATATATACCGGCCTGCGTGCCGAAGATGTGAGATTGTACATGAGAGTTTTGAGATACTATATTTATTTATATATGTGTATATATGTATTGATACACAAACACTCCCATTATATAGTTGATGATGTTGACTGGATGGATGATGTACTCATTTTTAATTTCCATTGTTATTGTGTATTATGGAAACTAGTTGAATTAGGCATGATTGAGTCGAGGTCATGTAGGCATGAGTGGATGATGGCATGATGGAGGTTAGGTCATGTAGGCATGATGGAGTCAGGTATAGGCATGATGGAGTTTAGGTGATTTAGGCATGATGGAGTCAGGTATAGGCATGGTGGAGTTAGGTATAGGCATGGTGGAGTTTAGGTATAGGCATGTGGAGTCTTGAGGTATAGGCATGGTTTGGTCATGTTTTTGTGTTTGATTTAATTTCCAAGTTATTGGTAGTATGGAAAATAAATGATGATGTATATGTATGTTGTGGTGTAAATTTCCAAATATTTGATATCATGGAAATGTGAAATGATTGATGTATGATATGGTTGATGTTATAAAATGGTAGGTATGTATGTTTTTATGATTGTTTAATTTCCAAGTTTTGTGTAAAATGGAAACTAACTAAGGTATAATGTGAATATAAAAGGGGGAAAATTGGTTAGGGGAAAGAGTGGCCGAGCTAACCTCCAAGGGCCCCATGCCCTCAGAGTGCTGCCTACATAGCCCCGAACAAAAAGGGGCCTCAGGCCGATGTAGTTCTCCCATAAGCTAGGGAAGAATATGATGAGGTAGATGAATGGGTTGGTAGGTTTTAGGCATGATTGAGTCTAGGTCATTTAGGCATGGTTGAGGTCATTTAGGTCATAGGCATGGTTGAGTTTAGGTTTAGGCATGGTTGAATTTAGGCATGGTTGAGTTTAGGTCTATGGTGAATAGATATGGGTGATTTTGGTGGAAGAGGAATTCCCAAAATGTAGGTGTCGAAGGTCTGGTCCTGTGAAGGAGGATCAATAAGTAAGAAAAGAGGTGAATGGTAAGAGGAGACAAAAATCCACCTAATTGATAAGAACCATTACGAGTCTATCATACCAAAGATTGGCTTATGAACATAAAACCCTAAAGGCATTGCATGATTGACTATTCTAAGGGTGAAGAAGGTCACATGATCACAAAATGTCACATTTGCACATCCCTTGAGTAGGTAGAAGATTAGAAAGGAAAGGTGGTGAGGTGAAAGAAGTTGTTTTAGCGTAACCTGGTGTGAGACAACATGCCTCTTTGGCAAGATACCCAAGATCAAAATAGGCAAGTCCATGATGAAAAAGTTATCTTTTTATTTTTGCTTTTGTTTTATAGACTGATCGATGTGGGAAGTCTATGTGGGATGAGTAGAATATCTCCTTGAGGTCTTCGTGAAGCTGATCGATGCAGGAAGCTTCAGAATATTTTTTTATTTTATTTTTACAGGAATAGTCTTCTTTTTGTGATAGACTATGTACAGTATGGCTAGCTTTGTATAGTTGTCCTTCGAGGGAGCAGTCTATTTATAGCAGTAAGATAGAAAGATAGATGTCCTTTTTGAGGGAGTCATCTTTTTTCTAGAAGTTTGACTCAAGGAGTTTGAATTTGAAAATCCCGTATATTACTTTTGAATTGTGTTTTTGGACTTTTAGGTCATGGACAAGACTATAGAGAAGTATAGGCTTCTTTTATGAAGACAAAACCATAGCACATAGGGTTAGCTATGAAAGAGAGGTTTTAAGTGATGAATGACCATGGGATTCCATCTTGAAAAGGATGAAAAGTATCCATGAGAATCATGCCATGAGTAGAGCCATGGTACTCATATTGAAGATAAGGCTGAAAGGTGATGGGTAATCACATGATTCTTGTTTAGTCATTGATCCTTAAAATAGGTAAGTGGAAGGTGAATGGTGCTCAAGGGACAAGTGTTTAATAGACATAAGATGATCTAGGACTTGATTCAACAATAGAATGGTCAAAGATGCAAGGCATTGAGGGGCTCAGGTTCAGGTTTACCTTCGAGTGAAGACAAATGATAAGCACCTGATCCATAGGCATGAGTAACGATATAGGGTCCAAGCCAATTAGGAGAAAACTTTCCCCGTTTACTTTTCTCCGCTTTTGTTACATGTTGATTTTCCTTCAGGATGAGGTCACCACCTGGAAGGTTCATTCTTGGACACATTTTATCATAGGCACATTTGATACATTTTTGGTAGATTTGGAGGTGATCAGAGCATTGAGACACATTCATCTAATAACTCGAGTTGTGCCAAATGGTCCTGGTGAAAATCATCATCGTTGAGCATATCTTTGAGTGAGATACAAAGAGATGGAATTTGGACTTCGAGAGGTAAGACAAATTTCTGTACCATAGACCAAAGAGAAAGGTGTGGCAGTAGTTGAGGTGTGAATACTAGTGTGATAAGCCCATAAGGAAAAAGGAATGTGCATGTGCCAATCCTTACCAGTATCGTCAACCACTTTCATAAGAATTTTGTTTAAGGTTTTGTTGGTTGATTCCACTTGGCCATTTGTTTGAGGATAATAAGGTGAAGAAAAACTAAGTTGAATGCCAAAGGCATCACAGAGTTTCCATAGGGTTTTGTTTTTGAATTGTTTTCCATTATCAGTGATGAGGTGGTGAGGAACACCAAAGTGACAAATGATGTGATGATTGATGAATTCACATATTTTCTCATCTTTTGTAGAAATAAGAGGTATGGCTTCCACCCATTTAGTGTAATATTCGGTAGCGGTAATAATCCATTGATGATGTTGGGAAGAATGAGGATTGATCTCTCTGACAAGATCCAAACCCCATTGAGAGAAAGGCCAAAGGTCTCGTGTGACCTATAAGGCATGACTAGGGGTGTGATGAAGATTAGCATGTTGCTGACACTTCACACAATGCTTGACATAGTCACAAAAATCATGGTTTAGGGTTGGCCAGTAATAGCCCAGGCATGAAGGATGCACTTAGCGACAGCTAAGCCACTGAAGTGACCCCCACAAATCCCATCGTGAACTTCCTTGATGGTGTATGGAATTTCAGAACTCGTAAGACATCGTAAGAGGATAGCATCAAAACCACATTTATAGAGAAGACCACCCATGATGACATAGCGAGAGACACTTTTGAGAAAGGCTCATTGTCCATTGCGAGTAAGATCTGGAGGTAGAATGGAAAGGGAAAGGTAGTCAACAAACTACTTATACCAAAGGTCACGTGGGTCAGTTTCAATGTTTCCTACAAGGTTGACGTCTTGAAATAGATAAGAAGGTGATTGCAACCTTTGTACTGTGACAAATATTTTTGAGTCGGAGGGTGAAGTGGGGATTTGAGAAGCAAGACAGGCCATGGTATCTACAAATTTATTAGTGGAACGTGGGGTGGTTTGAAGTTCATAATGGTCAAAGGTAGTCAAAAGTATGTCAACATGATGCTTATACTTTTGAAGTATCTCATTACAACACTGGTATATACCATTAACTTGGTTCACAACCAGTTGAGAGTCACCAAAGATATTAATTGATTTAACATCTAAGGCTATGGTGGTTTGAAGACCTAACACGAGTGCTTCATATTCGGTGATATTGTTAGTACAATCAAAATCTAGTTTGAAAGATAATGGCATAGGCTCACCATCAAGAGGAATGAGGATAACTCCGGCACCACCCCCACACTGACATTTGGAACCATCGAAGAATAAGGTCATCTGGTAAATGGTATCATCCAAAGAGAGGGTAGTGATGGATTCATCAGGGAAATCAAAGTTAGAGGATTGATTTCCAGAGAGAGGTGCATCTGCGAGTTGGTCAACAATTTTTTGTCCTTTGACATATTTTTGATGGATGAATTCAAGATCTAGGTCTGCAAGAAGCATGAGCCAACATGTAACACATTGATGTTGGTAAGGCTTAGCATACATGTAATGTAAGGGGTCAGTATTGGTGACAACAAAGGTTTTGTGGTTGAGTAGGTAATGGTGAAGTTTAGTGGTGACAAAAACTAAGGCTAAGTAGAGTTTTTTGGCATGAGTATATCTAGTTTCATAGTCTAAAAGTGTATGACTTATATAATAAACCACTTGTTCCCTGTGTTTCTCATCATGATGAGTGAGCATGACACCCAAGGAATGATCAGTAGTAGAAATGTAAAGGTAAAATGGTTGGTCATCCTTAGGGGGAATGAGCACAGGTGGTTGGAGGAGGTATTTTTTAAGGCGTCAAAGGATTTGTGGCATTCATCATCCCATTTGAAGGAGACATCCTTTTTGAGAAGATGATGAAATGGATGGAAGTGGTCAAAAAGATGAGAAATAAAGTGATGAATAGATTGCAACTTTCCTTGCAAACTACGAAGTTGATGAAGGTTAGTAGGTGGAGGCATTTCGAGAATAGCCTTGATTTTAGTGGGATCAACTTCAATGCCACACAAAGAAACAATAAAACCAAGGAGCTTTCCAGAGAGAACAACAAAGACACACTTCTTAGGTTGAAGGTGAACACAATATTTGATGAGACGGTCAAAGATAACCTTAAGGACTGTAAGGTGTTCAGCCCGATGTTTGGATTTGGCAAGAAGATCATCAACATAATCTTCCAATATGTGATGCATAATGTCATGAAAGATATAAGTCATAGCCCACTGATATGTAGCACCAATGTTTTTTAAGGCCAAAGGGCATGACACAATAGCAGAAGGTCCCCCAAGGAGTGATGAAGGTGGTTTTGTGTTGATCTTCTGGGGTGAGTAATATTTGGTTATAACCTGAGAAACCATCCATGAGTGATAGCATCTCATGGCCAGTGGTGAGATCAACTAGTTGGTCAATACTAGGTAGAGGAAAGTCATCTTTGGGGCAAGCTAAGTTAAGGTCATGGAAATCCATGCAAATGCAGAGTCCCCCTATCACTTTTGTGACAAGGAACAATGTTAGAGATCCATTGGGGATAATCAATGGGTAGGATGAAGGAAACTGAAAGAAGGCATTGGAGTTCTTCTTTGACAAGAAGGGCAATGCGAGGATGCATTTTTTGCAGCTTTGTTTCATGGGTTTGGCATCAGGAATGGTTACGATATTGTGGACCACAATGTTTGGGTCAATACTAGGCATATCAGTGTAGGACCAAGAAAAAGCATTGCTATGATCCCAGAGGAAAGAAGTGAAAGCTTCTTGTTCAGCAACATCTAAAGATTGGCCTATTTTTAGAATGTGTGGGTCATCCTGAGTGTGAATATTGATTTCAATGGTCGATTCATTCAACATGGTTTGTGTCTCAGAAGGTAATGACTGGTGAATATAAGAATCTTCCACACCAAGGTAGGTGAGAATAGACTCATCATCCTGACATTGAACGACATTAATAGAAGGTGTATCATCATCGATCATGTCAGGATACAGGAAGGGAAGAGAAGAGGGAGCCTCACCATCTCATTGATAAGTTAGAGGTCCCAGGGAAATGGTGTTTATGAAAAAAAAAGTTAGGAGGAATGGATTCTGGATCCATAGACTCTGTAGGTGAAGGTGGTGAAGTTGGTGAATGGGGTGGGGAATGTTTATCATCCTCAATGAGTTTGACTCAGGCCTTCTTGGGAGATGGTTCAGAAAATCCAATACCACTTGTGGTCTTTATGCTTACGAGTGGTGCAAGGGATGACAGTATGGTGGCCTTGTTCATAGAAACCAAAGCCAAATCCCTTCCAAGCACAACAATGGAGGAAGGTGTGGGTGAAGTGGCAGGTTGGTGAGAGATTGAAGGTCAGATGAAAATGGTCAAGTTTGGGAAGGTGGCTCGGGGAGTAGGTAGAAGCATCAAGTCCCCCATATGTTAAGTTGGTGCGAAGGTGGGGAGGACCATAGGGGAAAACCTCACCTATGCGGTGATCATAGTGGGGATGTTGGTGAAGTTTACCATACTCTTGAGGAGTAAGGAATGTGTCAATGTTATAAAGGTGGTACTCCCCCAGAGTGAGGCATTGAAAAACACCTTCTAAGGGATCAGTAGTTGATATGTGGGTAGCAGGAATGGATGAATTACTGGACAGTTGGGAAGAAGAAGCATTAGTTTGTTTGAGAAGTAGATGGGTTGGCTGATGGGTCAGCTGCAAAAGCTGTGGCAGTAGTGGGAATAGAGGAGTTAGTTGTGGAAGAGGTAGCGGCAACATTGGTGGATGAGGCAGTGGGTGAAGAAGAAGTGGTAGCAGGTGGTAGATGCCTTAACTGGTATAAGGACATCATTGGGTCGATACAACATGTTACAGGTCTTGAATGGTGAAGGGTCAGGCTGGAATGGTATAGTTGTGTCCTTCATGTTCAAATTTTAAACAACGGTGTAAGGTTGAAGGAACACAACCCATGGCATGGATCCAAGGTCAGCCAAGTAACATGTTGTACTAGAATTCCCCCTCTAAGACATAGAATAATTTAGGAATGGTACGGGGGCCTACACGAATGTGGAGAATGATGGTGCCAAGGGTGGAAGTCATGGCATCATTGAATGAACACAACATAACTAGGTTATTATGCATGCAATTGGAAGGGATGCACATTTGGTTGTATGCATGGGAGGAAATGATGTTGATACTGGCACCACCATCGATCATAACATTCGAACACATATATTATCAATGTAGATGGAAATAAATAGGGTGGGATCAGGATCATCTGATTGGAGAGGTACAATCTCATCATCAGAAAACTGAGAGTGGCTACTTGATGAGTGGTAGTGGGTGAAGAGGAAGGGGATGAAGTGGTGAGAGAGGCCACATGGTGAGGAGTGATAATGGATGCCACAGAGTAGGGTCATTAGGTAAAACCTCAATAGATTACAGAACCTCAATGAGGGCCTGTCGATGAGACTCAGAGGTTTGGACAAGGTCATACAAAGACATTTTGAGAGGAGACTGGTGTAATTGTTTAAGCATTGTATGATGGGAAACCCCATCAGAAATAGGGTATGTGGGTCCACAGATGGTGATTTTTGGTGCAGGTGTAGATGGAATATTGGGTAAAAGAGTGGCAGATGAGCTGGTTGTTTTCTCCTTTCCTTTTTCCTTCTGGGCTTGAGTGGAAATTTGAACCATATTAATATGGTAAAGGAGAAAGTGAGTCATGATAGGTGTAGTGACAGGATGGGAAAAAATATGGTGAGGGCATATACTGGTTTTGTGAAAACAATGCAGCACATTGGCATTTTGGTGGAGGTTTGGCTAGCTCTCTTATGTGGACCATATTGATCTCAAATGTTGGAGGAGGATAAAAGGGTTGTGGAGGGGGAGATGAAGGTCATTGAATAGGTAAGGGATGAGGATGTGTGGTGATAGGTGAAGGTGGAATAGGGTCCTCATCTAAAATATCATCATCGTCAAAGCTTTCTTTGGGAGGACATAGTTGGAGAAGAATAGTCTTAAGAGCCTTACATTTTTCCACATCATGCCCTGGCACACGATGGTAAGCACAAATTTTGTATCATCAAACCCTTCTGGTTTAGGTTTGAGTGGGTCATAAGGTCTAAGTGGTGGCAATGTGATGACAGAGGTTTCCAAAAGGTTAGCTAAGATGTTGGCAAGACCCTGCCAATGGATCACAATGTGAAGTAAGTGTGGGTCTAGATGGAAGTGTGGGTGAATTTGGTGGGAGAGGTGCCACCAGAGGTGGAATCAGAGGTTGAGTAAGTTTGACCACCTGTTTGGTAGATAGTACAGTTTTAGGTTTGGATTGCACCTTCTTGGGTAAAGATGTAGCAGGTGAACTAGTTGTTGAAGGTGGTGTAGGTTTAACTACCTCTTTGGAGGGTAGTGGGTTTTTGGACTTTGGTTGCACCTTCTTGGGTAAAGGTGAAGAAGAAGTGCGTGATGTAGAAGGGAAGGAAGATGGTGGAAGGGGACAGGGTTAGCCAAGGTGATAATGGGGTGCGGTGAAGGTTGTGGGAAGAGGCAAGGTGGAAGGTACTGGTTGAAGAGAAGGGAATATCATAGGTAATGATGAGGATACTGGAAGTGGTGTAGGTATAGGAGGTAGAAAGGATGCAGGTGACAGGGAAGGTGTAAGTTGTGTAGGTAATTTGGGTGTAACAGAGGATCATGATGAGGAGGTGGGCTGCTATGTGTTTTTGGTTTACCTTGGGTAGGAGGCTGCTTGGCCAAGGTTGATGGGTGGGGTCCTAGGATAGATGGAAAGTGGTGAAGGTGATAGAGGGGTAGTGGGTGAAACTAGTGTATGTACAGCCTAAGAGGTTGGGTCTTCCTCTTAGGTGGGGGAATAGTCTTTGTGATGGCTTGTGAGGATGTGGCTAAATCTAGTTTGACAGGAGGATGGACTAGGCTTGATGTCGGCATGACTCCCAATGTGGAAATGGGTTTGGACACAAAGGAAGATATAGATGTAGGTAAGGTTTTAGGCATTGGAAAAATTTCATTTGATGGTAAAGGTTTAGGTGTGGGTGAGGGTGATGAAGAAGAGGTCACTACAACTGGCATGGGCATGGTGGTTTGGTTGTCTGAAACACCTTTGGATAGATCATGGAAGTATCAGTAGACAACATTTGCATCTGAGTTGAGAAAGGTAGCCGAAGGCATCCCCAAAGCATGGAATTGTCAACATAATCCAAGTGGTCAGCCAAACATGAAAATGACACCATTGTAGGGGGATGATGTTGATTTGGTAGTAATCCCTGTAAAGAATGTCTGTGAGACAGGGAAATGGTTGGCTTCAGACTCTGTGGGTAAAAGAGCAAGAGAAAATCAACAGGATCCTTGAAATCCAATGGATAATTGTCACCAATAGGAAGGGGCATGTTGCTAATGGATCCCCTATGGGTAGGGGAGATGACAAGTAGGATGAGGTAGGTTCATCTTTTGGTGAAGAGGAAGGTAAGCATGACTCTCCCATGGGTAGAAGAGTAAATATTGTGGGTTGTTCATCAGGTTGAGAGGTGAGTGGGGAAACTGCATCGACAGATATGGAAGGACTCCTCCATGGGTGAAGGGGGAGATAAGGGAGACTCCTCTGTGGGTAAAGGAGTGGATGAAACAAAATCCCTCTATGGATGAAGGAGCTCATGCAAGAATCTCCTCGATAGATGGAGTAGGAGGAAATTGAGGAAGAGATGGTATGATGTCGAAAACAACATGAACCTCACAAATGTTACTGTCATTGGTCAAGGTTTTTCGCTGGTTTGGTTAGATGATGGGGGGTGTGATTTGGGAATGGATTCTTGAAGATGTGAAGGTTCTGATTAGCCAGTGTGTTAGGGTTATCCAAGACGAGATCTCCATTATCTAACATTTCTTGGATGATATTTTTGAAAGTTATACAATTACTGTCGCTATGACCTTTAACACGATGATAGTTGCAGTAATCATTTTCTTTGTACCATGTAGGCATAGGATGAGAGGGGTCAAAACCAGTATGTGGTTTGATGGGTGGAAGAGTGATTGCTCTGGATTTTAGAAGTTTTTCTAAAACTGAAGAGTAGGGTTCTCCTATGGGAGTGTATTTTTGTTGCTCCCACTTGAACTGAAAATCCTGAACAAGAGAAAGATTGGAAGAAGGATTTGATTGGTTGGATGGGTGAGATGGGCCAGCTTTCAAAACTACCACATGGGAAGATCCTTTTTCTTTGGAGTAATTATTTTGTGGTTTGGAAGAAGAAGAGGTATCATTTGATTTAAACACAACATTCTTGTTACACAATTGTATCTTCTTCTCTTCAATGGCACAAATTTCAAGTTTTCGGGCCATGGTGAATGCCTCATCAAACATGTGGAAGGTTTGAACTTGGAGAGTTGGTGAGATGTGCCTAGCACAAGCCCTGGTGAACAACTCTATTAACTTGGTTTGAGGTAGTTGGAATGTGAGCTGGTTGATTAGGCTTCACCAACGAGTGACAAAATCTGTGATAGATTCGTCTTCATATTGGCGTGTTGAATACAAGTCGGTCATGGTGACTTTCTTGATAATGTTGATAGAAAAGTGGTCTAGGAAAGCTTGAGCTACTTGGTTGAATGAGAAAATGGAGTGCCTAGGTAGAGCACTATACCAATCCAAAGCAGGTCCTGTCAAGGACATTGGGAATGTTCACAAGAGCAAAGCATCATCATGAGCGATCAGATAACACCCATGTTTAAAATACCGCAAGTGTTGTTGCAGGTCTTATTTGCTGTTAAATCAGGTTGAATTTAGGCATTTCCCAATGCATAGGGTATGGACGAAATCAGAATGGATGGGTGAATGGGCTCATTGCAAATCTCATTCATATGTCAGAGAGTTACATGAGCCAGAGACCGATGCTTCCAATGTCTGCATCTTGTCCATCATCATTTTGATAAGATCATTAGTAGGTTGTGATGACTGGGCACCCCCTACAGTATAAGGGGGTAGATGATGAAGGTATGATGTGGGTGGCATCCCAGTATGTGGTGGTGCCGAGTACAAAAATTGTGAGGGAGGAATAGATGTAGGTGGAAAGTATCCTGAATAAGTGATAGATGAAATAGGGGGTTGTTGGTGATAAGTGTAGGTAGGTGGAGTGGATGTAACAACTCTCATAGAAATTGGAGGAAGAGACTGTGGGATGGAGAGGATAATGTTTTGGAAGGGAGTATGGGCTGCCAACACCATGGGTGGCTGAGATGCAATAGGTATATGAGAGGTGGCAGGTGCAGATAGACCTACACTCAAGGAAGTTGATAAAGGAATGGTTGACATCACAGGAGCAACTGATGTCAAAGGCACGACAGATGTCATAGGTGCAGTAGATATCGATGATGTAGGGTCAAGTTGGGACACCACAGGTGGTAAGGTGGAAGAGGGTAAGGCCGAGCTAGTAGTAGCTGATGCAGAAGTGGGTGCGAGGGTAGGAGGAATGGACACAGGCATGTCATATACAAGCTTCCCTGATGAATCCCAAGTGGATGAATGGGCTAAATAATATTGTAAAGCAGTGGGGTTTTGATCAAGGAGTCTTGCAAACTCCTCATCACTGGTACTGATGGTAATAGGCTGACTGGGATCCATAGGTGATAGAATGGAAGGTGGTGATGGGCTAGGTGGGAGTGGCTGAAGGCTAGCATGGAACACGAGGGCGTTGGCTTGGCTACAAGTCAAAACCATGTGACTTATAGTAGACCTGGTAATTTGAGCTCCGTAAATGACACAAGAATATAGAAGGAATGGAGAAAATGGTTCCAGAAGGTGACAACTGAGTCGTTGTTTTAATTGAAAAATTAAAACATAGAGACCGATGGTGGTTGGGTAACCAGTGTCGGTGACAGAGGGTAACCGATGCCGGTCAGAGGACCGATACCAGTCACTATGGAAAATAAAAGGATTTGTAAATGTGGTAATAAATGATGAAAATGAAGCAAATCTGGACTTTGACAGTGATTTCAAAGACACAGAGATATGGTGAGGTAATTGAGGAAATCCCAGAAAGAACAAAATGTGGTGAATGCTACTTTGGTTAAAATGACCAAAACAACAGGAAACCAACAATGGTCAGTAAACCAATGACGGTTAGATGAGGAACCGATGACGGTCACTGGACCGACACCAGTCACTGTGAAATTTGTGAAAAGATGGAAAAAAGTGAATTTGGTGATTTAGATCAAGTAAAAGACCAACCCAAGAAACCTGAGTATGGAAATGATTGACCCTAACACACTCAGAAAGAGTCAGAATACACCAACTATGATTATGGAGTGTGAAGGGAGAGAAGAATGAAGAAAACAAACTCACACCTCAAAACATAGATCAAGCAAAAACTAGCAAACACGAAATCCTATGTGGTGGATTTTATGTTCTGGCTTATGCCATTTAGGACTGACTTGTGAATAGAGTAGATTTTTTGGTTTGATAAAGGTTCCCTACAAAATCCAACAACTAAGGATAGTTTCAGGTAAGTTTTGGCGAGGGAGATCCTTTCTCTGAGATAATAACTGGACAGAGAAACTAGTTTGGAGCCCACTGTCAATCCTCTGATCATGTGATCATTGACAACTTCTTCCAGGTAGGATGTTGTTTAAGAAAATGAGTAATTTATTTTTAGTGGTTTGGTGTAGAGAAAAAGTGTGCACTACGGTTCAATTTGTCAACCATCAGCTGGGCATGACTTCCAGCATATAGGTTGCCCACAATTTTTAAATGAGCTACAGATGCAACACACATAAATGATATGCAAATATTTTAGACCCAAATCCACAATGAAATTCGATGAGAGCAATGATGAATAGGAAAGAGTATGTCTTTCACTAATGCAATACAAAATAGAAAGAAGCATTCTTTTTAGTCCAAAATACGAGTGTCACTGAGACCAGTAGAAGAAAAAGAATGTTCCAAGGGAGAAAATTTAATGTGAACTCTTTCAAAAGGAAATAGACACACAATGATTCACCTAGGAATGAACAATGCAAAATAACCCAAATGGGTCCCATCGGGCATGCCAAAATGTTTCACCAAATAATTTGTGCATAAAAATAGATAAGGTAATGGTCAAGGAGGAATACCTGTGATATGTAGGTCAAAGGTTGAATGCATGCGCATTACTGACTTTATCCAAGCTGATCATAAATAAATCCTTTTTGTCTAGGAAGGACTACCTATAGATACAAAGCAAGACCACAAAAGAGTATTAAATAGTAAGAGTTAGAGGACTGCCTAACAAGGCTAGATCCGGGAAGCGTGATGCTTCCTTGAATGGTTATCAATCCTCTATTTAATATAATTCAATATGAATAAGAAATTGAAATAAATAGGTCCTATTGCAATGTAATGATTTAGGTTTCTCATACACACAATACACTATATTTTATGCTAGGTATTAAAATAACACTAAATATAATTAGAATCGGGGTTTTTTCAGGTCAGACAGGTCTATCAAAGGTCTGGTAAGGGTCTGGGGTTGATTGGTTGAAGTCTGGGTTGATTTTGGGTGAGTGGGAAGCTTACTGGTTTGAGACTGTGAAATGACATAGAGATCGATATCAGTCTAGTGACCGATGCCGGTAGGGGGACTAAACTGACGTCAGTCAGGGAACTGATGTCGGTAGGGGCAATAGGTAGTAAATTATAAAAAAGGGTTTTTAGGCTCTCTGTGATTACACAGAGAGTGATGGTAGTGTGGTTTGGCTCGTAATATGGATGAGAAGACTCGGGGATAATATGGAGGTTTAGAATGGTGGAAAGGCTTGAGATGGTTGAATAGTGGGTTGGGGGGAAGAAGGTGATTTACAGGAAATAGAGGAAATAAAATACTAAAAGAAGCAAGACATCTACAATGGGATAAGCACAAACAATTAAAATCATAGTACTTACTTGGTGTCTTACAGATCTTGAGAGTTGGGATGGTTGATGGTTGATCAGAGAAGAAGTTCTTGAGTCGAGTGCCATGATAATATGGCCTATGTGCTCCCATGAGTATTCCCACGCTCTGTAAGGATAACTTGATGCTTGTCTTGCACTTTGGTTATGTATGTTCGTCATCTAGATACATGAGGGCTTGAAGATTCACACTTGAATGCAATTAGGCTCTAATAACTGAATGACCAACCTGTGTAAGGAGTTCTGAAAGTGTCTATAAGGTAACAAATGATGGTTAGGTGATGAACATCTGTTGAGGGATAACCGATGTCAGTTAAGGTGGGAAAGTATAGGTTTACCAAAAATAGGCAGATCTTCCCAGATTTGGCATGCTTTCTCATTGAGTCTGCTTAGGAAAGAAAATTTCACCTGAGAGAAGGCAAGGAGAACTTAGAAAAGGTCCAGTTAGGTTCAAGAAGAATTCTTAGTTAGTTAGGTCAAATGGTGACTCAACACTGGGAGTGATGACTCAATGCTGAGAGTGATGACTAGGTCATTGTGAGTTAAATGCCCCTGGAATGGGTCCAAGGTGAGATGTAATGATGAGGTGGAGGTGTGAGAATGAAATTAACTTATTTAAATTAATTAATAATGTGAGGATGAATACTAATATGGGATGAAGGGGTCATGATGTGTTAAATCTATTACATTAACTGATTGAAGGGGACCAATGGGAGTGTGACCCAAATTTGGTGTCTACATTCACTACATGATAAAGTGTGATTTTTTGATGATTCATGTCCCTGACCACCCTTTCAATGATCTAATCAGTGTTCAATGGTGTCATATAGTTTGGGTTCAAATTTATACTCTAAAATTTTCCACCAATGTCTGATGTATCCAAGAGTGGAGGAAATTATGGGTGGAGCTGCTCTACATTTAAAATTGGATACAACTAGGGTAGGATGGAAGATTGAGCTAAAATGAATTCTCACCAATATTTTTGGTTATTGTGTATGACCCATATCATAGAGGTATTAGTTTCCTGTTTGGACCCTGGATTTTTTATTTCTAGAGATGTAGTTATCCCCCATTTGAAATTGATTAGTAACCATATGGGAATCATGACACTGCTTGTACTTCTAGCTAGTTTGTTTCAAGATCTCATGAAATTGTTGCTAAATGCGGTGAATTCATTATGTAAATTTGGATGCCTTATCTACTTTTTTTGTATGGGCATATTCTTCTTCTAACATGAAGGGAAATCCTACATCAATGGGATCCAAAAGATGGAATCCAAGACATACCTGAAATGGGCTATGTCCCATGGAGCTATGAAGATATCGGTTGTACTTATGTTGGAAATACAAAATAATTTCATCCTATATGCATGGATGTTTGGAGTGATACATTAAACTAAGACATGAAATCATATAGTTGACTAACTATGTTTTCCCATAAATTTAAGGGTGGAATGCAGTGGAATTATTTAGTTTTGTGTCCATCATGGACCATAACATAGACTAGAATACCCGACAAACCTAGAATCCAAATCTGAGACAATACTTTTTGTAAGGCCAAAATGAACCCAAATGTTCTCAAAGAACAACTTTTTATTCTCCTTTGTTGATATTGTCTTCTTGCAAGGTGCCAAGATTGCCATTTTGAAAACCTATCCGCCACACAAAAAAAATCATAGCCATAATTGGTAGAAGGGAGACCTGACATGAAATCCATTGAGATAGACTCCCATGGTGTTCTTGGAATTGGAAGAGGGGTATAAAGGACCTCCTTTCAATTGGTTGGCTTAATAATCACATAGGATGTGTAGGACATGATGTATCTGGTAACATCATGATAGAGATATGGATAGCTGAAATACTTCTACATGATTACCATTATTTTCTCTAATCCAAAGTGACCCGTAATCTGAGTATAGTGAGCCTCCTAGATCAATTTGTGACACTCCCTTAAAGGAGTGTAGAGGCATCCCATGTGGCATAGAACCCTTTCCTATAAATGATAGCTTGGAGAATTTTTTGCATCCCTTAACCATTGATATATGTCAAATAACTTAGGATCATATGCATACATTTGAGGTCACTCTGATGTCTCATGCCCATATGAGTCAAGGATTGTTGTTAGGGAGGTGATTGAGGGTCAAATATAATAATCAAAAACTCAGTTGACACTCCCCCTTTTGTGTAGGATGTTGAGATGAAACTATTGTAGATAAGTGGAGAACCTCTAATGAAAATCATTTTACAGCTTGCCTTGGGTCTGCATAAATTTCAAAGGCTTATGATCTGCATCTATGATAGTTTATTTTCCTAGAATATAGTGCTTCCATTTATTGCAAAGTTTGACGATTTCATACAACTCCTTTTCATATGTCGGGTAGCTGTGCACCATATAAGAGAAGGTCTCACTATCGTATGCCACTGGATATCCATGTTGGGTAAGGATTTCTCCAAGTGCATATTCTGAAGAATTTGTTTCTATCTCAAATGATTGTTATATATATGACAATACCAAAATTGGTGCAAAGCAGAGCCTATCCTTCATTCATGAAAATTCATTTTATTTTTTCTCTACCCATATGAAATTTTCTTTCACTCCTTCATGTTTTACCTAATTCAAAGGTCATGCAATGTGAGAAAAACCAAGTAAAAACCTATGGTAGAAATTGGATAGTCTGAAGAAACTTCAGAGTTTAATGAAAGTCTTTAGTGTTGGCCAGTTTCGGATGACCTAGATGTTTTCTAGGTCAACTTGCACACCTTCCTTGTTATATTATCAAAAGTACTATATACTCCCCATGCCAAAGGAACACTTATCTATATTTGTATATATCTTGTGTTGACGCAAGGTATGAAGAACCTATTAGACATGCTCCTACCATATATTGCTGAAGACCATAATGTCATCTAGGTACATGACCAAAAATGAATCAATGAATGGTTACATGATGTCATTCATCATCGTCATGAATGTTGCAGGTGCATTTTTTAGCCCAAAAGGCATGACCAATCATTTAAACAATCCATCCATGGATTTGAATGTAGTTTTCCGAAAAAATTTGGGATTAATGGGAACATGGTGGTACCTTGAATTTAGATAAATATTTGTGAATAAATTAGCTCTCCTGAGATGGTGTGGGAGGTAATTAATTTGTGGAAGCGGGTATCAATTCTCAATGTGATTTTTGAAGGCTTAATAGTCAATTAAAAGCCGTCATGTCCCATCTTTCTTTCGAGAAAGAATAATCGGGCTTCCACAAGGTGATGCACTTGGTCGAACGTGACCCTCTTGAGTAAACTATTGAATATGGTGCTTGATCTATTTATGCTCAATTATTGAGCACTTGTACAAGGTCCCATTCGATAGTGGTGTTCTTGGGACTAGGCCAGTTGTATGTTTCACCTGGTAATGCTGAGGCACACTTTTTGGTGGTACAAATACATATACATATTAAGATATTATTTGATACATGTTCTTCCACTACACATCTTGGTATTGTGGGACTAATCTTGTCATCACTACAACCTTTTGCTTATCCTTAGTATGGATCATAAGTAGGAAAAATTTCCCAGTTTAAGAAATTAACCTCTAACATTATTTTGTATTGATTAGGGCCACTAATTTAGAAGGTGTTACCTTTGGGATATGGTAGAAATTATAGCCTAGAGTAGTGATGCCACTCCTAGGCCTCGCCTCGTAGACACCATGGAGATACCACCTGTATGGCTATCTAAGAATTACATCACATACATCCAATGGTGCGTGATCACATACCACCACATCTTTGAATGGTTTGATTGAATAGGGAAGAGTAGGGAATATGAGACTATTGATTCACATTTATTTATCTTCCTTCACTGACTCCATTAACAAATTATGGTTGTGGGTGAGGAGTTATTACCAAATTTAGCCTCTTTAATGTTTTTGCGGATATTATATTCTTTTGACTACTGTTATCTAAAATAAAGAGAATAATTGTACCATTTACCCAAATTTGTAAGTGGAATAAATGTTCCACATCCTCTTTTGGTGGATATATTATTCATGTAATGGAAATAATGGTATATGGATTTTCATCTATAATCAACTCCTCTTCTTCATGTGTAAGTTGGTTCTCTGTGGAGGATTCTATTACATCTAGCTCCCAAAAATTTGTTAGCAATATTTTATTGATAGATTCACAGTCCTTCATGTTATGGTATGCATTCTTGTGCTTCTCAAACCACATCCATGTGTATTTTTGTGGCTTTTCTTTCCATGCCTATTTCTTGTTTTATCTTTTTGGTGGTGCATCCCTTCCTTACAACTTGGTGTTGGCTTTCCCTTTATTGGAATATGAAGTATATTTATTTCCCCTACATTTTGACCTTTATTCAATCTTTCATTAGGCTTCCCTGAGTGTATTGATGTCTACAAACCCCATCTCTTCCTAGATGTAATATCATAACCTACTACAATATTTCAGAATCAGATAGTTCTCAATGTCCCATGGACCCAATTTTTTCGATAGGGTATGAAACTCATTGGTGTATTCATGTAACGTCTGATCACAACCTTGACGTAGCTGGTGCAGTTTCTTGAACTGGTCCTTGAAGTTCTTCACTAGATAATATTCTTCTCTGATGGCCTCCAGGAAACCACCCCATATTTCTAGAGGTTTCGTATCGAGTGTTACATAATAATTATCATCATATTATAGGGAGTATAATTCCCACCATTTTTTGACAAGAAGAGATGATTTCAGAAGTGAAAACATTATCTTTTCACCATCAAGAAAACTATTGACAAAAAACATGATTATAGATGATTGAGCCAATTATTCAATTCACTACCATTAATTTTTCCTTAAAACTATGGAATGCCAAAAATTTACTTGTACCTTAAACGGTGGTAGGCCCTCGAAGGGCTTGCTTGATTCAGTTGTAGTTATGGAGGTGTGGCTAGTTGCATGGATGACATGAGAGAGGACTCTAACAAATCATGCCATCAGCTCCCTCCTCTACTTCTAAAGGGATTCATCAAGATTTTTTCTAAGGGATCTCCCATTTGCTCTTGTGTTGCTTGAGGTTGTTTGAAACAAAAAGGAATGTATTATAGGATTACAAGTTTGGACATCATACTTCTGGTATTATAACCTCGTGTATTTTGATATGCAAGAGTGAAATAACCTAGCTCTGATACCATTGATCCAAATTGAGGTGCAACTTGATAAACAACACACTAACAATGGTGCTTAATGTGTTATGACAATAAAATTCACAATGAAAGAGTTGTAAAAACATACAAATTTTATTGAAACTCTAAATGAATACAAATTGGAAAACTCTGTAAGAGAGATGTATGCCCAAAGATCTATCTCTTTATTCAAAACAAATTGCTTTATAGCTATACAAGGAGAATATCAAAATAACTACTAAAACTAGAATATGAAGGGTTCTAGATGGGAAAAAAAATGGTCATCCTGCATGAAGACCATTCATATCCATCTTATGGATGGATTCAAAAATATAAAAGTGGAAAAATATGAAATTTATCCTATTATTACTATTATTTTATTTAATGCCCCTTGTTGGGGAAATATCTTCTAGCTCGTTGAACCATTTTGCAAACCACAATAACCATTGAAAAGAGAAAAAAATGAACTTGCCAAGGTAAGTTACAATGATGCTTACAAATTGTTTCATCATCAATATCATCAAAACTTTATAAATGCTCTGTAGACCCTCAAAATTGTAAATTACTAAAAAACCTGCTAAAAATAAATTATTAGGACTTTCCACAAATAGCTTTTTAGATATCCTTCTTTGGATCAAGTGTGCTCAATTGTATCTTTTAGGTTCTATACTTCACTCTATTTTACTTGTTTCTATGATTGGGTGCAACAATGTCTTCTTTAGGGCAACATTTCACTTGGCTAAAATTTATGGTCTCTATAAAAAAATAATGCTTCAATCCAAGCCTACATTAAAATGAAAACATATAGCAATTAAGAAAGCTTTAAAAGATCAAATTAGTTTTTATATGTCAAACCTTTTCCATCTGAAAACCAAAGGTTATAGATTATTTGAACTCATAGAAGAAATGTTTTCATTCAAGATATACAATGTCACAAAGCCATTATTTTCTTTGTGGAAAATCTATGGGCATGCATACGTGGTTAAGGAAGAAAATAATATCAAATCAATTAGTTTTAAACTTGAAATTTTATCTTGGTTTATTTGAGGAAATCATGAGCAAAGTAGATTGAATACTTTAAAAAATAATGATATATTAGTAAACAAGGAAGTGTAACTAGAAAGCTAAAAGAATCAACAAGGAAATAAATCCATCCTAGTGTATTGTTAAAAATTCTAAATATGTTGATTATAATTTATCTTATTTCAAATCATAAAATAAAATAAAAATTAATTTATCAAATATAAATGTTTTAATATGAGAATTTTGAATTTGGAGGTGGGCGGAAAAAGCAGAAGACCAGGAGGATGTGAATCTGGTGCAGGAGGATGTGAATCTGGAGCAGGATCAGGCCAAGGGGAAGAAAGATGAAGATTTTTCAGTCAAAACAGACAAACCAACAAACCTTGGTCCCCCCACATAGGTAGCCAAGGTACTAGGGGAGAATCCCATGGCTGGTGAGGAGACTATTCTTCTTCCAAAGGTAAGTAATAAGGGTATTTCCCTAGAAATACCATAATCTATTGCTGAATGGGATAAGGTGAAGATGGAACACACCATCTTAGCTAAAATTTCTGGTGGAAGGCCCAATATAGTTGATTTCCGTAAATGAGAAATCAAAAGATGGATTCCTAGAGGCGCCATGGAGGTGGTGGCTTACTCTAATGATTTCTTCGTAATCACCCTAGATTTGAAAGTGGATGCCACTAATATCCTTGTTGGGGCTCTGTGGTTTATGGGGAGAGATCTGGTTCTGGTACAAAGCTAGAATCCTGGCTTCAATCCTCTAGATTCTCATATGAGAGAGTTCTCAGTTTACTGTGCATTTACCTAGCTTACCACTCGAATACTGGGAGCCAGAAATCATTAAGGGAAAAACAAAAGTGGTTTGGGATCTCATTGTGGTCGATCCAATGGCCCGGACTAAAGCGAAACTATTACATGCCCAATTTTATGTTAATGTTTCAATGGACAAGGAAATACTAAAAATTATTACTCTTACCTCTAAGTGGGGGGAGTATCAATAGAATATAGACTATGAGTCTAGCCCTTTACTGTGTTTCTTATGCTATAAGGCAGGCCACAATTCCAAATCATGTTCGAAACACAAAGAGAACAAGGAGAAAAAGGGGAACAAGGTCTACCAAGTCAAGGAAGGTCCGAGAAAGAAATCTATTGGGAAAATGTTGGAAGCTAGTGAATATTCTAAGTTTTGCCCCATTGTCAATCAAGACTTGGTGAAGGAACCTGTAGACCCGGTTTTTGAAGAAGTTAAACAAACTAAAGAGGAAGGTGAAGGGTATGAGGTCAGTGTCGACTACCCTCTGTAAAAAATCGTAGAAAGTAAAGAAAAGATTGATGAGTCTACAAATACTGAAGAAGATTACTACGTTAAATCTCTAGTGGTTGAAGACACTTATGACACTCTTGCTTTTTTTCCAGAAGCAAGATTCCAGCCTAGTTATGATCAACAACATGTTTGAGGCAATCAGTTTGGAAGAGATTGAAAAAATAGAAACAAGGCTTAGTCCTGACATTACACCACATTCACATCCCAAGAATAATCTAAAAAATCCAACCCCTAAAGCAGATCTAGGAGGATCCAAATCGGGAGCGGGTAGGCCCTCTGTAAGAGAGACCAGAGAAAGAGTTACAAAGAAGGAAGTGGTTGAAGGAAGTCAGAGATTCTTGGTTTCAGGTAAGGGTAGACGTAAATTGTTTAAATGATAATTCTATCATGGAATATTATAGGGTTAAATAACCAAATCAAACATAGCATCTTTAGTGATATTAGGATAAATAACCATGTGGATATTCTCATGATCCAAGAAACAAAAATGAAGGACGATACATTTAAAGAAATTAAGAAGTTTTTTTGGAAAGATGTTGTTTGTAGCTGTCTAGACTCTTATGGAGCTTTAAGTGAATTGGCTTGCTTGTGGAATGGGAATACTGTTGAAGGAGAAGTTTTACTTCAAAATAGACACCATTTAGATATTTTCTTCATGGACCTTGTGACAAAAATAAAATGGCTTCTATCAAATGTCTATGCCTCAAACTCTGTATCAGGGAGGAAAGAGCTATGGAATGAAATGAAGACCTTAAGGAACTGTTTTAGGGAAAGGGATTGGATGGTAGGGGGAGATCTGAACACTCCTCTTCTTCCATCTGATAAAAAAGGGGGAGTCACTACTTTTTCATAAAGTATGGATGACCTTGCTAATTTCCTTCATGGTAATGAGTTGTTTGATTTGGAATTAAGTGGGGCTAAGTTTACAATGGTCAAATCAAAGAAATGGTATTGATTTGATTCAAATTATATTATATATATTCCAGGTTAATAGTCAATGGGTGTAATTTCATGTATATTCCTCATCATATCTTGTAAGGACTGGTTCAGATAACAATAATTTGATCATTAAGTTTGATGAAACTCATACTGTAAAAGGAAGGCCATTTAGATTAAAAAAAAGTGGACCTTGTCCCCTAAATCAAGTAAAAATATTGAGGAATGTGGAATTTACCCACATGTGGAAATAGTATGTTCAGGGTTGTCTCAAAGTTGAAAAATACTAAAAACAACATCAAAAAATGGAACAAGGAGGTTTTTGGGAACATTTTTCATCAAAAAGCAAAGTCAGGAAGGACTTAAGAATCCTTGAGGAACTTATGGAGGAGGGCAGATGGATTATATAGGAGAATGAATAAGATTAAATTATGCTCTCAGAATATCATAACTTACTTGCTAAAGAAAAAATATATTGGAAGCAAAAAACTAGAATTAACTGGCTCAAGGATGGGGACAGGAACACCAAGTTTTTCATGTATTGGCCACCATCAAAGCCATAAATAAAATAATTCTAGAAGTCACTAAACCGGATGGTACAATGGCTACTGAGGAAGATGAGTTAGTAGGGACTACCATTATCTTCCTTTAGAATCTATATGCTAAAGGAAATCAAGCTGAAGGGAGGAAGATGAAGGATGATATTTATCTCTTTGATAGAGTTATCAATGAGGAGGAGAATAGAGAGCTTATGGAGACTATGAAGGACGATGAAATAAGAGCCATTATATTTCTCATGGAGGGTGATAAGGCCCTGATTATCGATGGATTCCCTTCCTTTTTCTTCCAAATGTATTGGGATATCATTAAAAAAGATGTGGTGCAAGCTGTTCAAGACTTATTCTCTTGGGGAATGATGTTGAAACAAGTTAATCACACCTTTTTAGTTTTGATACCCAAGGTGAATGGTTTAAGGAATGATAACCAAATCATACCAAGCCAAGAACTCAGATGCTAATCAAACACCACGATCAATAAGATGAAAGCAATTCGTCAAAATAACTTTACATAAAACTTTGCAAACAAATGAGCAACAATATCATATATTATTGTGGAACTCAATGAAATACAATGAAAATGGGCCTTGCTTATATAGGAAGGGAATACCAATCTAAGAACCGGTCAAGGTTGTAGATCAAGCCATAAATTAAGGAAAGAACTAGTCATCAAAGAACTAGTCAAGACCATAGATTTAAGAGAGAACTAGACATCAATGTAGACACTCTAATTTCACATTTGTCCTAAATCAATTAATTCCCCTACCTCATTTCCCACAAAAATACACTTCAAATTAATCAAATATAATTTGATTAATTATCCATTTTAAATCCAAAAAAATAACCCAATCCTCACCACATGTCATTATTCTCCATGTTTTTCTACTATTGAATTAAAAATTAAAAATCAAATCCTCACCCACTCTTCGTGGTCCCCACTCACCTAAAATCCTCCACTTATGAATTAAAAGTCCAAAATCAAATCATCACCCATTCTTCGTGGTCCCCACTCACCTAATCTTTCCCACATTTTCAAACCATGATTACTTAAATTATTCTAAGTTAACCACTCCCCTAGGCTATAAATATAGCCTTACCCCTCCCCTCTAAAGACATGAAGAATAAGCTTGAATGCCCTATATAAGTTCTTGCATTCTTTGAGAAAAGAACATCCTTTTTCCTAGTCCTAATGCCCAAATAGCCTCATTTTGAAGCACCCCAAATCCATAATCCTTTTTCCCATCTGGTGCAAAGTAAGTAGATCATTGTTTCATAAAGGCCTTTCTCCGTCTCAAAGAAAAACACCTAAATATAACTCAATCGGGGCTCAATCCAAGTTTCCTAGCCCATTCTGAGGTTTGCTATGGAATGCGAAGGAGGAGGTATGATTGTTTGTATTTTACTTCCTTATTAGTAGTGCATTTTTCCTGGCTTACATTCTAGCACGCGCGATCACTTTTGATCTGTTACCATTAATTTCCCAATTAGTGGTTTTATCTGTTCTTTGTTTATTATTGTTTATTATTATTTTATTTTTCGTGTCTTATGGCCTTCTTTGGTTAACCTTCATGTTGTGGGTAGTGTTTTTGTTGTGCAGTGTCTTGTGGTGCATCTGCAAGTTGTAGTAAAAATGCCATTACGATGCTCATCATCTCTTTGATCTTCACAGTGTTCGGTTTCTAGTAGAAAACATTCATCCCCTACTTTAACTACTCGTGGGTCGTTGTGGACAATTTTTTTTTGTATGGGAAACTGATCCGGAAATTCATTTTGAATTTTCCTCTGGCCAATTTAATTTGATACTCAAAATTTGTAGCGTATACTATTATTATACGAATTTAATATTCCCTTTAGTTTTTTTAATTTCTTTTACTTTAGTATGGTCTTCTCTGTCTAAAATCTACACACAAAACAAAACAAAACAAAACATATTACTATTATTAAAACAAAAAACAAAAAACAAAAAAAAAACTCAAAATAATACAAAACATATATATTTAGTATTTTGCTTAACCCATCTATTCCTTTCAATCTCAAATCTATATAACTTTTCATGTTTATGATATAAACATAGTAGCGGTTGGCATTACATGTTTTCTGAGGGATATCTTGCAGATATTTTTGCAATATCACTGTTCTTTATCAAATACCATACCTGCCGTAATAAAGGCATATTTTCCAATAATACCACTTCTGTAATATATATATATATATATATATATATATATATTCAAATAGATCCGTTGAATCTTCTAAAAATATATATACATATAGAAATTTTACATTATTTCAGACGTGTCACGGAAGACTAACACAATATTTCAGGTTCACCTCCACTTTGGCTCTAATTTGTATAGTTTCTAGTCTTCTTTTCCATGCCGCCAATTTTTCTTTTTCCTCCTTCCAAATCCACATCGTACCCCTAATCCGATAAGTCCAACCCTTTAGTCATCTTCCCATCATATCTCCACGTGATAATTTTTCAAAATGTCTCCACTTTCCTCACCAGTGTACATTTTCGGTGTATTGATCCACCTTTTCGGCGTATAGGTCCACATTATTATCATCTAAATCTACATTTTCATCCACATTATTATCCTCTAAATCTATCCTTCCCCTACACCTTTCAGATTGATCCTCTCCTTTTGGCCAACACCCAAACGAGGTCGCACTCCCATCGATTTATACATTGAGTTATTTTTATCTCTCATTTTCTCTTTACTAAGATTTTACTTATATTCCTCTTTAATTAAATTTCTTGTTATCAAAATTTCATTACTTTTAGAGAATTGGCATGTAAAAGTTCACAATTTTCACCCTTGTTCTTTTTACGATCAATTTTGCACCTCTTTTTACGGTTGTCCACAATCATAAATAACCAAAGTTAATTAATTTTATGACCCATTTTACAACTTGCAGTGCGATATTTATTCAAATTCACACTTCTTTTTTGAAGTTCATTATTATCATGTTTTATGCCTTTTATATACTAATCTCCACATTTTATCAGCCTAATTCTATGATTTTTAACACTTTGTGAGTATAATTAATTATATGTAGTGCTTATTTTACTAACATTGTGTGCAGGTGTAAACTACTAATTATTTTTTTGTAGGACCTTTTTCGACAATACAAGCCCTTATCGCACCTATCTAGCCATAATTATTAAAATCGCATTTCTAGTCATCCTTTGTAACCAAAAGACCCACCCGGACTCCACTAAATAATTTTTTTTTGCCTTACATTCTAATTTTCCACGACGACACTTCTGGTAACATTTTTAATGCTCTCCTTCCGTTGTTTTTTAATTTTCTTTGTGAATATAATTGTTATTAATATTTTTCAATCATGATTAATTTTGATACTTATTAAAAACATAACAAAATATTTTTTTTACAAAAATCTCTATTCCAATTATAGCCGCGTATGGTCTTTTCCTACGCCGTCGAGCGATCTAGAAAATCAGAAATGATCACAATTGTTTAGTTTCTTATTCTAACATTACAGGATCCTCTAGCCTTGTTTTCTAATTGTCATTTCAATCATTATTTTACTTCATCATATTATTAATATTTGTTTGGTCATTGGTTGGGTATGCTCTTTTCTTGTGCCTTCGAGCGATCTAGAAAATAAAAAAACAACCACGATTAATTTTCTAACACGTCATCTGCAGGATAACTACTAATCTATTCTTTGCAGGACCACATCACTAGAATATTATCAAAAAACAAAAAAACAAACAAAAAAATCCCGCAAAAATACCACCATTAAAAGAAAATTGCTGAAACCCAAGTTTTTTTTAACACGCTCAGATATGCAATTATTTTTTGCTAGTGATTTATTTCAAGTTGGAAAGAACCATTATGTTTAATCACTTTATCATTTTGTTTTTGCATGTAGTTGAGGTGGATTTCATCACCACCGAAGCTACACCGGTGACGTGGACTTGACTACCATGCACCACTAGCATTCACATCTGCATTGCACTTTGAGACCTAGTCTCATCACAACGTTCGATATTCATCTCACCCCTAATCTTCACGTATAGGTAATGTTGTCGTGAGACGCATTCGAGTCACGCCTAAATAGCTGTAACAATGAAGCATGTGCATCATCCCTGTAAATATTTGAGGAGTTATAAGGACACCATACACATTCATTCCCCCATCACCTTCCACCTTTTCACAAAACCTGTTTCGGACGTGGTGATTCACTCTGAAACAGACAAGTAAGAATTGGCGGGTCTCCTCTAGTGCTCTAAGGGTTCCCATTACCAATTTTGTCCCCATACAAAATTAGGTATATCAGGACTAGGGTATATTGGAGGAAGCATCTTTTTGGAGTAATAAGAACCTGCATCCATCATTCCACAACATACTTGTATGATTGCATAAAACAATGATCATTCCTGAAGAATTTACCTCCTAAGCCAAAACAATTGGATCCACATGATTGCTTGCTAGTTGAAAACAAAATAGTTTAGCATTTTTTTATCATAAAACTTGGTTGATATCAATGTGTTCATTGTAAAAGTTCAAACCCTAGTTATGGTCCACAAAAAAAATTATTTCTCGATCAATTCAATACCAAGTGAAAAAAAATCCAAACAATCCAAAAATGCAGACTGAAACATTGCACCAATTTCATTAGCTTGCTTCAGCCGACAATACATCCTTCATAGCTTGTTTCCAGCTATATCAAACTAATATTGGGTGAATTGTTTGAGTTCACTCATTATTTTTTCCACCATCACATTTATCCAAATCACAGCCAACACAAATCCTTTCATAACTCATTTTGAGTTATATCACAACCATATTGAGATTAACCTATATGGGTTACTTTCCCTGTCAAAAATCCAGAGCTTGTTCAAGCCAAAATCTACACAATGTGCAAAAAATTCCTTAATAACTCATCTTGAGTTACATCACCATCATATTGAGATAATTTTTTTGAGTTACTCTCCTTATCATTCATCATGAGCTTATTCGAGATAAATCCAAAGTAATCAAGTTCTCATTTAATCACACCTGCTCAAAATTCCTACCCACTTTTTAGCTTAATCAGGCACATTTCATCATGGTATTCACACGTAGTCACAATTGTGAAAATTATGATAAATAAGTTACACAACCAGAACTCACCAATGAAGAACAAGAACAAGTCAATAAGGTGATAGAACAAAACAAAGACAAATATCTGTTACGCATCCTAGCCATGGGGGAAAAACTACCCCCTGACTTTGGGACTAAAAATTTAAAAAAACTTATAAAAAATGGTGAATCAAGTTATCACAATGAAATACCAAACAATCCAAATGGCTCTTCGTCTGATGATTTATTCACTAAAATCCTAGACTTAACAAAGAAACTTGAGGAAGCAACGACTAGAGATGAAAGATTAAAAGACCCCAATTGAGACTCCAATACTCATGAAATTTTTGATACACTATCCCATGCCTCTCCATTCACACAAGAATGGAAACATATAAAAGACACCATTCAGGGACTACAAAAACAATCAAAACAATTCAACTTTGAAGAATTGTGTCCTTATCCATTTGATACAGAGATATCATACTTACCATTTCCGTCATCCTTCAAAATCCCAAAGTTTGGTAAATAAAAAAGAAAAGGTGACCCCCGTGAACATGTTAAGGAATTTTACATGCAATGTCAGGAAGTTTCCTATCAAGACACGTAACTTTTACGATTATTCCCCCAAAGTTTAGGAGGACAGGCTTTAGACTAGTTTTTCCATCTTCCCAAAGGGTCAGTCACGATATTCGCAGACTTATCGGAGAAATTCGTCAAAATTTTTTCCTATAACTTAGACTTATAAATAACCATGCTTGATCTCTATAACACTGGGAAAAGGACAAACAAAAAAACTTTGCCTCCTTTTTACAACGATGGTGAGGAATTACAAGCCAATTTTCCTGCTCAGTACCCGAGAGACAACTAGTTAGTATTTTTGTTCCTAATCTCAATGCCGAATTATCATTCCACATACACATGCATTGTTGGAATAGTTTTGAAGAATTCATTGAAAAGGGGACGTAAATTGAAAAAAACCTCATTTTTAAAGGCTTACTTAAAGAACCCTTTAGGGACCAACCTTATCGAGACACCCCTTAGAACCAGGACAAATATAAATTCTTTAACCGAAATCAAAATATAGTCAATGATGGTGTTACTGATTCCCACCATGTCTGAAACATTCAAAACCATCCCATCAACACATTAAAATCCAAACAACCAATCATAATCCCTAGAAAGGAAGTTCCTTCTCAGGACCAACGAAAACAGTTCACTTCTCTTGGTGAAATTCTATCTAGTGTCTTTTGTCATTTGGAAAATGCCAATATGATTACATATCCCATCATCAAACCCTTCGAAGAAGGACAAACCAAACAAAATTGGTATAAGGATAATGAATATTGTGATTACCATCACATAAAAAGGCACTCTACAGATCGATGCATGCAACTCCACCATTACATCCAATACCTAATTGAACGTGGTGACATAGAAGTTGAAAATAATTCCTAGACAAAAACACCTAATGAAAAAATTCACATGTTCAAAAATCCCTTCCCTAACCACGATAACAATTCAAAAGATAAGGGTCAATCATCAAGAAATGTCGAGTATGACTAAGTCATCTCGACCATAGACTATGACTAAGACTTAGTGGCAACTATAAAGATTAGAACTAACTGTGTGATCAAAACTAGAAAAAAAAAATGTGGGTCCCTACAACAAAAAAATATGCCACTTCGTCCCCTGCATCACCTCCTAATCCACCACCAATTCCACTCCACAACCTGCGCCATCATTCAATGTTGTCAAATAATTGGAGAAGACTGCAACACAAATTTCCATCATGGAATTAATTAATTCTTCTCCCACTCTACAATGCATCCTTATGAAAACATTGAATAATGCTTGTGTCCATGAGGACATCAATTCACAACAATTCCAGGCTTTAATTGCATATCTTACATTCCCCAATCCTATTTTATCTTTTTGTCCCGCTGACCTTCTTAATCCCAACATCGCTAATAATCATTCTTTATATGTCCTATATAACTCATTGAAAGATCAAGCACGTATTAATCAACAATGGATCCGCATTGAATATTTTTTCCATGAAACTTTTACGTTGTCTAGGTTACACTGTAAATGATTTACAAAACAATATCATAACCATTCGTGGATATGATAATAGTGAGAGAAAGTCTGAAGGCACAATCACGTTTCCTCTCCAAGTTAGACCCATCACCTTAGACATAGTATGTCATGTGGTGGATGTAGAATTTGTGTATAACATTCTTGTCAGATGGCTATGGATTTATGCCATGAAATCTGTCCAATCAACGTTCCACTAATGTATTAAATTTCCCCATTTGGACAAGGAATTTGCGTTACGTGCAGATCCCCAACCCTTTAAGTATTGTAGATTCCTTGAAGGACGGTATCAACATGATCACTATTGTCCATCAACAGAAAAGTATGCTTCGCCTTACATAATCCCTAACAAAACACGCATTGATCCGGATACACTCCCTAACAATGATCTAAAACCATCATCTTCTAACCAAAATACATTTCCCAATCCATTATCTTCTGCTAGTCAACAATCTTCCACCAGTCCTCCTCCCACTAATCAATCATCTTCTTCCAATAATCAATATTCTTCTTCCAACAACAATTATTCTTCCACCACACCATATTCTTCTTCACCTAGCCAACCTTCTTCATCCAACCACACCTTTTCTATTAAGATCCCTTCTCTTGTGAATAACCAAACTTCATCCCTCAATCCACCCCCTTCTTCTTATAACCAACTCTCTTCATAATTTAAAACTACCAAAATGACTTCCCCACCACATGAGGTACCTATTGGTCCCCCATCCCACACATTTAAAATAATTGACACAGGATGTGGTGAATATCAATTTCAAAAGATGGAAGACTCATTTTATATCAACAAATCCCTACATAGCTACGGAAAACCTAATGCTCCACATCTGAGAATCCATCCCACTTACCAAATGGGACATTCAGTTTGGAAAAAAATCGGTTATCTTGAATATGAACATATTCCAATTTCTTCAGGATCTTGGTTATATAATGATGAATTTGCTCCATGTTATGAGTCCCCTCAATTTACCAAAGCTCATTGAATAATGAAAAACATGCAATGGAAGGGTAAAGGACTCGGTCCAAATGAACAAGGTCGTTTAGACCCTATCAATTTCACACAACATCACGGTAAACATGGTCTAGGTTTCAAGGTGTTTTATGTTGCTCCCATAATAATTTCAAGTGATAACGATGACACCAGTTCTGATAATGACACCAGATCTCCATGTAGCCTTTTTGAGGACCTTGCTGAAACATATCTTTAATTTGAACATTTATCTGTGAATGCCATCAATTTTGAGCCTACACAACCAACTCTCATAGACCATGGCCAACCACATCATGCGGTCATGTATATGTTCCAAAATGATGAATCCATCAAAGAATTCCTTGGAACTCGCAACCAAATACCTACTTCTGACCATACAAAATATTTGAAATCAATCTAAATGAATCGAAATATTTTGGTGAAGAGATAAAATATTCAGATCCTTCACCCTATGAAAATTTGGATCAGAAGCACAAACATAAGATTTCCCATAGTCAAAATCTTACCGCCACCCTATCCAAAAAACATGTCAATAAAAATTCCCAACATTACACGTAAAAAATTTATACCAACTCCCCTAAAACACCCGACACCAATGACCTAAATCAACCATTAGAATCATTCTCTGAAAAGGATACATCTAAAATGCTTGTAGAAGACACTAAAGACATAAACATTGGCACCACCAAACAGCCACAAAATTTTACAACTTGGAATTAGCATGTCTGACCAAGAATGCATGGAGTTCACAACACTCGTTATTAAATTCCAAGATATATTTGCATGGAAATATAAGGAGATGCTAGGCCTAGACCCATCTCTTGTAGTACACCATCTTGTGGTACATTCAGATGCAAATTGTAAAGAAAAAACTACACAAAATGCATCCCCAAGTTGCATTGCTTGTCAAAGCCGAACTCAAGAAACTCTTGGAAGCCAACCTTATTAGACCTATTGATTATTCGGCATGGATATCTAACATAGTTCCCGTTGCCAAGAAAATTCCTGGCATTAGAATATGCACAGACTTCCGAGACATCAACAAGGCTTGTCCTAAAGATGACTTTCCTTTTCCAAATATAGACATGATTGTTGATTCTACGATAGGCCATGAAATGATTTCCTTAATGGATGGATTTTCTGGTTACAATAAAATACTTATTGCTGAAGGAGATCAACATAAAATGACATTTACTACACTGTGGGGCACCTTCTATTATAAGGTCATGCCTTTCAGCTTGAGAAATGCTGGTGCCACCTATCAACGAGAAATGACCTTCATCTTCCATGATATATTACATGATATCATGGAAGATTATGTTGATGATATATTAGCAAAATCAAAAACACAAATAGGACATCCAGGTGCGTTTGAGATGCATTTTTGATAGATTATGCAAGTATAAGGTTCATCTTAACCTAAAGAAATGTGTGTTTGGAGTAACCTCTGGTAAATTATTAGGGTTTATTGTCTCACAAAGAGGCATAGAATTTGATCCTGCAAAATTCAAAAGCCATTATGGAAATGCCTCCTCCTCAAAACCTAAAAAAATTACACAGTCTTCAGGGAAAGATACAATCTATTTGGCGTTTCATATCACAGTTGGCTAATAAGTGCCATCACTTCAACCAGTTACTCAAGAAATATGCACAATTTCACTGGAGCCATGATTGCTAAAACTATTTTGCTAAGTTACAAGAATACCTCTCTAGCCCACCTGTTCTTATGTCACCAGGTTACCGATAAACCCATGTTGATTTATACATCTACCACTGAACATGCCATAGGAGCTCTGTTAGCACAACATAATGATCATGTAAAAGAACAGGTAGTATATTACCTTAGTCAAACACTTATTGAGCATGAAGTACGTTATTTCCCAAATCAAAAAAGTATGTTTAGCGGCTGCCTTTGCATTTCATAAATTACGTCATTACTTGCTCAATCACACAACTAAGTTGGTTGCCAAGATTGATCCTCTTAAGTATCTATTGTCCAGACCCATTCTCATGGGAAGAATGTCTAGCTGGGCCATATTACTTAGTGAATTTTATGTTTAATTTGTTCCGCAGAAGGAAATTAAAGGACAGGCCCTTGCGGACCAACTTACCGAGGCACCCCTTCCTGGAACAGAACCACTTTAGTTTTCTTTTCTTAATGAAAATCTTCTACACATAGACATCACACCACCTTGGACTCTATTTTTTGATGGATCTTGTAATCTCCATGGGTTAGGGGTTGGTATTTTTTCTTATCACACCTAGTGGACATTTTATCCCCAAATCATTTCGCTTAGCATTCTCATGTACCAACAATATCGCAGAATATGAAGCTCTAATCATAGGATTAAAACTAGCTATATTTGGTGATTCTTTACTCATCATCAAGCAAGTTACTAATGAATACCAGGTCAAGGATGAAAAACTTATCCCATATAAATGTATGGTGGATAGTCTTCGAATCTATTTTTGATTAATTAGGTTTGATCAAATCCCTAGAATTCGTAATAATTTTTTTGACGCTATGGCAACCATTGGATCCCTATTAGAAATCGCATCTAGTCAACTCCGGGCACATTTTCTCATATAAAATCTCTTAATGTCTGCCTATGATCTTCCTAAAAACACTATGGTATGTGAGATCGTGGGTCTGAATAACCCTTGGTACCATGATCTTTATACCTTCATTCATGATAAAACATTTCTTGCCGACATGAAACCAATGCATAAATGTGCTTTAGCACAACGTTCCTCTTGTCACACCATTTTAGTAAGAAACTCTTTATAAATAAGGATATGATGGAACCCTACTTCGATGTATTAATTAGGAAGAATCCTTGAGTGTCCTAGCTGAAGTCCATTCTGGTATCTGTGGAGCACACACGAATTGTATAGCCTTAGCCAAGAAAATCCTGCAAGTTGGATATTATTGGCCCGCCATGGAAAGTGACGCATGTCATTTTGTCAAACGATGTCAAGCATGTCAAAAGCATGGAAACATTATTCATGCACCTTCCCAAGCATTACAATTGATAACCACACCATGGACCTTCTCTCAATGTGGACTTGACCTCATTGGTAAAATCAGACCAACATCGTCTGATGGACATAAGTTCATCATTACTGCTACCAATTATTTCACTAAATGGGTGGAAGATATGCCTCTAAATTATGCTATCAAAATTCATTTTTAATAATCTCATCTTTCGATTTGGTATTCCATTCACTCTGGTCATAGATAATGGAAAATCATTTAAAAACCAGGATGTAAAAAGACCTAGCCAAACGTTTTCACATCAACCCTTAAGTGGTCCCACTCCATACTACCCTCAGGGGAATGGTTAAGCAGAAGCAACCAACAAGACTTTAAAATCCATCATGGAAAAAATCGTCAACACACATGGACATTATTGGCATACTCAAATTTACCCCGCTCTTTGGGCTTACCGTACATCTTACTGCACGCCTATCGGAGCCACCCCATTTTACCTTAATTATGGTTGTGAAGCCATTTTACCTATTGAGATAAAACTCCCATCCTTGAGGATCTCCCTTAAAGATGTAATTAATGAGGATGAATAGCGACAGTCACGGCTTCAAGAACTTGAGCTTCTTGATGAAAAATGACTTAATGCTCTCAATCATCTTCAAGTCTATCAAAACCGGATGCAACATAGTTATCATAAAAAGGTAAGACCTAGAGAATTTGAAATTGGCGACCTCTTTTTAAAAGAAAATCAGAAGAATACCACCAAAGAGAAAGAAAAACAAGGAAAATTTGAGCCTAATTAGTTAGGACCCTATGTAATTATAGCTAAATTTAGCTTTGGAGCCTATAAGTTGGCCACTGAAGATGGTAACGATCTCGATGAACCAAGGAATGTAATTCATTTAAAGAAATTTTATCCTTGAGATGTTCACTATTATGGGAATCAACAATGTGTACATTGTTCCTTCCATCTTACTTATCTCTGAACAATTTAAATTTATTCATTTCCATCGGCAGATATTTTCTTTATCAAAATCACATCTTCATATTTATCATCATGAGACAGGTGCTAATATAGATCCTATTAAGTTTGTGAGCATCATACTTCTTATCATATCTCCCATTTTCAGTCACTTTCACCTATGATCATACCTAGAAGCTTACTAATGGTAATCTATTCCCTTCAACGACATTATCTCTTTCATAACAAAGCTCTAAACTTTATTTACCCAGTTTTTTTGGTCGTCCATCTCAGTCTTCGGTGTTGAACCCTCGCGTCCTACTAGTCGTATGGGCCTGAGATTGGGTGCAAACATTCCTTCCCAAATACAAAGCACTATTGTAAAATTCCACCAATTCAATAACTTATGAATAATTCATTATTACATCTTTCGTCCTTCATAGTCTTTGGTATTGAGCCCACACTTCTTACTAGTAGTGTGAAAATGGGAATGGAGGAAGGTGCCCTTACTTGTCTACGTATTATATTTGGTGATAAACCCTTGCCTCTTACATGTGGCATGGGGCAAAGCATAGAGGGTCATTCTCATAAAAGCATAAAAATATTGCAAAAACATTCAAAAATTCAAAAAAATAAAAAAAATAAAAACAAAATAAAAACAAAAACAAAACAAAACAAGAATTCAATCGCCTATATTTTTCCTTCGGTGATGAGCCCTTGGTTCTCACTAGTACCATGAGGCAAGGCATATGGACTCATTTCAAAAATAAAAAATCTTACAGTGCTTACAATTCTTGAATCCCCAAAGAAGTAATTTAGATGCCTAAGTGAAGAGAGAATTATACCTTCACCTCATATCTTACCAATCAGTAGGCCATGTAATTGTCTAAGTCTAGCACGTGACTCATAAAGTGAAAGCCATTTTTGAATTCGGTTCAGTAACATTATGAAGAATTGAGTCACAAATTCCTAAAGGGATTGTTGTTAGAATTTGTCTCTATACTCATTATCTACCTCTTGCTTCCTTCTTGATTCTCGGTGTTGAGTCCACACATCTTACTAGTTGTGTGGAGTCAAGAATGGAGCTGGAATTCTTTTCATCATATCATCACCACCATATCCTAACAATGGAATGAGAATTTATGTTATTCCAAGCATGAGTTACCACGAGGAACACAGTACATGCGGATAATATCTTGGTTTATCACCTCTAAAAATAATTTTGTACTCTGGTCCATAAAGTACCAATAATAGTGTAAAAATCTAAAAATCCAACAACATTCCCAAACCGTAAAAAATCTAAAAACATTTGAAAATCGTAAAAAAAAACATTAGAAACAATCGTTAAAAATCCAAAAACATTAGAAAAATTCATAAAAAATCCAAACATATTTGAAAATCGTAAAAAAAAACATTAGAAACACTCGTAAAAAAATACAAAAAACTCCAAAAAAACATTGGAAAATCTATATATATAATAAAAATAAATAAAAATATTGTGAACTCCACAAAATTGAAAAAACTCTAAAATAACCAACACACTTCAACCTTTGAACTATTATCCCCAACAAATGATCCAATCACCTTATGACTACCAAATTCAAACCACTTCTCCTCACGTGAATCCTCGCTTGGGGAAAATCTGGCTTTCATTGTTTCCTTGTTTAAGGACAATGACCCAATACTTTACTATGTCCTCGTATCCCTGCTTGGGGGAACATCTGATCAATCCTCATTGTGGAACACCTTAGGGACATGTTTATTGGTTCTTGTGTTGCATTATTAGTTTTAAATTATTAATTACTTTCTTGTATCTCGATATATTACAGGGGGCATCTTGATTCTACGTATCCTGGTGTTTTCTATAATATTCTTATGTTATATGATTCTATATTGTACTGGTGTATCATACTTTATTAATGGCCTCTACCTATGATCTCTTCCATTTTCATATCATACTGGGGAATCAAACCTTTTTGATGGCCCCTGTCTATGCTATCACGCATATTACAGTCTAGTCATCCTGATCTTTTATATCACGATGCATCCTATTGTGTGCTATATTAAAATTAAGATGCTTTTCATCATGCGAGTATCTTCTTTCCTGATCAACATCTTTCTTTGCACCCCATCCATTCACCCATACTAATACATTCCCTAGTTTGGGAATCCTACTTGAAGATTTTTCTCTAGTAGCATTCACTATCTAGCAGCTCCTTCTCCCCCACCATGATTACCATGTATTTTATCCATTCATTCTTACTCCTCGTCCCCATATTAGCCTTCTCACCATTCCTGTCCCCTCATACCTGTTTGCATTCTTTCCTTTCAATCTTCTGCTTCCCATTTGACAATATTACTTAATAACCCCTTCTATATGGAATCCTCAGTGGAGGTTTACCCTCTCCCTAATATCTTCTCATTGTAGAAGCTTCTTCACCACATGCCCTTTGATAAAAAAAATGCCACCACATACATCTTCCCATTCCACCTCTTCTACTTCTCATTCTCACATCATTACTCTCACCACGTGGGCAACCCAATTAAGGATTCCCCTCACACTCTCCACCTTCCACTGCATATATTCCTTCATCCCTTCATGTTACACTCATTTGTTTCCTTTCTTCGTTATTATCACCTCATCTTGTATCCTCTTCCACTCAGGCATACATCACTCACTATTTTCTCATCCTTCCCCAAATCCGTCTTATACCTGGTCATCCTACCTACACGCTCTCTTGGTATGGAAAATTCACCTAAATGTTCCCCTTTAGTCCATTTTGTCATACCCTATTCCCACCAAATCTTTCATCATTATTCTTCTTGTTCATCTTGGCAATCTTACTTAACCACATCCGTCCGCATAGAAAGTCTCACTTAAGACATTCCTCTTAAGGATGAACTCGTCATTTAGGAATTCTCCCTAACCTCATTCTTCATTACCTCCATTGATTGTTCCTTCCTTCTAGCCTCTCCTAAAACCCACATTTTTCTCATCTTTAACTCATTCATCCTCATCCATTGTCCAATCCAATCTCCTCACTTCATCCTTGGCACAACTCATTATCCATGTCATTTATTTGACTCTTCTCCACCTCTCCTTCCTGGCACCATGATGATCTTACTTAAGAGATTCTCTTCCAACCCTGATCATCTCTTTTGTATTCACTACACTCCATCACTTTACATTCTCACTATCCCTATATTTTCTCTTCACCATTTCTCTCCATCATCATTCTATGTCTTATCTATGTTGTCTTTTTTTGGTTTCCATTGCTTTGCATATTGCACATCTTACTCTAACCATTTTCACCCTCTACATGGTGATCATCATTTAAGGGTCCCTCTTAAGGATGATCCATTTTAATTTTCCTTATCCCTGGTCACTGCACACCCTTCACTCTTGTCACTTTTGATCCCATCATTCCCCGTCATTCACTTCCCTTTTTCCATCTTCTTCTTTCCCTTCTCTCAAACTATCATCTTATTGCAATTTTGCCTCTTTTCATCTACCTGTTTCTATTCTTCCATCCCCATGCGCTTTGTTTCCTATTCACTCAACATCCGTCATCATAATATTCCAATTAGTGTCACTTTTCCTCCCTACGCTAATTTGACTGGCATCACCTCTGAACATCCCTCATTGCCCTTACCTCATTCTTTCGTTCATTTTTCTTGATCACTCCTTCCATCCTCATCTCTATTATCAACCACACTTGTCTTCTCTTCTTGTTCATTCTTTCACTCATTCCTATCTTCTTGCATCTTTCATCTAATCTATTCCGCATATAATCACATTATTTTCCAGGCCCATGGTGTCTCTTTCCTGATCCATCATCTCTTTATTATCTCTTTTGATTCCCATTCATATTTACCATGTCTTGTTTCTTCATCTTCTCCTCATTTGTTCTCATCTCCTACCTCCTCTCCTCGCTTTATTTTTCTCCTCAACTCCACCACATCCCACTCTATTCTATACTCCTTGTCTTATTTGATCTTCTCTTTTCCTCCTCTCTATAAAATTTACTCTCTCACTCGTGTTTGAGAGTAGTGTCATCTCTTCCATTCTGTTCAACCCTCTCAAGAGGCATCATCACCTATATCACGGGCATCACATAATTCCCTTAGTGGACATTTTCATCTTGGAGGATACCATCAATGGCCATTCACGCTATCTGATCTCATTCTCTTCCATGAATGTTCTAGAGTCTCTACCTTCATTGGTTCCCTCGTAAAAGTATCTTGACTCACTCTTATTTGATGAAGAAGTGGAACTGCTTTACGTCTTTTCATTGGCGTCCTACTCATCTTCCAATCGAGTAAGAAACTTTCTCCTATGAAACATGTATTCAAAATTGTATTTACCCCTCCTCTTGGGGCATTTTATCTCACCGTTCTAATCCAATCTACTCTTCTATGTCCAAATTTGTGACCCTAATAGTTTCCCTTTTAGGGAATTTTTCAGTACATGTCCATCTTCCATTTTTTTCATTTTTATGCCTTGTGCTGGAGAATCATATTCTAATCCTTGTCCCTTTTGCGAATGCATGATTTTTCACTTGTTTTTCTGGCATACAAAGGATTTCACATACCTTTCACATTTAGTTGCGCATACTTTGATGTTTTCCTATGACCCATTAGTCAACATGGTATATATCCATATCTGTATTCCCTTCCTTCTACATCATTTTCTCTTTTATGATCTTCTCTCTCCCACCCTTCATCTTATTTCCCTTCCCCTATATTGTCTTCTTCCATTTTTTCCACCACGTCTCCTCCCTACTTCCCCAGTGAAAACCTAGCTCTTTAGCGTTGTCCTATATTTTTTTATCATACCACCATCCACATGCATCTCCATATGGTTTGTTCGATATTCTTTTCCTTGGTCTTCTTCACAATAACACGGTTCCTTCAATCTTCTCCATGTATTCGCACTATCTTCCTTTCCTCTCCCCTCATTTTCACATTTCTTCTGACCACTTCTCCTTTTCTCTACCACCCCTACCTATTCATTCATTCTATATCTATTTCTCTTCTTTTCTCTACTCTTTTTCACACTTTTCTCTTTCAATTTTCGTTGATTTCACCCCCTACTCCCACCTCATCTTCTCCTTATTTATCCTTCCTTTTTTCCTACTTTTCTCAGCTCTATCATTTATTTCACTTTCATGCATCACTATTTATTATCTCTGTTACTTCCTTCGTTTGGTACATCTCTCTATTTCATCCCTTCACCCTCTACTCTTTCATTTACATGTTTTCTCCTTGTTTGTTCTTCATCATTCCCTTCTTCCCATATCATTCCTCTCTCTTCTTTCTACCTCTTTCATTCCTTTTTTGTCCCTCCTCTATCTCCCTTACTCTTCTCATAATCAACCCCCAATCCTATCCATTCCTTATTCTCTTTCCCACACACCCTCACACCTAGCATTCAAGGCCAATTAAATCCTTTCTCCATTTGCATCGTGCAGTCATTCCAGTCTCTTCCACTCCATTTTCATCACATTCTCCCCATAATTCATCTCTCCTCTTTTCGAAAGCTCTGTCATATATTCCATTCTCATCAGTCCTCTTGAGGGGGCATCACCACATCTATCCATAATCACATCTTCTCATGACATTTTTTTCTTGGAGGATACCATGACATCCGTCACTCACCACCTTCTATTCCCCCCAATAAACATTCTCTCTAATTTTTTCTTAAGAAAAGTAGATTGAATTCTTCCCCCATATTGTCTACTTTCTTTGAAAGGACACTAGTTTCATAGTACCCTTCCCAAAGAGGGGAAAATGTAGACACCCTAATTTCACATCCATCCTAAATCAATTAATTTCCCTACCTCATTTCCCACAAAAATACACTTCAAATTAATCAAATATAATTTGATTAATTATCCATTTTAAATCCAAAAAAAAACCAGTCCTCACCACATGTCATTATTCTCCATGTTTTTCTACTATTGAATTAAAAATTAAAAATCAAATCCTCACCCACTCTTCGTGGTCCCCACTCACCTAAAATCCTCCACTTATGAATTAAAAGTCCAAAATCAAATCCTCACCCATTCTTCGTGGTCCCCACTCACCTAATCTTGCCCACATTTTCAAACCATGGTTACTTAAATTATTCTAAGTTAACCACTCCCCTAGGCTATAAATACAACCTTACCCCTCCCCTCTAAAGACACGAAGAATAAGCTTAAATTCCCTATCTAAGTTCTTGCATTATTTGAGAAAATAACATCCTTCTGCCTAGTCCTAATGCCCAAATAACCTCATTCTGTAGCACCCCAAATCCATAATCCTTTTTCCCATCTGGTGCAAAGTAAGTAGATATTGTTTCAGGAAAGCCTTACTCTGTATCAAAGAAAAGCACCTACATATCACTCAATCGGGGCTCAATCCAAGTTTCCTAGCCCATTTTGAGGTTTTCTACTCAACACGAAGGAGGAGGTATGATTGTTGGTATTTGACTTCCTTATTAGTAGTGCATTTTTCTTGGCTTACAATCAAGGATCTAGTCAATACCATAGATCAAGGAAATAACTATTCAATATCATAGATCAATGAAAGAACTATAACTAACAACTAGATAATATCCCCATAATGTCTAAATAAATAAAAAGAAATATCCACACACATAAGTTGGTGAGGATAAATACACTAAAGGTAAATAAATTACCTAGGTGAACATGAGCTAAGGTAAATACCTACTCTAACACCCCCCTCAAGTGAAGCTAGGGGCCAAAATAGAAGTGGTATGTCCACAGTATGAGTCCCGATAACTAGGCCTGATGAGATACTCATGTATAATATATCCATGAAGAAATCTCCAACCAAAAGAAGGAAAGAATCCTACTAGAAGGAAAGAGAAAGAAGAAGAAGGAAGATGTTCTCATGAACACCCCCAAGAGAAAATTCTGAAACCCCAAGCATGCCATGCAACTCAAGGTAGCGAGGTGATGCAAAAGGCTTAGTAAAGATGTCTATAACTTGCTGCTAAGTTGAAATGTACTCTAAGAAAAAAACTCCATCCTGAATGTGATGATGAATGAAGTGGATTTGTATCTCAATATGCTTGGTCTGAAAGGTGCTTAACTAGGTTGCAAGAAATTTTAATTACACTTTGGTTTTCACACCAAATTACAATAAGTGAATCCTGTAGGAATCCAAACTCTGATAATAATTTTTGAAGCTAAAGAATTTGTTGATTCACTATAACTGCTTCCTTGTACTCTACCTCTAAAGATGAAAGTGCAATAACCTGTTGATTTTTGGCATGCCCAAGAAAATGGAGAAGAACCAAGACAAAAAATATATCTATAAGTGGAATTCCTGTCATCAATAGAACCTACCGAATCTGAATCTGTATATCCAACCAACTAATTAGAACCCCTAGTGTAGTGTAGGCCAAAGTGGAAAGTATCGTGAAAATAGTGCAAAATCCTTTTAGCAGCTTGCCAGTGACTACTATGAGGAGAATGTGTAAACCGAGATACAAGCCCTACTGTAAATGAAATATCAGGGTGAGTATGTTTCAAGTATATGAGATTTCCAACCAACCGCCTATATAAAGTAGGATCATAAAGTGGAGTGGTACAAATGGAAGTAAGAATAACCCCAGACTGAAAAGGAGATGGATTTGGCTTGAAATCGGCCATATCAAAGCGTTGAATAGGACCATAGGTGTACTTTTTCTGACTCAAATGAAGCTCTGAATCTGTTTGAAAAATCTACAGACTTAGGAAATAATGCAATAACCCAAGATCTGTCATGTTAAACTATGTAGAAAGAGCCCTATGAATAGTCTGAATGTGGGAAGAAGAGATTGCAGTAACAAATCATCAGCATACAAGTAAAGTATCAAAATATCCTCACCAATAGGCTGGAGATACACTGTATGATCAGAGTGGCAATGAAAAAAACTAGTAGATAGAAGAAAAGAATCCATATTCTCATACCAAAACCGAGGGGCTTATTTGAGACTGTAGAGAGACCTTCAGAGCCTACAAAAAAGAGAAGAATCCTAAACAAATCCAACAGGTTGCTCCATGTATATTTCCTCTTGTAAATATCCATGTAAGAAGGAACTCTTCTCGTCCATCTGGTATATGGGCCACCCCTGTGATGCAACAATAAAAAGTACAAGGTGTACACAATCCATCTTGATAACGAGTGCAAAAGTCTTAGAGTAATCAATATCTTGAACTTGTGAAAAACCTTTTGCAACAAGATGAGTCTTATACTTGTCAATGGACCCATTAGCTACATATTTGGTTTGGTATACCCACTTACACCTAACCATATTTCTTCCTTTAGGAAGAGATACCAAATCCAAAGTATGATTCTTCATCAAAGAAGAATACTCAGATGTCGTTGCATCATCCCACTGTTATATCCCATGAGCCTTTGAAAAAGACCTTGGATCCTCAAAAACTTCCTGAAAAAAAATTATAGAACATGTAGAATGTGCGTGATGATGCCTAATGGGTAGAAGATACTGTATGAAAGGCATTGCCTTAGAAACTGGAGTACGAGCCCACTTAGAAATAGTGACAACATCAATGGGAATAGGATCACCAATGACATCTATAACCTCCTCATCGACCTCCTCAAATAAAGGATCATCAAGATGAGATGAAGAAGAAAAAGGAGGCATGGAAGAAGATGAAGAATCGCGAGGAGTGAATCACTCATCAAATTGAACATGTGTTCAAAAAATAATGTCATGAGTATCATAATATAGAAGACGATAAGCTCTCATGTCCTCATAATACCCTACAAAGATCAAGGGTTTTCTCTTCTTATCCAAAGCTTCCCTTTTCTTCTTTGGAAAAAAGGCCTAAGCATGACTCCCAAAGAATTAAAAAAATGAGACATCTAGCTTAGTGTTGGACCAAGCTTCCTATGGGGTAAAATTATCAAGTGCTCTATGTGGTGTGTAATTCTGAATGTAGTTAGCACAATTAACTGCTTTTGCCTAGTAGATAGGATGTAAATCTCTAGAATGCATCATACAGTTAGCCATTTCCTTCAAAATTATACTCTTCCATTATGCTAAACCATTTTTTTGTGGAGTATGAGGAAAAAAATACTAGTGAATAATGCCTTGAGTTGCCAAAAATTTAGAAAACTCATTGCTGAAGTACTCCCCCCATTATCAGTACGAAGGTTCTTTATGTAACTAGAATATTGTTTCTCAACCAAATCCTTAAAGAATTTTAAGTGTGAAAAATCATCATTTTTGTACTTGAGAAAATAAACCCAAGTACGCCTCAAGAAATTATTGATAAACGTAAGTGCATACTTAGCTCCATTGAAATAGGGGGTAGGAAAAACCATCAAGTCACTATGCACAAGCTCAAGTGGTGAAAAAGCTCGCTTATAAAAATTCTTAGGATAAGGATCTTGGTGTTGTTTCCCTAATGCACAACCATGCCAAACTCCCTCAAGACAAGAAACTCTAGGAAAACCATCTACTATATCATGAGTGATCAAATCCAAATATATGTAATTGAGATGTCCAAATATTTCATGCCAAAGCTTACTCTCTGAATTTACATGAGAAACCAATCCTATCCCTATAGAGGAAGTGTCATCAAAACCCTCAAAGTGATATAGTCTATAATTATGATCAATAATAACTTGAGCAACAAGTGAATGAGGCTCCAACAAAGTTCGTACTTCTAGCCCATGTGGTGTAAAAGTCACTATTTTTACTTGACCAGAATAACAAATTTGATATACAAAAAGAAAATTTGTGGTAATGTTAGGAACATACAATGCATCTTGGATATTTCCACCATCAAGATGTATATCACCTTTTCCCTCAACAGAAAGAAAGGAAGAATATCCAACCTCAATTTTGGAAGTAAAACTCAAACCTAGAGAAATAAAAGACTCTTTGGAAGAAGTCATGTGATGAGAAGAACCAAGATCTATAACCCAACTATTTGCAAGTGGTGACTGAAATCTCCCAACAACATTAAGTGCTTTTCCATGTTGATTAGAAGGAGGTGGACTGGAGATATAAATTTTTTATTTCTTGATTACATCCTCTAAGGCTTGCATTATCTTATAACACCTATGTTCTTCATGACCACTACCCCTACAAAAAGAGCATGCAAGGCTAGAATTATTCTTGGATTTAGAAGACTCCTTGGGTTTAGAGTTATTATCTTTGTGTTTAAGAGAAATTTGATATGGATAAGGATCAGATTTGGTTTTACTTTTTGGTTTTCCATTTCCCTTAGGATTAGATGCAACTAATGCCTTTTGAGAGGTGGAAGAATTAAGGTGAGACAATTTAGATTCTTCCTTAGTAAGTCTTTCACAAAATGTTTCTAAGTAAAGTATTTTGAATGTGTCACCTAAGGCATCCATGCTAGAGAAAAATGTAGAAGAAAATATTTGAAATGGTCCTCTCAACTTGGATAGAATCAAGTAAACACACTCTTCATATTTCTTATCTCTTCCACTCCCCTTCAATTGTGTCAAAAAATGCTTGAACTTGGTAAGATAGTCTATAGTTGTTGGAAAATATTTAGGATTAAGAGAGGTGATCTCAATTTCAATTTGCGTGGATCTCATATGATCCACCTTACCAAATAAATCCTCTAATTTCTCCCATATTTTGAAAGGAGATTCAAATTTTTCCAAATGAAACAAAAGACTTTCACTTACATAAGTTCCTATCAAACCCATACACTCATCAAATTTGCAATGGTACTGAAATTTCTCATATTCTCTAGTGAACACTAGTTGTTCTGAAGAAGTTAAAGCCCATAATACTTTTCACTTAATTATTGTTTCCATTCTTGGTTTCCATGTGTGGTAATTATGTGTTATTAATGGCTCAACTTGATCTAATGTAAAAGTAGACGCCATTCTCAAAAAATCACCAGAAGAAATGCATAAACCAAGCAATGCAACAAGAGCCCCCCAAATTTTGACACTTTATAATGAGTATGTGTTACAATATGGACCTTTATAATTATATTTCTATTCTCAAAATAAATATTTCCAATGGAAACAACGCAAAAAACAAGAACTTTTGCAAAAATGGTACTCAAAATCGAGTTATCGATAAAAAAACACAAGCTTTTAAATATTATGCTCTACTATTTATTTTAGTTGCCACTAAAACATAATAAAATTCTCTTTCCTTCACCACACAAATAAAATCAAAGGGGGTTGGAGTTAATCACCTACTATTAGGAATCATAAGCTTTAAGCCCTCATATGACCATACCATATGACCAGGGGCTAAGCCCATAAATACCTATGATGGTGAAATTGGATATGCATAAAACCTATGATAGAGTTTCATGGGAACTTTTAAGCCTTATACTAGAAAAACTAGGATTCAATCCCAAGGTTATTCATTTGATTAAGGAATGTACCTCTACACCAAGCTTATCAATTCTTATCAATGGAAATCCTCATGGCTTCTTCAAATCTAAGAGGGGAATTCATCAAAGGGATCCTTTATCCTCCTTTCTTTATATCATAATGGCTGAGACTCTTAGACGAATATTCTAGAGGGCTATGATGGAAAGAAGACTAACTGGTATTGAAGTGACCAATGGAGTGGATCCTATTAGCCTACAGTAATTTGTGGATGACACCTTCCTTATTGGTCAAGCATATGTTAACAAATTGCTTTTTCATAAATGTCCAACTTGAAAAACGAAGAAGATTGGTGATTTAGCCTAGAATTTAGTGATACAAACCTAAAGAAACCCTATGCACTCTGACACATCACTCAGCCTGGACTGAGCACCTACCCGAAGCACATAAAGTTACTAGATCCCTCTTTAGGGTTGTTGTAGCATGATGTTAACATGACAAATGCTTAACATATATAGTTCCATTACTAACATATCATTCTACAGAGTATACCAGATCTATACCCAAGGAAAAATAGAACTAACCATGATGAGAAAAAAATTATAATAGATTCAGATACTCATAGAACTAATACTAAGATTAAGTCAATATCCTCCATTATATTCAATGCATCAAGTTACAAAAGCTTCATTACAATATCAAAAGTATGCATGTAGCAACATCACACTGTATATCTCAATCTCATCACCTCTTTGCCACAATCTACTCTCCTATATCTATTACATAGTATACTACATATATAAAATGGTGGGGAATTTCCCTTCACCGCTTATCCATTCCAAAAATAGGATGCATGCTATTATTAGCACACACCTTTATAAAACTAACCATACATGCAATTACGCTAACAATAGACTACTACTAGCTAACTGATAGTAGAAGATCTATTTCCAGCCTATGTCCATGTAGAGTACTTTGTGTCCAATCCTTCAAAATTAGCTAATCCATGGTACGCACGTCTCTACCTCGTTTGTGTGCTCTATATGCCATCTCTAAAAATAGACCTTATGAGTGAAAATGGCTAAGTCTCGAAAAATTAACTTCTGTTCCATGCGTGCATTCTCCCTATCCATTCGCGTCTTTACGAATGACTTGCTTTCCTGCACGGACTTCTTGTGTCCTTTCTCTGTTAAGTGTCTGTTGATCAACATTACCCATACTAATTTTATTGTCACCACGACAATGGTTATCTCCAAAACTTAAGTAAAGAATAGAATAATGGAAAGAATGGAAAAAAAATGAAAAGAATGTATGAAAGAATATTTTTACTCCGCAGTCTCTTCTTTAGCCTGAACAACTAATTCAGGATATTCATGTTTTATTCCATCATCAAAGGTCTGTCATTCAGTGAGTGTTTTCTCTACTATTTCTGGAATGTCCACAACAATGGACTCCAGTTCATCTTTCACAATTTCCCCTTTTTCATTTTGCAAGACTAACACAATGTTGGATATTGAGGTCATTCTTCCCTCTAGTAAATCCATTTTCTATGCAATGAGCTTCCCAAGATCTTTTGGCCGAGTCTTGTGTGGTTCTTGTGCTACTGCGAGGGCCTCGCACTTCTACTTAACCATTGAAAACCTTTTTATGTGGCCCAATGTTTCGTCCTTCATTGCTCTCTGGACCTCATTGTTCTCTTCCAGGGTATTTATGTTGTTAGGTGCCTCTGGAGTTGTGCAGATGTTTAAAACATGGTCTGCTTTCTTTAATTCTTCTTGTAGCACTTGCAATAGTCCTTCGTAGGATGCAATCATCTGTATCACTAAAGCTTTCTCTCATTCTACCTCTTGTGCTGGATCCTTTGGCACTGGCATGCCCGGAGGTTCATCTTCAAGTACTAGGTCCACCGAATTTCCTACATAATGTAGTTACGAGGGAAACGTCTGTGGTACCTTTGGCTCTAAGTGTGGCCTCACTCTTATGACATTGTCACCAATCTCTTCTACAATGCTGATAAATATAACGTTCTTCTTCTGCTCTAAGTCCCTCTCTTACGTTAGGCGTGCTATTTCTCCATCCTTAGTTTATATCTCTTCCCTGAGTGCCCTAACTGTGGAATCCTTGTCTATATTCTACCTTTCCACCTCTGTTGAGACTTTGATCAATGCATTACTCACCTATTCCTCTGACATGATAGTAGGCTTTACTGTCATGTATCTAGCCTGAGGTGTTTTCTTTAACCTCCTTGATACGCATGGCTCCTCACATACATCAAAATATGTCTCATCCATGTGTATGTGCATGTACCATGACAACTACTTCATCGTGTGTACACTATGGCCATATCTTCATCCATTAGTGCTCCCATGCCATATAAGTCCTTTTATGTGTCAGCGTGATTTAGAAATGGGTCGTAGACAGTTTTACCTATGTCCTTTGCATAACCCATGGCTGGTGGAATGCGTTCTACACTTTTTCTTCTACATCGTTGATTCTTAAGAATTTTAGCTTCCAAATTTGGGACTTGTGTCTCCATGTCTTGAGAAGTCTCTATAGCTATCTCCTTTATTCCCTTTTCATCCTCTCCTCTTTCCTTCAATTCCTCATCCTTTTGTTCTTTTATGTTCTCTGGAAGTGTAGGGGAATTAGGAGTGCTTTTCTCTGACTCTTCCACCTCCTCATTTGACTTCAATTTCCTCCTTCTTTGCATGGTTTCCTCCTTCTGTGGAGAGAGTTTGGGTGATTTGCGCACTATTTGTGGAGTAGCACCTTGGGTCCATGTTATCCTGAACACCCTCTTAAATCTATGCTCTCTTTAGACTGTATTCAAGTCCTCATCATCCTCGTCTTGTGGCTAAGGTGGTGTAGTGGCTCGCTTAGCTTCATCCTTATTCGTAGGATGTCTACTACCTCTATGTTCCAAGCCACCACTATCCTCGCGCTCATTCTACCTCATCTTCCACTTCTATTGGCTCTGTGGGCTTAGGCACTGGGATGTTCTCCATTGTATGTTTTCCGTTTGGTGGTGCAGGAAGTGCAAACTCATCTTCCACATACTTTTTATTCTCCATCTTTGGCTTTAGTTGGAGATACACCAATGTTGTTCCAATATCTCCCACCACCAAACTTATAGGTTTGCTGCTCAATACATCTTAAATGAGTCTTTCAACATATGCACACCGCCTTAGATACACATAATTCTTCCTTAGTGTGTGGTAGTCGCAATCAACCTTATCCGTATTGAATTTTAGTCGCCGCGCACGTCTATAAACATGTGTAATGATGCACCTGGAAGTACCTTGCTGTGAAAGCATATGAAAACTTACACCAAGGGCTCCATGCTCCATATTTCATGGCGAACTGCGCTATACATAAATTATAGTATATAATGAACTGAACTGCCTTTCCAACCACCAAATGCAAGTACGTGGGAATGCACCATTCTTCCTCAAAAGTTGTGCGGAGCCTATCATACCACTTCACATCACTTTGCTTGACCTGCTCTGTCATAGATATCTCACACAAGTACTTCTTAAATCATGTTCTGCAGATGAATTGTGTTCCATTGGATAATCCCATACCTTCTCCTTCGATCCATCAGGTACTCTCGATCTCCATGAACACCAGTGATAAAATAACAAACTCCAAAGCTAATCTTTCCTCTCATGTGCATAACTTCGTAAATGATTCTTTCTATAATATAACTGTGAAATTTTGTATAATCCCCCTTCATACATCTTTTTGGCAATATACAGCCACATGGTATTCACTTCTGACCACATTTCCTAGTCATTTAGCTTTGTAACAAGATGCGTGGATGCTTGCACAATTGGATAATTATTTAGTTTATTGATGTCCATACTACGTGGACCCTTTATGTACCCTAACTCATTTCTTATCTCCAATATTACGGTCTTTTCCATTATATCATCTTGTAAATTATCTCCTATGCCTTTCAACCCCCATTACCATGGAGATGAGTGCAATTAAAATTCTTACTCTGTGACCTGTAAAGTAGAAAAAATCTTCGTGCACTCTAATTATGAGCCATTGGTACAAGGGATTATATTTCCCATGAAGTAAGGGAGCTCATATATTTGGTAAACTCCTATCTTCTGTAAGATATTCTCACCAACATCATCATACACCATGGTATGTCTTCCACTATGTGTTTATTTGTCTTTTTGTTTAGCAACGCATCAAGCTCCTTCTTATTCTTTATGGTACGGTGAATGTATTCACTCAACTTAATTTTCCTTATGTGAGAATCCCACTCCTAACATAACGATAACCCCCTCTGGATATTGCATCTCAGAAAAATTGATTTTCTGGAGCCATCTCTTCTTCTTCTTCTACCACCTTCTTCTTTCCCTTCACTCCTGCTGCAACTACTTTCTTGGGTGCCATTTCTACCTTGCAATCCTTTGTATATCCTTGCCGCTCAAATTCTGTAATGTGCGAAGAAAACCCTAGTTTGATTTAGCATGCCCTAGGTGAAATCACGTGCCCTAGCTCCTCTCTTTCACCTTGCTTCACTCAAACCCTTCACCACCAGGGACAGAAGATCTTTCTGTGCACAGATCTCTTCGTCATGACTAGTTACACACCTCTCACACCTTAATACGATCACTCTGCTCTTTACACTTAGATCCTTTTCAAATAATCTTAATCACAATGGTAAAAATGAACTTAGCATCCCATCCTTATATAGATTTTAAATTTTTGATGCATTCATTGCTCCTTCACCTACCAAATATCCTCTCATTAATTGACCAATTCCATCCTTTCCATGCATTACATCCTTGCGCCTCAGCTATAACCTCTAGCATGCCTTCCTACCCTCTGGTCACAGAATTCTCTTCAGCGTGCTTCCTTGCACCTCGAGTACCTCTTCACTACACCTTCCACTGGTAGTTGCTATGGCCTCTTCTTACCTCATGTTATATTGTTCATTCATCTTCATCTTTGGTCACTTTTTAGAAGAAATCCTTTGACTTGAAGAGCACCTGTAACAACTTATTCTTTTTTACCTTTCAATTCCCACAATCTTGTACCTTGATATCAACAACCACCCCACACTAAAAATATGTGCAGTCCTCTGTGCATAAACATGCTTCATATAGTAATTAGCTTCATGCGTGAAAGCACGCTTATTTCACAACACACCAACTAAATTAAAAAAAACATAGTGATAAAGAAGGAAACACATTAAGGAAATACAAAATTGAAAACCTAATCTTAGCTGGCAATACTACCTTATTACAAACACCAAGAAGACTTATTTATAGTAGGGCTTCAGCCTACTCCCATTGAAGTAACCGGGTAGCCGTGTTCCATCAAGTGCTTCTAACTGGCAAGCACCTGTTGCAAGGATGTAAGTGATAACATACAGGCCCCAACCAATGTACCTTAAGTTTGTCTGGATGGTGCAAGAACTTAGAGTCATAGAGAAGTACCATTTGTCCAATTTCAAATTTCTTATCTCTTATGTTTCTGTCATGCCATGCTTTTTGCTTGGCCTTTTCTTGCTTTCTGACTCCAACTTGCTATGGCTTGTCGCTCATCCAACTGAATTATCTTTTCAATCCATTCTTCTAAAGCTTGTTCATCAACTAGACCTCCAATACACGCAATACACAAAGAAGGTAACATAAACTCCATAGGAAGAATGATTTCTGTGCCAAACACTAACTGAAATGGTGTGGCCTTGTTCAACCTTTTATATGTTGTTCTATATGCCCAAAATACTGCAGATAATTTATCATCCCAATCCTTTCTTCCAACATCACAGATTTTTGTCAATGTCTGGCTCAAAATTTTGTTGAAAGCCTCAGCAGTTCCATTTTCCTGAGGATGATAAGGTGTAGTTTTATGGTGTGCAATCATGAACTCATCCAAAAAAATTCTGATTGTCTCATTAAGAAAATGTGTGCCCCTATCACTGGTCAAACTCAAAGGACATCCATACCTTGTAATAATATGTTCCCATACAAACCGAGCTGTTGTAGCCGCTGTACAGTCCTTGGTAGGTGCTGCTTCTACCCACCTTGTCAGATAATCTGTGAAGTTATAATATAGCATGATCCAGTTCTGTGCACAAGCTAGGGAAATAGGACCCACAAAATCTATGGCCCATTTCTCAAATGGTTCTACACTAGTAATAGGTCTCAGGGGCATTTCATCTCACTGACTTGGTCTTCCAAGACGTTGAAAATGATCACATGCCTTACAAAATTCCTTACAATCTTTATAAAGGGTCTCCCACCATAACCCAATGAGTAGTATCTTGCACGTTGTGGCATCACCTGCATAGTGGCCTCCTGCAATTCCACCATGAGCTTCTTCTATAATGCCCGTGTGCTCATGTTCCAGTACACAATGATGTAATATTTCATCCCAGCCCATTTTGTACAAGTCACCACTCATTAACATATAAGGTGCAATGCGTATAGCAAGTTGTTTCTTCTCCAAGGATTTCATTCCTTCTGGTGCCATCCCTGTGCGTAAAAAGATAGCAATGTCCTCTAGTTATGATGATGCACGTTGTAACCTGTATAATTGTGCATCTGGCATGGTATCCTCAATTTCATGTGCTTCTTCTCCTGACTGTATTCTTGATAGATGGTCTAGTCCAGAATTACTTTTTCCTGGTTTTACCACAACTGTGAAATCAAACTCTTGAAATAGGAGCACCATCGACATATGCGCCCTTGTAAAACAAGCTTATTTACCAAATACTTCAATGTCATGTGATCTGTATAAAATATGAATGGTGTAGCTAGTAGGTACTGATGAAATTTATGCAACGCATAGATCATGGAAAAAGCTTCACACTCTGTAGTTGTGTAATTTTGTTATGTAGGAGTCAACTTTCTACTAGTAAAACAGATAGGATGATCTATAATACCTTCTCCAGGTTGAGCCAACACCGTGCCAATGTCCGTGCCAGAGGCCTCAACATGTACATGGAATGGTTTGTCCCATGAAGGAAAATGCAGAATGGGCGTGGTAGTAAGTTTCTCCTTCAATTTCTTGAATGCATGTTGTTGTTATTCGCCCAGTATAACGTACCTTTCCCTTTTAGTAACTCTTCTAAGGGTGCAACAACTTTAGCATAGCCTTTGATAAATTTTCTGTAATATCCTAGTATGTCCCAAAAATCCACGCACCTCACTTTGAATGGTAGGATCCCCTAGGCCTATAATGACTGCAACCTTTGTTGGGTCAGCCAACAAACCCTCCTTGGCAGATTATGTGTCCTAAAAGTATCCCAAATGGTGTAGCAAATATGCACTTCTTGATGTTCAAATAGATACTCAACTGTCTACACCGTTCAAACATTAAGTGCAGATTGTCACAGTGGTCCTTAACTAATCCATACACTATCCAATCGTCTAAATATACCTATAAGAAGTTGTGAATAAATTCTTTGAACGCTTGGACGACTATGCGCGAAAATACAACAGGTGCATTTTTCAGACCAAAAGGTATGACAGTATAGGTGAAGCTACCCCATTCAGTAGTAAATGTAGTCTTTTCCTGATCCTCCTGGGAAATTCTAACCTGATGATACCCAGAGAACCCATCTGTAAAAGAATATATTTCGTGCCCTGCAACTCCTTCTAGTATTTCCTCAGTAAATGGCGTAGGGAATGGATCTGTTACACATGCAGCATTCATCTCCTTGTAGTCCACACATATTCTAATTCATCCATCCTTCTTGATACTGATCACCATTGGACTAACCCATTCTGACTCATCAAGGGGCTTGATAATTCTATATTTCAACATGTTATCAATCTCTTCTTTGACCTTTTCGTGCAAATTGGGGTTCATTCTGTAAGGCCTCTTTCTAACTGGGTGGCCCCCTCTTTAAGCTTTATCTTCATCTCCCCTAATGACTCATGCACACCTTTAAGTTCATGGTACCCCCTAGGAAATAGGTCCTGGTAGTCCCTTAATAACTCAATGATTTTTGCCACTTCAGAGTCTGACCAATAATCCCCAATTATGGCTTCCTTAGGCTCAATATTTGTTCCAATATTTACTCGCTTTGTCTTCATAGGTTCATGATAGGAGTGCATGGTCTTATCCACATTATCCAATACCTCACGCCTTCCTGTTGAATGGTTTACATCCAGATTATCTACCTCTTCATCATCCACTAGGTAGACCATTTTTCCTTTCTCTTTCTCAAGGCAAGCGTGTTAAATTAATATTACATCGGCCTCTAGTTCTTTATTAAGATGTGATCCAGAGTCCTCTTTATCTAATAATTCATGGAGGAGTTATTCAGCCTTGGCACTATCCCCCATAGTTAAGCACTTGATAAATTTCAATGCTTCTTCTACCAGAGGTTTTGTAGAGAAGAAGTCAAACATCTGTGCCATTCCTATAACTAAATTCTACCAATTTTTAGTTTCTCTATGGAGTTTTGCATATACATACCAAGCACACGCGCAACCTTGTAAAGTGGAATAAAACCAGTGCACCCATAGTGAAGGTGGTAAAGCTTCCTTCCCTTCTGTCCAGAGTCTCTCACACTTCTGAACATGGTGTTGAACAGGTTGATCACCATGATAATTGCAGATTTGTGTAGGTGCATTGCACTCTAAAGAACCTAGTAGTAAGAGCAACCCCAATTTCATTCCATTTGACCAAATTATCCCTGTGGACCACCCACCAGTGTGCATGCTGTCCCACATAGTGTATATGCTAGCATATTTCTCCTCTCTAGTGGGTCTATCCATTTTTCTTCCATGGCGCGTAGGAATACCATGGGATCCCCTTTTCCTGTGTAACAAGGTACCGAGTTGTTACCTATCCTCCTTACATAACGCAGGTTTAGTGCCTTGAGGGAATATGCTCTTTACTTCGTGCCCTACCAACTCATAAGTGTTGCAAGCCCAATTATCATAGGAAACACTTGTAGTATCACTAATAGACTATGTTCATCCTCCCACTGAATTAGTCCTTCTTTGGTCGGTTCAATCATCTCTAGATCTCGGATGGACACGTACATAAATCCTATTAAGATATTCTTCACTTAAGGGCTCAACATAGGGCATGAGAATTTCCATCTGTCAAAGGGATAATGACCCTTTCCTCTTTATTTTCAAAACTGATATAGCCCTTGTTGAACCGAAGATCAACATTATTTGCATAGCACCAAGGATGCCCTAATAGAGCTGGAAGCTATCTGATTCATCCAGTGCTAAAACTTCAAAGTCTCTAGTGAACTTTGCTCCTTATATGGTAATGGACGACATCTTTTAAAACTCCTATGGGAGTGGCCTTAGTCTGATTAGCCATGAATAATACATTAGAGGATGGTTGCAATGGGGGTCTCCCCATTTGTACCCATGCATCCAAAGTAAGAACATTGACTTCCGTGCCTGTATCAATCAGTATATTACTCAACAACCACCCATCCACAACAACATTCAGAGTAATTTCCTTGTCATAATCTAGGCTATGAGAAGGGAGATTTGCATGCAGGATCTTTCATCCGTCTCAATACTTGCGCACAGAGTGTTTCCTTTTAACCAACTCCCTAATAGTGGAATGATGTTCTCCTGGCGCAACATTTTACACACTTCTCTCAAGTCATCTATATCAGTTTGGACCATCTCTGATGCTTTCTTCTACTCCTTTAAATATTGTATCTCACCCTGAAGATTCCTTAGCACTTCCATGGTATCCTGATAAACCTCCTTCTGATAGGCAGGATCTGGGTACCATGCATGAAGAACCTCATCCTTAGTGATGGTAGGTTTCTACTGTAATGCCTCCATGGCACGTGCTACCTCAGCGCGAGTCATGATATTCACTTGTAGTGCCTCAGATTCTACTCCCATCTTGGGCATCCATTGATTTTCCATAGCGTGTTGTATCCTAACCATCCTCTACGCCTTTATTTTCTTGTTTATGTTGCTTACTCAGATGCTCATATAAGTTGGGCACTCTTCATAGCTATGGTTCTTCCCACAGAAAGAACATGCAATATTATGAGGACATTCGCACCTATAGTGGTCAGGAGATCCACATGTATAACATGTTCAGTGAACAAACTCACTTCTTCCACCAACATGGCCTCATCCTCTGAATCCACCATGGTATCCTCGACCTCTGCCATGGCTGCCTTCAAAATGCCCCTCATTCCGATCATAGCACACTTGATTGTGCTCCTCAGTCCTGATGCTCATTCTTTCCCTTAGAGTTATCTTGAAACTCCTATGTCTATCGTACACCAATATCAATAGCATCATGGATCTATCCAATCAGTAGGACAGTCCTCCGTGTCATGAGTCATAGACCTATAGATTTTACAGTAGCTTGAAACGTTCTTCCTTATCGCGCGTTACAATAATGGGGTAGCGGATAGCATCATGGTTTAAGTGGCATATCTCACAATCCATCAACAATGAGCGTATTGTTCTATGAGGAAAACTATCCTTTGTGTGACCCTCTACTTCACAATCTGTACACCAAATTCCTGAGTGCATTTCATGGGCTAAATTTGCTGATAATTTCTCTAGTTGTTTTGTCCATAGCTACGATCTATGCCTCTAAGAATGGGCTAACACTAGTGTCAATACTCCGAACTACCTCAGCACGTAGGGATGACTTCCAATGCCTCACGCGGATCAATATATGTCTTATGTGATAACGCCCTCCTAAATAGTGTAATCAATCCCCTAACAAACCATTGTGCATGTTGGCTTGCATGTATGTCATAAGAAATATTTGATAACAACGTTTTAAACCATGCATCATACTCTCTAACACTTTCAGTAGTGCCTTGCTTAATATCCTTGAGGGCACTTATACTCTTCTGCTCAAACTCAAGGATATGAAACTCTTTTAAGAATGCATCCTTAAATGTTACATAATCCACGCAAGTCTGATCAGGGTCAAACTTCTTGTACCAACTATGTGGTGTTGCCCTTGTAACATAGTAGAAAATTGGCTTGCCCTACGCTCAAAAGCTGTGATTCCTTTTGCACACCACAATATTTCACACATATGCACATGTTCAACAACATATTCTATGCCCCTATACTCTGGAAGATGAAGAGACATTTCCATATAAATATTCTTGGGTTTGGGGTGGACCTTTCCCACACAATCCAGAACCTCTAGTGTTTCCCCTGCCTCCAGAGCCTCCAGATCCACCTGAACCAGAACTTCCCATGCCTCCTAATCCATGGAACCTATAGCTAGAATAGGTCCCTGTAGATGTACTTTCCTTGTGCTCTGACAGTAGTACTATACTGAACCCCTACGGTCTGTGAAGTATGGTTCCAGTTCCAGAAGTGAATCCAACATTTTTGGTGCACTCATATTCTGTGCAGATGATGCTGCCTAAAAACACACCTCCAAATAGCAATGAAGTCGTTTGTCCTGCCATTAATGTACTTGCTCTCTTACTTCCCAAAATTGCTTGTTGATTACTTGTCATACTAGATACTGGAAAACCAAGCATCAAGGGCTAAGTTACCAGGTGGATTTAGATGGGCACGCTTGCGGCCCAGGTCATCTCTACTGGCATGATTCCTTGTGAGGTTGAGGAGGGTTCCCTGTCATGCTGTTCCCAGATGGAGGATTTCCTGATGCTCTGGCTCCATGTCTTCTACGTGAGCTCCAAATCCTTCATGATCCATCTCTCTCCTCAAATCCATCTACACGCTGCAACATCACACACTGCTTCTCTATCTCCCTCTCGCGTGCCTCATTATATTTAAGCCACCTTTCTTCTCTCTACCTTGTCACTATTAAGTCCGCCATCCTTCACCAGTCCTATCCCCGCCCCCACGCGTGGTGGGGTTTAGTTAGCCATCGGTTTACCAAATTCAAATTTACCATCAGGATCTTGATCTCCAGTGGAATTTATATAAGCTCCCCGTGGATCAAGAACTGGAATTTAGCTACCTCTGGACACGAATACAGTGGAAATTGAGTATTCCAAGATATAATTATTCAAGATGCCATGAAATTACGTATCCATGACTTGAGTCCAGATCAGATCAGCATCATAAAGGGCCTAGAATTATTCCTGCATCTAGAAAAGTGTGTGATACCTCCAATTCTGTTTAGATGCATAAGCAATCATACACTCGTACAATTCTACTAGAAAGATAGCGAAAAATATCTCATATAAACTGTCATACAGATTCTGTTCCACCCAATTGCGTGCATTAAACTTAGATCCAATGTTGAACCACTGTGCATATTCTTCTTCCAGATCGTGTATCCATTCTTCAATACTTGCTAAGGTCAACCAACATGTCTTCATTACAAACCATCCTGAAAACAACTGAAAAAGAGGTCCTGGCAACGGAACCAATGATGCAGTCCTAGAATTCAGTGATACAAACCAAAAGAAACCCTATGCACACTGACACATCACTCATCCTAGACTGAGCATGCTCACGAAAACATGTAAAGGTACCAGGTCCATCTTTAGGGTTGTCTATAGCAGGATGTTAGCATGATGAAGACTTAACATATATAGTTCCATTACTAACACATCATTCTATAGAGCATACCAGATCTATATCCAAGGAAAAAATAGAACTAAGTACTAACCATGATGAGAACAAAATTATACTAGATTCAGATACTCATAGAAAATAATACTTAGATTCAGTCAATATCCTCCATTATATTCAATGCATCAAGTTATAGAAGCTTCATTACAATATCATAAGTATGTGCGTAGAAGCATAACTCTGTATGTCTTGATCCCATGTCCTATCTATGTCACGATCTCATCTCTTATATCTATTACACAGTTTACTACATATATATAAGGGGTGGGGACTTTCCCTTCACTGCTTATCCATTCCAAAAATAGGTCGCATGCTATTCTTAGCCACACACCTTTACAAAACTAACCATACATGCAATTGCGCAAACAATAGACTACTACTAGCTAATTGACAGTGGCAGATCTATTTCCATCCTGTGTCCATGTAGAGTACTTCGTGTCCAATCCTCCAAAATTAGCCAATGTGTGGCGCACACATCTCTACCTCATTTGTGTGCTCTGCACACTATCTCTAAAAATAGACCTTATGAGTGAAAATCACTAAGTCTCAAAAACTAAACTTCTATTCTGTGCGTGCATTCTCCCTATCCATTCACGCCTTTGTGTATGACTTGATTTCCCATGGGGACTTCTTGTGTACTTTCTCTGTCAAGTGTCCTGTTGATAAACAATTGGAAAACCATTATGGAGTGTAGAATCAAATATTTTCTGGACATTTATTTGGTAATGCCCTTGTGTGGAAGAAATTTTACTATAGAAACATGGAATCCTCTCATCAAAAGGTTTTAAAGGAAGCTTGCCTCATGTAAAGGAGTTAAACTCACACAAGCAGAAAAATAATAATTCCTCTAGAGCTCTATAGAGGGGGTTTCTACCTATATCATGTCCATCTTCAAAATATCGGGCAAAGTAAGAACAACTATTGAAAAAATTCAAAAAAATATTTCCTTGGTCTGTAACATAAGACAAAGATAGGATACCATTGATAGCATGGAAGAATGTGACAAAACCAAAAAAATTATGGTGGCATTTGCCTAAAAAAATTAAAAATCATGAATGAAGCCTTGCTTGCTAAGATAGGGTGGAGAATCTACAAGGAACAAGGTTTTTGGGTGGATATACTACAAGAGAAATATTTGTTGTTTGTTATTGGAAGGAAAAGCCCTGCTAACTCTTGCTGAGCTCCCCAAGGGTTTCATTTTTTGGAATAACATCAGTAGTGGAAAGCATATCCTCCTTAGAGGAATGATGTGGAATCTAAGGGATGGGAATGAAATAAGATTTTGGGAGGACTATTTACTGGAGATGAAACCTCTTAGTATGAGTGAACCCTGGAATGATCTCAAACTCCACTATAGCCATATTTTTGGGGAGAAAGTTAGAAATTATTGGATCTCTAACCCCTAAGAGACAAGGTGGGTTACTATTCTTCCCCCTCATAATTTCACAAGCCCAATAAGAACTTTTGAGGAGCTCAAAAAACAAATTTAGGAAACTACTCATTCCCCCCAAAAAATATAGAGGATGAGATAATTTTGGGTAAGACTACATCAGGAGAGTATGCATTAAAATCAGGATATGAAATTTCTTTTGAAAATGAGGAGCATAAGGACTGTATGTAGAATATGGAACAAACATCTTACTCCTAAAATCAACTTTTTTAATGTGGGAATCAATTCTGAATAAGACTCCTAATAGTAGACCAATTTAAGGAAAAGAGGAATGATCCTTATTAACAGATGCTCTCTCTGTGAGGAGAATGCGGAGTCAGTATTTTCATCTCTTTGTGTATAGAATGTAAGTACACTTTCCAGGTTATAGCGAGAGGTATTGAACTTGTTCAACATATCAACTTCCTCTATTGGGAAGTCTAGGTAATCTGATTGATCAATGGACAAGCTCCTTTCAAATCTCGGCTAGTCAAAGTGATATGAAATTGCACATAACCTCACATCCTATGGGGTATCTGGAAATGAAAGGAACAATAAAATCTTCCAAAACAAGAAAGCTAACATCTCTAAGGTGGCCAACAAAATCAAAGCAAAACCTGAGGGATAACATTGGGATCCATAAGCACAAAGTGGGAGGACTCATTTTCTAAGGAGGACACAAGGATTCTTCAGAGCCTTAAAGATTAACCCACACAAAGTAGGACCGAAACTTGGGAGAAAGAAGGACAAAACCAATTCGAAATGGAAGCCTCCCCCAATGGATTGGGTTAAACTTAATTTTGATGGGTCGGATGAAATTAAGGGAAGGAAAGGCTAGGGGGAAGGTTTGATAAGGGATCACATGGGGGAATTGTATTATGGCCTATGTAGGACTGTTAGGCAATAAACCCAACAACTATGTTAAAGCAGCCGTGGCTGTGAACGGCATAAACGGATTTCTAAAAATATTTAAACTCAAGAAACTCATTATAGAATGAGACTCTTTATTAATTATTAAGGCCATTGAAGGTAAATGCAAAGTGGGGTGGAATATCAATAACATGATACAGGAGGCTCGAAGTATGATGGGGGCTTTCGATGACGTGGACTTATGCCATGTGTTTATGAGAAAGCAATTCCAACACGGATGGGTTGGTCGAATCAAGGCAATGATTTGGAGGATTGGGGGGAATGGGATGGAACGGTTCCATGGAGCCACGTTTGACAACATCATTAATAATGAAAGGAATAGCTAAGGATGATAGCACGAACCACCTAGGATCTCGTCAGGATCCGCAAGGCAGAATTGGGAATAGTGATAGCTCCAGTTCGACGGTGGAGAAGAGATTTATCTATGCTGTCTCAAAAGGAAAATATTTTGTGAAAAAGAGGTGGAGTAATACGAAAAAACCAGAGTGAGCACAACATGGGAGGTGACTCGTGTAAGGACTAAACCCACCTCGTTCCAGTCAATCAAACATGAATGCCATAGTTTGGCACCTGCTTAGGAAGGGTGGGTTCATAGAATTCATCAAACGTATCAAAGCTAATGACCCTGACTTAGCCCTAGATTTCGGTAAAATCATGGGACCATGGTAGAGTTAAGTTCAAGGGGTAGAGATGCATGTTACAGAACAATTTATTGCAGAGGTCACTATGCACATCTACGGAGGGGCTTAAATTGTTCAAAGAGAAGAAGCGCAGGAACCATGAGATCTCCATTTTTTTTGGGCCCAATGAGAGGGTGCACCTGTATGATGATGGCATCGCTAGGAATTGTCTTCCAGAGAGGTGGGCTAATGTCTGTAAAGTGGTTATGAGATATTTAACCCTTGAGGGCAAGTCTCTGGAAAAATCTGCACTCACCACCTCTCAATCCTTAACTATTTCCGCCGTAATCAGGCTATGAGTTTCCTCGTTTTTCTTGTTAGTGGTCTCTCACTGTTTCTATTTCAGATTTTAAGGAGGAAAAAAATCGATTCCCCCCTGTACCATGGCCTGATTATGTTGTTGTTTTCAGGAATTGACAAACCTTGCTTGCTCCCCATACTTGCAACCTTCTAGCTCAGATGAGGAAGCCTTAGCCAATAGGCTAAGAAAGTTGAAAAAGAAGGACCCTGTGGAGAATGGACAACGAAGAAGTGGCCGTGGAGGTGCTCTCTGTCATGAAGAAGGGGGAATCTTCTAAAGGGAAGGGCATTCCGTGAAAGATAATCTCAGAAGACACCAATAGAGAATGCCAGGATAACTAATATGGAGGTGGCAATTGATTCTTTCCTCAAGGTGACTAAACATTTGGTCAAGGATATGAAGGAGTGGTACATTGAAGTCGGATGTTCAAGAAAAAAGAATCAATGGCCTTAAGACAAGATTTCATCATGCAGGAGCAGAGGATTTCTATTTTGCAGTATCAATTGGCCAAGTAGGGACAAGCAGAAGAGAGTTTTTAGGCTGGAGCTCAGTAGAACTAACGACTAGGAGGAGGTTACTGGCACCAAGGATGATAAGCAAGTAGGAGACTCAGGCCCGCTCCTAAGCTGAATCTGGAAGGTCCGAATTATGCCCCCAACTCTCGCATTAAGGAGACAATAAGAAAATGAAACTTTAGCTAACCTTTCAGCGGACCGGGTTTGTTGTTTCTTTTGGTTTTTGTCCTTTTGGTTTGTTTTTCCTTGGGTCTGGGTGCGGGTTTAGGATCTCTTTTTAAAAAAATAACTTATATGTAATTGAGGTTGTGTTTTTCCTTGCTCCTTGTTGGGCCTTAGTCCTCGTCAAGCTGTTTTTGCCCTATTTGGGCCCTTGCCAGTTTTTGGGTTGTTTTTTGCCTTAGTTGTTATCGAATCTATATCTATATATACTGTGAGTTTTTTTGGTCTCCCCCAAAACCAAATAGTTACCTAATCATATATATATATATATATATATATATAGGCCAAAAACATGTTTATATGAAATATACACACCTTTTTTAATATAAACTTGGGAAAACTAGAGTAATAATCTTGGAAAGGTTCCAAGATTATTGCAATAACCCTGATACACACACCCTATAGACATGTGTATAACCTGTGAAAACATTAATATAATATAAAACACATACATTGAATTAAGGTATAATTACTATAAATATATTAATCTTAGATGTGTGGGAGGGTGAATGGCCCTCCTCACATAAGTATTACAATGAATCTCTCTTCCACACTGAATCACCTCTCATTGGCTTTCTAAGATTTTATTAAAATAAGTAGATGTTTATAATTAGGGTTGGAGAGTCGTTAGCTTGTAGAAAGTTTTCCTTTAATATATTATTAATTGTTGTAATATATTAATAATGGAATTCAATCAAGTTAATAAATTTATTGCTACTCTACTCTTTAAATATAATAAATATTATAATACAATCAAATATTGTAAGAGCATATTAATCACATACAATAGTGTATGGTTAATTAAATACACTAACATCCCCTCCGTTAAGATGTATTTTTTAGAATGTGTAGAACTCAAGATTGTATGAGTGGAGCTCATGGATTTGCTTCTCAATTCCTAAAATAATAGATGATGGGAAAACTAGTCGGTTACATTATCTCATGTGGCAAAAAATAAAAAGAGTTCACTAAATAAATACATGTAGTAGATGCAAGCAATATCACACCCAAATTACCCCATAATTCATGGAGAAATGAAAATATTTGTATGAATGGACCCTACAGATCCACTTCTTAATAAGTGAATACTGATAAATGTTGGGGCTACTAGTCAGTTAGACAATCACGTGTGCCTCGAGACAAACACCCACATACATGCATATGCCTATTAAACATTAAAACAATATAAACGCGTATATGATCAAGGTAGAATTACTACCCAATATATTAAGCTTAGATGTGAGGGAGGCCCCAGATGGACCTCCTCAAAGGAGTATTACAACGAGTCTCTCTTCCACACTAAATTACCTCTAACACTAGTTCTCTATACTTTTATTAAAAAAAAGTAGAGACTAATTATCAGGGTTGGAGAGTAGTTAGCTTTGCACAAAAAGTTTTCTTTAATCTGATCAATAGTTGTTTTAATATATTAATAGAATTCAACTAATTTAATAACTTGATTGTTACTATTATTTATAAATAGAATAAGCATTATATTTCAATTAAATATTTCAAGTGTATATTAATCACATACACATGTGTATAGTTACTTAAATACATTAATAACTAAGGAAAGGATGAAGATTAAAAAAAATAGCTATGCTACCCTCTATCAATGAGTAATTTCTTTACTACAAACATGAATGCAAAGATGGAAAAGCTTAGGATTTTGTCATCATCTTGATGAAGATACCTTAAACCAACTCATTTATTAAATAAAACTTGAAGTCAATGACCTGAACAAAAATAAGTTGTAGAACATAATGTAACATGAATTCAATGTGTTTCAAATACTGGTTCTTTAACCAAATTTAACAATTTTGTGTTCAATGTATATTGAACTTCGATTGTCATACTAGAGTGTCATAAGTTTTCTCCTACGAGGCTCCAAAAATTGATTAAGATATGATGGATACAAATCACCTCATGGTCTATGTTTGATAGCTCTATGGAATTATACCTCTATCGAAGAAAGATCAATGACATCCTAATTTTGTGTTTCTCTAAGAAAACAAATTAGGTAAATGCACCAAGATGAGACAGAAAAAGATGAAAATACACATTTAAAAATTGAATACATATAAATGTATATGTTACACTTCAACACATATGAGTTCAATAATGCATACACATCTATTTTTTGTATTATAAGGAATGTGTATGCGGTATTGCATAATATTACTATTAAAGTAACACATATGTGTTACCCCCTCTTTGAATTTTTACACACATGATCCAATAAAAATTTGGTTTTTTAGGAACACTCTTTGCTTTGCACTGTTCTATGGTATCTTGTATTATTTTGCACTATTTACATGATGTTATCAATCCTTAGAGGGCCCATTTATGCAATTTTAATGACTTTCTAAGTGAATAGAGGGTTACATTATCATTTTGTGTCTCTTTTAAAGGTGTTTGCAATCCTACATATTAGATCACATGTTTTGGGAGTCATTATGTGAATAGAAATAAATTAAAACTTGAAATCCCATATCAATAAAAAGTAAGGAAGAAAAAACATATGGAAATTATGCATAGAATTCATGCTATGAGAGCTCAAAATTTTGGAGGAGAGGGTACATATTCTATCCCAATTGATGATGTTGAAACAAAACCTAAATCAAATAATTCAATACAAAATAATAAAAATACTAAATAATGTAGTAGGGAATGAAAATAATCACCAATTTTGAATTTTTATGTTTCTACACCACATATTAATGGTAGTTTGAGTAAAATTCTAAATACAAATTCATGTCCTGATATGAATACAAACTATTCAATTAGTAGTTTTTATGTTCTACAAATTGATGAACCAATACATGATGTTTCCACTTGTACTACTAGAATGACATATGAACAAACAATAAGAAAAAAGTCCCCTTGTAGAATTTTGCCTAGAGAATCAACATATTTAATTAAAATCAAGCACAATATTTGGAAAAATATGGATGATAATGCATGTGAATGTACTTTGCAAATAAAACATGATGAAATATATGATTTTTATTTTGATGGTTTGAAGTCACACACTTAATGATGTCAAATTTTCATTCAAATTCTTAAGTCTAGATCCATTATGCTCACCGTAGGTCTAATAACATCAAACTATGAAGTCCAAAATTAAGCCATCGTCCAAAATCTACACGATTCATACCATATTTTTAGTCTAGCTTCATGTACAAAATATGTTAATGTTGCACGACATGTAATTGCAACAAATATTGCAAGTAAACAATATATGTGAAAACCGCTTAGTATCGAAGAGATTGAGGTTTTCAAAGCCAACTATGGTTTCATAACCAATGAGTTGGACCATGTTCGTGCCATTATCCACAACTACATGGAGTGGAGTGTAGTCACAGTGAAATCTACTCTGCAACATCTCCAGACTCTGTGTCATCTCACTAATGCCTATAGTGCTGTGGATAGTCAGGGTAGGAAAAGAAAGGCGACTCTCGATGGTTTTGACTTGGCATATTTGGTTGGTAACATAGATGCTCTAGCTAACGAATGGGCTAAGGTGCTGGAGGGGCTTGAAAAAGCCTATAAATGATCTGGGGAGGGGTGTTTTGTTTTATTTATTGTCTTTGTAGCTTTTTGGCTATTAGTTTCTTCACTGTTGTTAGTTCCAATGTGTTTTTTTGTCGCTGTTGTTTCACTACTTTTAGCTCATGGGGGAGGCTCGTACTATTATGAATTGTTACATTATCAGTTTTTTGATGGTGTGGTAATGTATTTATCTACTCTCATGGAGAGGTAACTGTGTTCAAGGCTAGGGGTCCCCATCAACCCCTTTTTTACCTCTAATAAAAAAACCCGCTTAATATCATGAACAAGTAATCATTAAATAAATAGATTTTTTAAATGAAAGCAATCAATAGACGCAAAATCCTAGATAAGTCTAATAATAATGAATTGTGGTAATTCTTAAGTAAACTTTTAAGAAAAGACAAGGTGATACTCAATGATTTAAAATAAATTATTGTAATTTTTTGGGAAAATGAGCCACATGTCTCATCTAATAAAAGAGACATATTGAGAAGAAGAAGAAAAGGTTGTGGAAACTGTGATAAACATTTGAAACATATTTTATACATGACGTAAAAATATTTTTTCTCAAAATTTAAATAGTAACATCTAGATGTAATGATTAGTCAAAGATATTTTGATATGAAAAAGTTTTTCTATGTCAAAACCAATCACACATGCACTACATGTTGTTGTAGAGAACATATAGAATTTATCATGCATAATAATGTTTTCCACCATATATGTAGTATTTTGAATACTGATGAAGTTCTACAATATATTTGATTATTATTTCCACCTATCACAACCAGAGAACTTATTCCCACTATGTTTTTTCAAATTTCTCACGGACACCATTTTTACAAGAAAACATGGTTAAATGGAGTGTGCAACAATTGTGGATAATTGTCAGGCTTGAATAACTATAGCCATGATTATCGTAAAAATAATTTAGAATGCAATTAGTTTCATATAATATGTCAAATTTAGTTGCATACCCGTTAAAAGATGACAACGAATTAAAAAAGGTCTGAGATATTTAGTGAAGAAATACCTATTTTATATTTCATTTCCAAATCTAGGAAGAAAATTGCACACATGAATATGAAAGAAACTCACATTGAGTTAAATGGTTAGATGATCAAGTAAATGTATGCAAAAATACATTCCCTCTTGGTACCATTTTTACATTTCTAAACTTTGCAGAGAATCACAGAATGCAAACTACAACCACAAAGTGAGGTTCAATCACATTATTACAACTTCAAGCATGTTTACATGTTGATTCATATAAGATTCATTCACGTAGCTAAAAACACAAAGGAAAATATAAATATTTTGAGGGAGTTCTATTTCCACATTAGTGATGTGATTAATTGTATTTTGTGAAGTTTTTCTAAGGGCATTTAAAAAATGTTTTATGATAAGTTGATTAAATGAAACTTCAATTTTAGTCAACATTATATATGGTCAGACAATTATACATCACATTCTAAGAATGCACAAATATTATAATAGTTATGTATGATACATGTGAAGATGAGTGTAAAACATATATAGAGTATTAATGAGGTTGAGAACGAAAAAAAGGAGAGTTATAGTACAAGAGCATGTGTTAAAAGATACCTTGCAAGAGAGGAATTCAAGTAAAAATATTGTGTTAGATTGAAAAATGCAACAACAATTATTGCTTGGTGTAATAAAGAAATGGTTTATTGTGATAAAAATAATAGTAATGTTCATATATTCTTTTCGATAATGGAGGGAGCACAATTAGCTATGTATAAATATTGTTGCATGATAACATGATCTAGTGAGTGCCACTAATTTCAAAGATCAAATGTAAATTCTTATACCATTCATACAAGGAACATGGAATTTTTTGTCTTGCTTGCAAAATGTTGGACCAAGTGTAAGTCAAAATACTGGGTTGATGAATGGGATTGTATACCTCTAACTCCAATTGATTTAAATTTCCATCCAAGAGCACTACAAATTCATCAAACCCAATTATCAATTGAATTTGAGAATGTATATAATCTAGTACAACCAAGTATGATTTATACATATCATATTATTTTGAACTATATTCAAGCATATTTATCTATATGATTGAATATTTTTTTATACATCAATGCAAGGCACGTGTATGCATATATTATGGAGATAGATAATGAATAAGAAATAGACTACTACTTGTGTCATTGTATATAGGTAAACAATAAATGGAATTCTCAAGTCACGGATAGAGAAGGATTTAAGCTTCACATAGGATCAAAGGTTATATGCAGAACTTGGATTCAAATATACCCTATTTAAATATATAATGTTTGGTTGTTTGAAAACTTCAAAATGGATTGGAATATTCTCCATTGTTCTCATATCACTATTACCACAAATGTTCAGTTGATCAAATATAAGGGAAAACAATACAATACATGTTTGTGGAAGGTTATTTATTTAGTCCACAAAGTGATTCTTGATACTATTAAGACTAGATTTGACTCTAATGGTATGTTGGATTGAAGGTAATACCCAAATATCTAAATTGTTATTCATGTAATTTGTAGATTTTAAACTAAGTTTATTTACTTAAATGTAGGTGTAGATAATTTCTTAAATTTACATCTAGAAGAGTTGTACCATACTTTTTATAGCTTATTGGTGCCAAATAATCTTCCTCCTTCATGTGGTTGGTGTTTTCAATAGAAAAAATATTTTCTTGAAGTGAAGAGAAGCTTGAAAGATGAAAAATTGTAATTTCCAAGTGTAAGTTTGCATATAGTGCCCAAATGGTAGTTTGAAGTGGGTGAAAGTTGCTAAGTATAGAGATAAACTCTTGAAACATGAACCTAAATGAAAAAAAACTACATGACACATTTGAATGGTAGAAACTAGGCTAGAAAAACCATCTTTGGGCCTTAAAATGGCCCCGAAACTCCATAGTCACACCTGTACAAATGCAGTCCTTAAGACAAACTTGTCGCCCATAGTGAAAATCATCAACAAACTTCAAAAGCACATTATTTGAAAACTTAGAAAGGTAGAGACAAACCATAAGGTCTCATAATTGGAAAAAACATACCTATGTGTGCCCCCCAATATTAAAATCCCTAGATTAACAATGAAAAATTGGTGGTGCATTTTGTGTCATAACCAAAACTTGCTTAAACGAGTAAAAGTTACTTAGTATAGAGAGGAATTGTTAAATTACAAAACAAAATGATGAAAAAACTACACAGTAACATCCAAATGGTAGAAATTAATGTATATTTTTTCCCCCTTTAGATGGCCCCAAAACTCTGAAGCCAATTCCGTCTAGATGCGATCCTTAAAACAAACTCATCGTCATATAGTGGAAATTGTCAAAAACATTGCAGAAACCATAACATCTAGATACAAACTATAAAGTATTATAGTTGTACACATAAAACCTCTAATTACCCCCCAAATTTCTCATTCCCTATGTTAACAATACAAAATTGGTAGCACAATTTGTGTTGTAGCCAAAAATTTCTTAAGCATGTTAAAGTTGCTCAATATAGAGAGTAACTATTGAACCATAAGCACAATTGAAAATTGAATTATACAAACACTGTAGGCACCTATAGTTCAGTCGAAGAAATCTTATTCCTAATATTGCTCTAACTATTCTAATCCCCATGATTTGACGATACATCGTCAATTAGGCCTATCTAACTCTCCTTTTACGACATTATTCTGGTTGCATTCCTCTTATAAATGACTAATCGAGATAATATACCCTCTTATTAGATAAACCTCATTCCTATCTCCTTATAAACCACTTTTACAAGCTTCCTAGGCTATCAATCCATCACATTGGATTAAGTGGACCCCTCACAACTCTTTCAAGTTACTAATCCCTTGTTGAACAAGATTAATTAGCCTAAACTAAGATTAACTAGCCCAAGGCATGTTTAACCTCTTCTAAACCATAAAGTTCTTTTTGGACTTACCTTTTGTCCCACATCCACCCAAATCATTCCATTCTTGGAAATAGAAAACTATAAATACCTCAGTACCCCAAGGTCATTTTCTAAGAACACTTCTCCCTTTCTAACATAAACTATAGTAGTTTGTTTAGGATTAAGATATTTCTTCACTGTTATTGAGCTATTTTGCTTTGCTATTGCATCTTTCACTCAAGCTTTGGGTAAATGAGAGGAACCATATGGCCTTGTCACCATTAATAGCGATCTCTCATTCTTAAAATACCTTGAGAATCAAACAATCATAACTGATTGCTAGGATATTCAATAGGTTCATGTTTTCATAGCTTTGAAAGAGTAGAGAATCATTTAGATATGTTAGGTTTGATTGTTTATTTCAAAGTTATGTATGCATGCAAAGAAATAGTTCCTTTTTATCTCTTATCTTGATGGTTCATTTTCTTGTTGGCAAAGCTTTGGGGCTTCTTAAGTGTTCTTTCCTTATTCTATAGCTTTCTAAATTTTCCATTTTCACATTTCACACGCCTGATGGGACCCTTAGTCCATAGTCCATTAATGGATGTCTTTCAAGCTTTTTATTTCAGTTTCTAACCATTTTCATGCATTTTTTAGGATTTACTAGTTTGGCTTCAAACATTTTTCTAACTTAGAAGTAGTAAATATTCCTTATACATGCTTATTTATTAGGTATATATATTAAAAATTACAATTAAAAGGCTAAATTCTAACATGTTTGCAGTTTTATAATTATTTTTTCTATTATCGTTTTTGGTTTTTCAGGCCCGCATGTAAGTGTTTTGGATCCGTGGGCACATGTTGAAACTCACACGCACCTATTTGCGAAGACACACACCTATTGCATTGTATTTTGACCCCATGTCAATAATTTTTCACAGACACACGCATATGTATTCTATCGTCCACACATGCTTAAATCTACATGTAGTTGTCTCTCGGGACGTGTCGGTGTTTAAATAAATTGTGTTGGCTCAGCTTTTTGCCTTGCATGCACATACACTTTTTTTACATGTGCACATGCTTTAAGGAGCACACATGTGTCATTCTACCTACGCATGTGTAATTATTCGCTAGTTTTTTTCCACAGATCCGTGCACCTGTCATTCTGGGCGCGCACATGTCATGACCCGTGGGCATATGCCATAAATGGTGCACATGTGTTGTTGTTTGAAGTCAAATTTTGTTCTAACATTTGTAGAGGTTGATTTTTCTGAATTTCTAACATCTTTACAAGATTCTTGTTGATGCTTATCAATGTTTTGTAGGTCACTTTGATAAATATTGTGGTTTTAAGTTAACTTTACTTAGTTTGTGTTTAATGAATGTTGCATTTGATATTTGTAAAGGTTTGAAATGTGTATACTCTTCCCTCGTACCTTATAGGTGATCTTGGGAATCAAAATTGGTTCAATACCCCTTTCTAGGATTTCAAAACACTTCACTAAGTTGTTTAGAAGAATTAACTTCAAAATTGGTATAAAAATAACTTTCTTTCTTGCAATTTGATTAAGTATTTTCTATTTGCATAAGATTTATTGAGGTATTTTTTCGTGTATGCTCTTTGCTTACATCTTAGGACAATCTAGGAAATTGAAAATGACATTCTATCTCCTTTGCATGATGTTTGGATCACTTGGAAAATTACTAATCTCGTTTGAAGGACACAATCGATTGTAAAAGAATTAGAGTCGAAACAAAGACTAACTCATTTCTTGTAGGTTTCCAAATGGTGTGCGACTAAAACCACACTAAGTCTAAAAGATAAAATAAACACCATATTTAACACACTTGATTTACAAGTTTGGATAAAGGTACACCCTGTCCACTTTAAACTAGGGCATAACCCCTTTGGCATAAGCCTTCAGCTATAACAATGGGAGTGGTCCTAGGAACCCTAATTTTGTCCACTATTGAGTAGCCCCGTGGATGAAAATAGGAAGTGCTCCACTTACCCACTTGAGTAAATTTTCCTTATGAATTTAGCACTAAAGCATTATCCAGTGCGAACCCAGTGAAAGATACATGTGAACACATTCATTTCTCATCATATTTGAAAGGAGTAAATTAAAGCCGAGATACTCTAAGACTAGTTAGTGTGAATTTCTTAGTAAATTGAGCTCGCAGAGGGTATTTGTGGTACCTAGTTGAGCGAACCACCTAGGAAAGCCATAATGTCTTGGAGCCCACTTTTCCATGTATCAAGCCATCTTATTTTATAGAGCTCTCACAAAGTGACAAATTTCTTGGATTCAGAACCTTGTTTCTCGAAACAAGGTGAGAGTCCACTTAAGTTGAAGCTAAGTGTTATTCATCATAGACTTACGATGTATCACTTTAACATAGTTCTTCACTTACGCTAAGGTAAGGTGAAACTCTATCGAAGTTATACTTAGTTTCTTTAATCATCACTTGGTCTACACCTTTGTTATCTTGAATCCCATTTGGGAAAAAAGAGAAACAACACACATGGATACCATTAGAATTAATCATGTCCACCACATTTATATTCTACTTGCATGACTAGGATGCACTGCTGGAATGCAAGTGTTGAAAGTGTGAATGGTACGTCATTACGTTTTAGTAGGCCCTATGTCTCACACTCATTTTGAGACACATTATCAATGTACTTAGTCTTGATTCATCTTTTTATCTCCCTTAGAAATATTACCTTGTTCGCATCGCATCGACACAATTTCGATACTTACGTTTTGTTCCTTGTGAACATGAGTCTAAGTGTATGTACTGTGGCGTTACGTTGCCTAGATTTTAACAAATCCTTAGTATACTTACACTTAGTTTTATTTCAAACATTACCTTAAATCTTGAAAAGTGGGGATTACGTTGTTTATGTATCGTATCTATACTATTTTTGTGCTAAAAACCTTTCTTTCTCTTGAAACTTGGTTAACGTACCTTAGTAGTTTTGTTAAATTCCTTACGTATGTAACTTATACCTTTTAAGGATTAGATCTTGCTTGTTTCAAAACTGGTCGTAGTATACTTTTATTGGGAGTCATATCTACCCCCTGTTAATACTTACATTGCGTTCATTTTTAAACTTGAAATAAGTGTTGACATCAATTTGATCATCTATATGTCAAACTACCTTTAAGAAACATAAGGTGTGAACATATTTGGTTGATTGATTGGTTTATTTATATGCTTGCATAATTGTTCCTTGTGTGATAACAGTTGCATAGACTCATATCTAGGAAAAATCATTGGATTATTTAATTATTTGACCCATCATTTGTTATATCATTGATTAGTGAAACATTGATTCTTTAGAGCAACGTTATACCACATTGCACCTAGGTTTATTACATCTTGACTACACTTAGATAAAAACCTAGTATAAAGAAGACTAGTAATACCACCCATTACAAGAATGAAATCTAAGAAAATTGAATGCGAAGTAGAGTCAAACCTTTTTGACAACTATCCTTTTGGTGGTAACAACTTAGGTCCCCTCTTTTCGGAGGTTAAAGACACGGAAGTATTAATTGACCATAGTAGTGATGATTCTTGACTCATTTGAAGAGAAACATTCTCTTGATCTCACTCACTTTGATGAACTCCTATTTTATAATAGAGATCAAGTACTTGCACAAGCACTAGAATTAGGAGCAAGATTTCCACAACAACATGAAGAAACCATAAAAACTATCAAAGAGGAGGAAGAGCCACAAATACCTCCCCTTATTGATGTGGAAAATCCCTTTCACAGAGGATATTCTTCCACTTTGGGTGTTCGTAATAAAAACTTTGAGAGAAAAATATCAAAACTAACAGACGGTTCTCGAAGACCATATTTTAAAGCCTCACTCAAAGTTAAAGTTAAACATGAACACAAAGAGTTACCTCCTCCCTAATACAATGAAGAAGATGATCCTCATGCCGAAGAGGAGGTCATATAAATACAAATACTCAAGTTTAGTCAAAAGATAGCGAGCTTAGGATACTTTAGTAAGAATGCACATAAAGAAAAACTTAAGACCGAATTAGGTGGGTTTCCCACCGACCCTTACGACGATGAAACATTAAGGGTTACTCGGGTAAATAGACTACCATCCCCTACGAAAGAGAAAATCATTACATAAGAGTTGCAATCCATGAAAACCATTCTCATAACACTCCAAGAGAGTAATGTAGGTCATAGTAAGAAGTACCAATACAAAGAACTATGTCCTTATCCCTTCAAGAGAGACATGTTACGGGTTACATTCCTTAAAAAAATTTGACTGTCCTAAATTTCACAAGTAAAAAGGAAAAGGTGATCATCATGATCACATTAAATAATTCTACATGTCTTGTCAGGAAATCACCTTTAGTGATAATTATCTCATATGTTTGTTCCCTTACAGTTTTGGAGGATAAGTGTTATAATGGTTCCTCCACATACCTAGATGAATGATCGTAACATGGCCCGCACTATCTGAAAAGCTTGTGCATCATTTATCCTTTAACATGGATAGTGATATTACCATGGTAGATATTTGCAATGCAAATTAAAAACTAAATGAGACCTTTGTTGGTTTCTTATAGTGATGGCGGGGGTTGGCAAGATGTTTCCCTTGTCTTGTTCCAGAAAACCAAATGGTTAGTATCTTTGTGCCAAACTTAAATCAAGACATATCCTTCCATTTGTAGATGTACTATATCAATAAATTTTAAGAAGTTATTGATAAGGGAAGCCAGATAGAAAAATATCTTATAGCAAAGGGAATGATTAAACCCTTTTCCAAAGATAAACACGAGTCAAAATCTACAGATAAACCTAAGTTCTTCAATAAGAAGAAGCATGTCGTCGGAGACTGCATCACAAACTCCAAAAGATTCCAAGTTGTATAAAACGGCCCACTCTTAAAGATTACACAAGGACCTCACTCAAAAGTGGCCCCGAAGTGAATGTTTACACCCTTAACAGAATCCTTATCTACTATCCTTAAACAACTAGATGTTGTAAACATGGTGCATTATCCAACCGCAACAGTACCCTATCCATATGACACAACTAAACCCGTATGGTTCAAGGAACATGAATATTATTACTTTCACCATGTCAAAGGACACAAGACCAACATATGTCTAAATTTGTGGCATTTCATCCAAGATCTTATCGAAGAAGGAAAGATTGAGGTGGATTCACCTGAATCTGTACAAGGTCCTAATGAGAAAATGGGAATATTCAAGTAGCCTTTCTCCAATCATGGTAAAAAAGGAAACAAGAAGCCAGATCATGACTAATCCTCTAATGACTATAGAACGACTAAATATGTGTATCCATCAAATGATAATCCCTTTAATTACACTCTAGGTTTTATTCGTTCATCTAATGAACAAGTAAACACTATTAGAATCTTAGGTAACAGTTGCACTGTGGGCACGCGTCGCACTCACTTAGTGATCCTAGAACCTTCTCAACCTATCCCTTAGGAAGTTCAATATGACTTACTAGAACAATTAGAGAAAACCACGTTTAAGATCTCAATCTTAGACCTCCTAAAAATCTCAAATTCTCATAAGAACATATTGTATAAAATGCTCCAGGGATCAGGAGTATCCACAGATATAGATCCTACACACCTTCAAGCAATTCTTGAAAATCTAAATCCCAATGATCACATCTCTTTTGATTGAAATGAAATCCCACGTAACAACCCAGAGCACAACTTACCTTTATATATAGAGGTCTTTGTTACTCGTCATAAGATAAAGAAAGTGCTTGTGGATGGCGGATCCGGTCTAAATATTTGTACACTGAAGCTTGTCAGGAAGATAGACCACACAGAAGCATATCTAGATGCTAAGACCATTATGATCATGACTTATGATAATGAAGAGCGTGAGTCAATAGGTACTATAGTGATCCCAATGGAAGTAGGGTGCACATATCATGATACGAAGTTCCATGTCCTGGACTTGGACCTTCCATTTAACATACTTCTTTGTCGCCCATGGATTCATGCCATGCAAGCCATTCCTTTGAGCTTCAATAAATGAATCAAGATATGTCACGGAGGAAAAAAATTCAGCATCCCAGGGGATGTAGAATTGTTTACACACTGTAGAGAACTACATATTAATGTTTTTATCATGCAACATATGTATAGACCCAGATACATGGACTCCTTGCAATAAGAATTTTCCCACACTATTTAATCCTTTTACCTCATGGGAAGAAACGTTTGGAAAATATGGTTTAGATGATCAATTCAATCTTTAATAGGCTCTCTTAATATCAGGCCTTTCAGTATCACCTAAGACACATGGTAGACCATACTTCCATTTTAAGAGCACTCGGGCTTATTGCCATAAACCATTTGAGCAGTTTATTCCTAGTGGTCTCTTTTTAGATGAAATGATGCTAGAAGAACCTATTTGTTGGATACCTAAAGGAACGATGGCTTCATGTCACCAACCCCCATAATATGTTAAATGTCACCAAATGATGAACGATATGGGTTATAAAGGATTTAGATGCAACATAAGCACTCAAGGCCAATTAGAACCCATTCCTATTCCTCATTTTAAATCTAACAAACATGGCCTTGTGTTAGGCCTCATAAGGCTCCTGTTAGAGATCACAAGCACTGAGAGGGGGGGAATGAATTAGTGCAGATTAGAAATTTTTATTTTAATGCACAATTTAAATCCTTTAATGATGTCAGACTTTAAACTGTGAGAATTCAATCAAACATATGTCATGTAAAATAACACAGTGCACATAAATTAATGTGGGAAACCATTTCGGGAGGAAAACCCACCAAAATCATTGCTTATATTATACAAAGTAAGGACTTGCAAGAATATTACATATCCTACAATATTTTTAGTTGAGCACCCACTCAACCTGCGAAGCACCCACTTCACAACTTCAAGCACCTACTCGAAGAATTTTTGAGCACCCACTCAACAAAATTAGCAAACACCCACTTGCAAAGAACACCAACCCCTAATATAATCAACTATAACTGATATTTTGTAGGTACCAACCCACAAGGAGGCTACAACCCCCCTAAAATGCTAAGCTATAACTTAGACTTGATTTACATGTAATTTTTGATCATCTAGTACAATAGATTATGATCACCTTTTTGTATTGGTTTGTTTTCTTATTTTCACTCTCTTCTGCTCATCTGAATCAATCCCTTTTACTCATTCAATTTTCCACCCTGATGCCATTCTCATCTGATAAATCAATTTTTCACCGGCCTGCTCTCCTTTTCCCTCTCTCTTTTCTTCTATGGGTCTTTCTCATCTGATTACATCGTATTTTCTCTCTTGAACAACTCTTCCTTAGCTCAAATACTTCTTTTATTACTTGAGAAACACTGAAAAATGGCTCCAAGTTAAAACTATATTCTCAATCGACCCATTCCTTTCATTTTATTTGTGTTTCATGTATCTTTCCGCTCTATCGCTTGAGAATTTGGAATATCAAATACATACAACTAACTCCAAATTTTGTTTCTTCTATATTTGACTTGATTACACCATTTTCCATGCATATACAAGAATAATTTATTAGTTGTTCCTAAAAAAGATTTTCCCATCTTTTTTAGAATTTTCCAGATGAGCGAGCCATTTTATTCTTCAATATTTTATTTCTCCTTGAAACTCAGATTCTTATAGAAAATTTCAACTATATTTCCCCAAGGTCAATAAGCATTAAATTGCTGGCAACTAGAATGGCAGTTTTCTTTGTTCTTCATGGAGATCAAGTCGTATACTTAGCTGAAATCACCTGACAATCGAATCGCCATCAATTTTATCTAACCAAATCTCACTTGTACAAGTTTGAATCAATTTGATTACCTTCGACCCTATTCCAGTCCATATTATATCATTTCATGGTTTTCCTTGGTTCCTCTTTCTTCTTTGTATTGTGGAACTTGCCTTTGTTCAATGACATTTTTCCTTCCTCAATGGATTTTTAGTTATCTGAGTCTCTTTGATACTTCATGTGGCTTTCCCAATGTCTCGCAACCATTCTCCTTGTCCAAATCCTTTCTATGGCTTTATTCTTTGTACACAACTTTATTCCTTTTAACTTGTGGATTTTATAGTCTTCTACGATTTCCAAAGTTCTTCGCGGATTTCCTTTTATTCGTGGATTTGATACTGAATTCCTTATACTAGTAGATTTTACTTTACCTACATGGCTTTTCCTTTATATCTACGGATTCATCAATCTCACTCGTGACTTGTCCCTTGACTCCTTATGTTTTAACATCTTCATCCTTTACACGCCGAACTTAATAAGTTTTCATGGATTCACACGACTTTAGCGGCTATCTCCTTATGTTTGTGGCTTCCACAAATGCTGAATAAGTCCCTTAGAAAGAAACCTTATTCATCCTTAAGCCTCTGTGAGCTAACACTACCAATCAAATTTCATCTTTTTTATTTTCTCACTTTACCAACTTGAATCATTTTTTCCATCAATGCAACTTGACATCAACTAATCCATCTTGACATCAATGATAACACATATGACACTAACAAAGGTCCAAATTCTCCACACTCAAAGATAGATTTTACCTCTTCTAAATGTGAGGATAGCTTGTCTCATTCAGACATCAACATAGATTCCCAATGTAGCCTATACGAGGATCTTGCCTCTACCAATCTGTTCCTAGATTTCACTATTTTCACCCTTTCCAGATCCAATTCCCATATTGATCTCCAAGTTACCCTTATATATCCTAAACTCATTAGTTGGGATCAACAACATCACATGCTAGTTGATTTCTTTGAAAATTATGAGGCAATTGTAGAATTCATGGGACTTAGAGATGACATCCCAAGTAGTGATCATAAGAAGGGTTTCTCTATCAATTTGGACACAACCACGTAATTTGGGGAAAAAAGTAGAATTATGTGGTCACTTGAGCAAGAATATAGATAGCAAAGGAAAAATTAATACAAGAAAATATGGTAGAAAGAATAAGCACAAATCTCATAGTGACAAACTCTTTGAAACGCTACTGGATGAACAAACAAAACAATCAACAAAAAAGGTAGTTCCACCATGGGAAGATAAAACTCTTTTAGAGCCACCTGTAGAAGTGAATCTTACTCTCCCCCTGATCCTACATGGATGGATGGATGCATCAAAAATGCTATTTGAAGAGGAAATCAGTGTAAACATTGGGTCAGAAGAGGATCCTAAGATGATAAATTTAGGAGCTTCACTTTCAACACAAGAACATAAAACCCTCATAGCACTACTACGAGATTATTCAAACATATGTGCATGGTCATATGCAAATATTCTAGATTTAGACCTAGTATTTGTCATGCACAACCTTGTTATACAACTAGATGCCAAACCTATCAAGAAGAAACTAAGAAAGATGCACCCAAAGATTGCATTTCTTGTCAAAGAAGAAATGGAGAAACTATTAGTAGTAGGTTTTATCAAACCTATTCACTATTCAAACTGGATATTTAACATAGTCCCTATTTAGAAGAATCCATTCGGCATCAGAATATGCACTGACTTTATAGACATCAACAAAGCATGTCCCAAGTATGACCATACCTTTTCCTAACATTGACATGATCGTAAATTCCACTAATGGTTATGAGATGTTTTCCTTAATGGATGGTTTTTGCAAGCTATAATCAGATCAATATTGCAGAGGAAGATCAACATAAGATTTCTTTCATCACCCCTTGGGGGAAATTTTGCTATCAGGATATGCCTTTTGGACTCAAGAATGTCAGGGCTACATATCAACTCACAACGACCATCATTTTCCATGACATGATGAGTCATATCATGGAAGATTACATGAATGATATACTAGCAAAATCTAAGACTAGAGAAGAACACCCAAAAGTGCTAAGACATATCTTTCAACGTCTTCGATATTATAAGGTCCACTTAAACCCCAAGAAAGTGCATCTTCGGTGTCCAATCAGGGAATTTGTCGGGTTTCATTGTTTGACAAAGAGGGATAGAGGTAGATCCATCCAAGGTTGTAGCTATTACAGATATGCCTCCACCAAAGAACCTCAAACAACTACGAGGTTTACAAGGAAATATATCAGGAAATCTATTGATTTATATCACAACTTATGGATAAGTGCCATCCTTTCACGCATTTTTTAAAGAAAGATGTCACTTTTAACTGGGGACCTGAATGTTAAAAGGCCTTTGAATTGCTTAATAAGTATATGGTCAACCCACATGTTCTCATGTTTCCTACCCCAAGAAAAACCCTTACTATTGTATATTTCAGCCACCCAATTCACTATTAGTGCACTGCTTTCCCAATATGACCTTGGCCATAAGGAAAGGGTAGTGTAGTACCTTAGTCACACATTGACTTATTATGAGCTGAATTATCCTCAGATTAAAAAAGGTTACCTGGATGTGGTCTTCACGTTTCATAAACTTCACCATTACCTCCTTAATAATAAGCCCAAGCTAATATCCAAAGTTGGCCCTCTCAAATACCTCTTATGTAAACCTTTTCTTATAGGATGAAAGAATAACTGGATCATCCTCCTCAGCGAGTTTGAAACTAAATTTGTTAACAAAAAATCCTTAAAAGGACAGGTACTTGCAGATCAGCTGACAATATCTCCCCTACATGGAATGGAACCATTGTGTCTGGATCTACTAGATGCATCTATGATGTATATTGAGGAATCTGTCATATGGCAAGTCCAATTCGATGGGTCATTCACCTTTCATGGCTCAGGAGTAGGAGTGGTACTTATCACTCCCCCTAGAGAGGTTATTCCACAGGAATTTCGTTTGGGATTCCCTTGCACAAATAATATTTGGAGAGTATGAGGCACATATCACTGGATTGAAATTAGCTATCACATAGAACATCAAACATATATGATTCATTGGCGATTCCCAATTGATAATTAAGCAAGTTAATGATGAATACAAGGTAAAAGATGAAAAGCTTGTTCCATAAGAGAAATTAGTTCAAACTCTGAAGGAATATTTCATGCAGATTATCTTTGAGCAGAGACCAAGATCACATAACTGGTCAACAGATGCCATGGCTACCATTGGTTCTTTACTACACATTCCACCTCATGAAAACAAGATGCCTTTCTTTGTGGAACACTTGTGGATGCCTGCATATGACATGTTAGAATCTTGTCTAGCATGTGAAGTTGTTTGGTCCTCTATCCCCATGGTACCATTCCATTTTCAACTACTTACAAGATGGAAATTTTCTCCCAGATATCTCCCATACCGAGAAACGAGCCCTTAAAGGTTGTATAGCCCATTATATCCTCCTAGGAGGAACCCTATATCATCATGGCTATGATGGGAATCTGTTACATTGTATGGATGTGTCCAAGTTAATGCAAACAATCAAAGAAGTGCATGGAGACGTTTGTGGAGCACACAAGTGGGATGGTCCTTACTAAGAAATAATTGAGAGTAGGTTACCATTGGCTCATGATGGAAGCATATCGTTGCAACTTTGTCAAGAGATGTGAACTTTGTCAAAAGTATGGAAAATTGATACATGCACCAGCACAGGCTTTGCAGCCCATCACAACACCCTGGCCATTTTCAAAATGGGTACTTGATCTCATAGGGAAGCTCACTCCAACTTCCTCAGATGGCCACACCCATATTATCACCACCATTGAATACTTCACCAAATGGGTAGAGGTTGTGCCTCTCACTTATGTAACTAGTGTGTAGATCTCTAAATTCATAATGAACCATCTCAATTTCCGTTACGAAATCCCCTTTACCATTCTAACTGATAATTTCAAGTCATTCAAGAACAAGAAATTCACAACATTATGTCAATTCTTGCAAATCTGACTCAAGTGGTTAACCCCATATTACCCTCAAGGTAATGGAAAACCAAAAGCCACCAATAAAACCCGTGTTCATATCATGATAAAGTGGTTAGCAAAACCAGTCGTAATTGGCACCTTCAAATCCATCCCACCCTCTATGCCTATATGAACCTCCATCCACACCCCTATTGGCACTACTCCTTACTCATTATTCTTTGGCACTGAGGCCATTATACCCTTGGAAATTGAGCTTCCCTCCCCAAGAATATCTCTCTGGGACTCTTTGGACAAATATGAAGACTACAGGGTAGCTCGACTAGTAGAGTTAGAACTACTTGATGAGAAGAGAATGAGGGAACTCAATAATTTGAAAGTTTATCAGAACCGAGTGTCAAGAGGATACAACAAACATATTATATCTAATCAATTTGAGGTATGAGATCTCATTTTAAAAGAAAACTAGTTTAACATGGTCAAGGATCGAGAAAAGAAAGGAAAGTTTGAGCCCAACTAGTTAGGACCATATGTTATGGTCACTAAGTATGGTTCAGGGGCATATAAATTGGCTCACTTAGACGGTGAGGAATTAAAAGAACCAATGAAAACAATACATCTCAAGTGGTTTTATTATTAAGTATAAAGTTCCTTAGAAAAGAATGAAAAAAATAAAAAAATCAATAAAATATTAAAAAGAAAACAGGTCATCCAACTGTGAAAACCACACAATTTTGGCTTATTGGGAAAGTCCTTGGGTGAAAACCAGTTTCTGATGCTTAAGGAAGATTCATTTTTCACAAGCAACTCCCACACTAGATAGGTAACAATCACTTCTATCTAGGGCTAGTATTTCCTAGGTCTAGGGATCCTCTTGAACCTATCTTTCAGGGCCTTGATCTGGTTGATCTATTCTTGTATCTATGTGAAGGAACTATCTTTTGTATATTCCCATCTAACGCTGGGGGCATTTTCACACTTTTGTCATCTTACACATAACGCATGACATTTTTCCCTTATACGTTCCTTCTATCATTGGGGGCATCCATGCTTCTTTGGTTCACTGTACATAGCTTTAGAAAACTTGGCAGAAAAGACAAAACAATTCAAATATGTTATAAAAACCCTAAACATTTGAAAAAACTCTTCTAGGGACAAAAACATGAAAACAATGTGAACATTGGCCTTGAAAATCATCTTACAAAAACAAGTTGTTTTTTTACTTAGTTGTTTATTTACGCCTTGCATGTATATATTGTTAAGTATTTTAGGTTCATTTTGGAAAAAAGCCTTAGAAACATGTCTCACAAAGACACCTAAAAATAATGGAAAATATATCACTATTGTTCTACAAAAACAAAGGAGTGATTTGCTGACTTTCAGTAGTTGGTTTGTATAGTGTTGATTGCATTACTTAATTTTTTGTGCACTGTATTGAGTTCATTTTATCTTGCATACTTGTGTGTAATTGTGTTTTATTAAGTTATATTTTTTTTTTGTGTTTTACAAATTGTTGTCATCATTACCTCACACCATCTCTCATCTGTCATCACAACTATACATCATATATCAATCAAAGCTAAGCTACATCATCATACAAATGAAAATAAAAAATGTATGCTAAGCTACCATCATGTAATATTTCCAAGAGGGGCAAGACGGACCACCTTTTTTCCCCCCCTCGAACATAGATCATAATAAAAACGCGGAGAAATACAAGTATTACATGCAAAATAACAAAAACATCATCTACAGCTATCTCATATCCACAACATATGATGAGTAGAACATGAATTAAACACATCAAAACATGTGATATAATCTAAATATGTTATCTCATACATCAAATAAACATGTAATAAAATCATACAACATCATGAATGAGTCCATAAACATTATAATCGTCATCATATATCTTTCAAAATCAAATGTCCATAAACAATGTGTCTCGATACATATATCTAGATACAAAATATACCATCAAAAGGCTTAATCACAGTGATACATATACATCAATAAAAAATGAGCCTTCATAAGAGACTTACATCTCATACATACATCTGTAAGTATATCATACATAAAAAGAGTCATCCACGACTCTGGCCCTCTCCGGGACTACCTGACCTAGTGCCCTGGGGAGGAGGATGCTAAAGGGATGGCTCTGCTGAGGCCACTACACTCTATTGTACTATAGGCTACTACACTGATCGAGCTGATTGAGAGGTCCTATGAAACCTGGATCTAGACCTTCTAACATCTAGATGATCAAATGGAGTGACCCTCTCTCCATCTTGAACTATCTGGTGATACACAACATTATAGTAGGAGGCCTCACCATCTAGCTCTCACAACATTTGATAACATATCTGCCATAATCCCAGACTTCTTGAGGATTCCCATAATAGAGCATCACGTTTCTCAACTTGTAACTTTGACTACATTGACCTGAGCCAGTGTACGCTCTATAGTTAGCCAATATCTCTCCGCAGTAATAGTCAACACTTGTGCCTATGCCTAGTCCTCTCTTTGTAGTCAACTACTAGACCTAGGCTGTGGAATGCTGTAATAGGCTGGTGATCCTATGTCATCTTAGATCCACCATCTGTCTGAATCTGCTAGAACCAAGTGCAACACCACCCTCCTCCATCTCCTCTAACCCCCTTTGGCTCCTCCATCTCCTCCACCTCTAAGACTATGTTGTTGGCTTGGAATCGGCCCCTGTTGTGCATCATGTTGTGGAGAACCCTGTGGAACTACTCTCTGAGGAGGAACCTTCTGTAATGGTGCATGTTATTGAAAATGAATACTTGAAAATAATATTTGACATAGAATCTTTACACATAAACAAGATGGTGTTTGTGTATTTTATTAATATCAAAATCAAGCATTACAAAAAAATGAGAGAGCTGCAATATTTATAAATAGTTGGAAAAATTCCATCTCATCCACAATATATGGAAACAAATAATCTAATCTAATAAAATATGCATAAATAGCATATTTCCCATAACTTTCCCTATTTCTCCTCATGGAAATCATCCAAGAAAAAAATATGCAAGAAAAAACATGATCACACAAACATTGGGATGAGAACACTATCACTTAGTCAACTAACAAATAAGGATAACTAATACCTATTGAAATAAGTTTAAATTATTTAAATTAAATACTTTAACTTATTACATTTATTCAAATATCAACTAATGATGAATTAAGCTAAGTTTTATTCCTAACATTCCCCCCCTTAATTCAGCATGGTCTCAAGTGAACATGAGGGAAATTCTCTAAAACCCTCAAATTTACGTCGAGTAAGTGAATTTGTGAAGACATCTTCATGTTGCATATCTGTTGGGAAATAGTGGAGCTGGATGTTGTTGTTCTGAACATGTTTATGAATGAAATGTACCTTCACCTCAATGTTTTTGGTGCGCTCATGAAAAACTAGATTCCGAACAAGTTTTACTACTCCTTCGTTATAAACATGTAGGATAGTAGTATCTTTTTGTGGTATTCCCAATCCATCAAGTATACGTCGGAGCCATATCACTTCACATATAGCTCCAATTTTTGCACAATATTATGATTCTGTGGAGGGCCTTGAAACACAAGTTTGCTTCTTACTCCCCCATGATATCAGTCTAGATCCCAAAAAAATACAAATCTTGAAGTGGATTTCCTATCATCTATGTTTCCTGTATAATTTGAATCTGAATATCATGTCAAGAAGTTATTATTCTTCTTGTATTCTATGCCATAGTCCATAGTTCCTCTGATGTACCTCAATATCCACTTTTCTACTTTCCAATGAGAAACGCTTGGTTCTTGCATGTACCATGAAAGATAGTTGACTACATAGCTGATGTCTGGCCTAGTGTAAGTCAAGTAGGTGAGACTCCCAATCAACTACCGATAGAGAGTTTCATTTACTTGAGGTGATGGATCTATTCGAGATAGTTGAAGTCTTGTTTCCATAGGTTTGGAAAATGGATTACTATCCATCATATTGCATTTATTGAGAATTATCTTGGTGTATTTCAATTGTGACACAAAGATATGATTTTCTATTTACCAAACTTCAAGTCCAAGACAATAATGCAGAAGCCCAAGATCGATCCAAGATCAGTCATGTCAAATTATTGTGTTAGATCTTTATTTTTTGACTCAATCTTCCTAACTGATCCTCCAGTGATGAATAAATCATCGACATATACTACAATGATCACTATCTCCCCCCCTTGATTTTTGAGATAGAGTTTAGGATTGTATAGACTCCTGTTGAATCCACGTTGAATGAGATGCTCATCAATTTTTGTGTACCATGCCCTGGGAGACTTTTTTAGACCATATAGTGATTTTATGAGTTTACATACCTTTTCCTCTTTACCCAGTATGAAAAAACCTTTTGGTTGAGTCATGTAAACTTCTTCTTGTAAATCACCATTAAGAAAGACACTTATCACATCCATTTTGTGTATTTTCCAATGAAATTGTGTAGCTAGAGAAAATATTAACCTCAAAGTTTTTATCTTAGCTGTGGGAGCAAAAGTCTCCTCATAATCAATGCCTTCTTTTTGAGGATATCCCTTAACAACTAGTCTAGCCTTATGTTTATCTATTTTTCCGTCAACTTTGTACTTCGTTTTGAAGATCCATCTGCATCCAATCATATTTTTCCCTGGTGGAAGACCTGTAAGTTACCATGTATTATTTTTCATAAGTGACTTATATTCTACATCTAGAGCATCTTTCCAAGGTTTAGACTGTAGGGCTTCTGAAATTGAGGAAGGCTTAATAGTTTCAAAAACTTTATCCATTAAGGACAAATTGAACTCATTTCTAGCCATACTATGAGTCCTCATTCTAGTGGTAGATATGTCGGGGACACTATCCAATTTTGCATCTCTAATCATACTTGTATACCATTTAGTCATACTTTTTGTGGTTCCTATGGGAGGTTTAATTTCATTATCTTCCCCATCATCACTATCGTCATCAAAGTGATTACCATCCTCTGTTTTCACTGTAGGGATGATTTTTTCATCATGTGAGTGTATGGAAGGAGCATCTTCTTCTTTCTTCTCAAAGAACTCAACATCCTGACTAGTGTATACCATTCTTGTTCTTGGATTCATAAGTATATAGCCAAGTGTTTCATCACTGTATCCCAAGAAGATAATTTTTTCTGATTTCATATCAAGATTATTTCTTTGTTTCTTAGGAATGTGCATACTTGCTTTACATCTAAAAAATCTAAGGTGTGAAATAGATGGCTTATGCCCTGACCATGCTTCCTGTGGTGTTAATCCATCAAGAGTTGTAGTGGGAACTCTGTTTAGTAAATAGACTATCGTTTTATCTGCGTCGGCCCAACATGTTTTTGATAAACCTGCATCATCAATCATGCATCGTACCATATCCATGATAATGATAGTACGATTTCACCTTTCAACAACACCATTTTTTTGTTGTGTGTGAGGAGGAGACATTTGATGACGAATGCCACGTGTTTTTAAAAAATCATTAAACTCATTGCTAGTGTATTATCCCCCTCGATTTAAGTGGAGTGTTTTTATTTTCCTACCAGACTTTGTTTAAACAAGGGCTTTGAACTTCTTGAAATTTTCAAATGCTTGGTCTATTGTAGAAAGTCAATATATCCACATTTTTCTTGAAAAATAATCAACAAAGAACATGAAATATTGAAACCCAAGGTGGCTAGGTCTCATTGGTCTGCACAGATTGGTATGCACCAAGTCAAGTTTTTCCTTAGCTTGAAATGTACTATGTTTGAATGGTGCTCTATTTTATTTTCCTGCCAAACAATGCTAACATTTATCTGTACCCTTTTTTAGAGGTAGTAAACCCCTAACCATGTCCTATCAATGAAGTGTGTCAAGATAGCCAAAACTAACATGTCCAAGTCTTTGATGCCATATTTGAGCTGATGATGTATGCTTGGCTACAAGCGCTTGATCATTTCATTGAATAAAATGCAACTGAAACATTCTTCTCACATTCAAATATTTTACAAAATTTTTGAAGATTCATGTCTTATCTCAAATTAGGCACATATTTTTACCACCTTTATAATCAAATTCAATTTTGAGATTGTGATCTAATAATTGACTCACGGATAACAGATGTTTTGTTAAACCAAGGACATAAATAACATCTATAATTTTACAATTATGATGCCCAAGTGGTAGTGAAATGGAACCAATGCCTTCAACACTATATGATGTATCATCACCCAAAGAGACATGATTTTTGGTGGGTGTTTTACTCATTGTGAAGAACCAATATTTCTTTCTTGTTATGTGTCGAGTTACACCCGAGTCAACATACCAAATTTGGTTTGTAGAATTGGATACTTCATTTGACTATGCAGAATATAGGAAGTCATCATCATCAAATTGGCCTTCCTGTTCAGCTACATTTCCTTGTTGAGTTGGTTTCTTCTTGCACTTGTTATTATTTTTTCCTTATTTAATTTATTGTTGACTAGATTTTGTTTTTTGGTAATTAATCTTTTTACCATTTGATGATCCTTGTTATAATGTGTTATACCAACAATTTTTTAAGTCGTGTCCTTTTCGACCATAAATAAGACATTTTTGTTGGTCTTTTTGGCCTTATTGATTATTACCTTACTTATGAGGCTATTAATTAGACTTAGCCTGTTTTTTCCTTTTTGATTAGAAGCAAGTGCATGCTTTTCAGTTTCAGTAGTTAAGTGAATAAATTCCTCTTGTTATAGCATATTCACTAACTCTTCAAAATTTGTTGTTTGACTAGTTATTTTTAATGTGGTCAAAAAAATCCTATAAGGAGGAAGAGCTCTCAATACTATAGGCATGAGTGATGTGTCAGTTACTTCTTCTTCCAAAGCTTAAAGTGATGCATGCAAAGTTGCTGATCTTCTAAAAAACTTTTCAACTTTTTCAGTTGGTTGCATTTTCAGGTTCAATAGTTGACTCTAGAGATGAAGTATTGTGTTCTTATTTTTTGACTCATATACTGTTTTCAACTTGTCCCAAGATTCTTTTGTTGTTGTAGTCTCACGAATATGAGGTTGTACCTCATCTGAAACACTAAACAAGATTATTAACTTTGATTTTTGATTTTCACGATCAAAAGTAGCTTGTTATTTATCATTTGTTGCAGATCTTGTTAATGTACTAGAAACAACAAACCATATATTTTCAAAATCAAGTTGTGCGCAAATTTTTGTTTTCCATGTTTTATAATTATCATAACACAAACTTGAGAATCTGGAAAAAATAACTTTGGTGCTGTAATTGTGGCCATTGTGAAAAGTGATAAATGGTAGAAGAAAAAATTGAACACTTTTCCCCCCTTAAAGCATACACACCCCCCCAAAAAATATTATTTTATTTATTTTGGGCTTCTTTTTCGGCCGTGTACAATGAATTTTTGGCACTACTGGCTCTGTTATAATTTTGGCGCTGTGGCTGATTTACAAAAATAAAATGGCTCTCTTGGCCGATTTGAAAAAAATAATTTTTTGGACTCTTTGGCCTCTTTTGAAATACAAGCAATCTCTAATTTGTTCAATTTTTACAAAACAAAGCTTATTAAAAGCTAGACCAAGACATAGAGATCACAAAAATACACACTTTAAAAAAAACGACACCTCAATCCTAGGTACCAGTTGAAAGTTATGACTCTTTTAAGTTATGATTTCAATATCTTTTCAGACCCCTTTCCAAAATTGGAAAAAATATTATGCTTCTAATTTTTTCTACAACGTCCAAAAATGGAAAAAAATTTAAAATCATTTTTTAAAAAAACGAATGCAAATAATGACTTACATGCATGCGCAGTGCTTTTTAGGGCGCAACTGCAATTCAACCACTTTGCCTAAGCGCTATTATAACCCTTGGCCATAGTTTTTTTATTGTTTCTCTTTGTAAGTAGGTATTTTTTTTTCCTTTGAGACAACTTTTTCTTCCTTCTTTCAATTCAGTTTTTGATGATAAATATTTTGCAGGCACATCTTCTTATTCTCTTCAATGATATTGATATGTGAATGTGATCTCCATGTTGATTGGAGGCTTCAGGATGACGCTTTGGACCTAGATCTTCTCACAAGCACGTAGAATTCTCTTTCCAGATATATGAAAAGACAGAGCACAAAGAAGAGGAAGTAGAAGTTATGTGGGGAGCTTGAATATATATATATATATATATATATAATGCTTCCAATTAAAAAAATGCAGGTACATGTAATTTTTTTTTAAATACCAGAGAATGAAACAATGTCACCTTTTGCAACATATTTGCATTCAGGTCTGCAAGGGCATGTGATTGCACTCCAGGTGTTCTTCAACTGCAAATCAACCATGAACTGAGGTGTGGATTTGGGTAGGGGTTGTGAAATGGTTGGGGGCATCTATAGCTCCTCCTTGCTCTATAATTTCTCTAGATCTCCCTTAACTTCCTACACTCCTCTTTGGATCATAATATTGCTGTGATACCAAATCTTGACAATGAATACTTGAAAATAATATTTGACACATAATATTTCCACATAAACAAGACGGTTCTCATGTATTTAATTAATCTCAAGATCAAGCATTACAGAAAAATGAGAGAGCTGCAATATTTATAGATATTGGACATCTTTTATCTCATCCACAATAGATGGAAATAAATCATCTAATATGAGAAAATGTGCAGAAATAGCATATTGATCCTAACTACCCCCTATTTCCCCCTCATGGATATCATCTAAGAACAAAATATGCAAGATAGAACAGGATCCAAAAAAATATTGGGATGAGAAACACTATCACTTAGTTAACTAACAACTAAGGATAACTAATACCTATTGACATAAGTTTTAAAGAATTTAAATTAAATACTTTAACTTATTACATTTATTCAAATATCAACTAATGATGAATTAAGCTAAGTTTTATTCCTAACACATGTATCCCAACTATTATGCTCACCTGAGGCATCTGTATCTGAGGAACTATATGAACCTGTCTCTATCTCAGTCGTGGCCTTTGTCCCTATTAGTGCATTAGTGGATGACCCTATCTACCACCACCATCACCGTCATCATCATATGATACATCATCATCATCACTACCACTCCACTTCTCTGGAGGTGGCCTGATCCCTGCATCCCATGCTACTTACGGAATGGTCAAATGGTGAGGAAAAATTGTAGTATACCATGGTACATAAGTTATTGTAACTCCATGATCCATAATCAAGCAAAGCGGAAACCCATGCTAGCAGAAACCATTTGATAAAAATTGGCTCTCCACCCCCCCGCAGCCTAATCCATGGCCCAATATCAAAAGTCTCCTTGGCCCGATGCCCGTACCACATCTTAGGTTTGGGCACATCTTGAATGGCCCCCAAACTGTCTCTGGCACCAATCAATCCTGTAAAAAATCTCTTATATATGCATGACTGCCCATAATAAAATGGTCTTTTATGTAAATATTGAGCTCGATTGCATCCTCTAGCCAATGATATTCCCTATAAGGCCTCCCACACAATCACGTGTTATTGAATATCATCAAAGACACAGTGGTAATAATATATATCACCCACATGGCCACGTACATCATCGCCTGCGGGAGCCCAACCAAATATTGATGGCCCATCCATGGCCCAAGCTCATAACGCTCATGTAGGGAGACCAATAGCTATATGGTCCCAAGCCCATATTTGTAAAAGTGTATCTAGACTTACCGTCTTCTAACGGTAGTATGTAATCAAGTGAAGATCCTAGTATAAGTGCGCCAGTATGAACTGACCCTAATAATAGCACTCTCCCTAGATTATACCTTGGATAACAGTAATCAAAACCTAAGGGGAAATGATGTGCCCATCTTGTCAGTAAGCATGATGTCATTGAAAAGAGCCATGAGACAAACCAACACACAATGTAATCTCAGATCCACAATATACTGATTCATATGAACTGTCATACCTCATCGAGGTATGCAATCTCTGTCGAAGAGATCAATAAGGCTATCCAAAATCTATGTCTCATCAATATCATACTCAATAAAGTCCCCCACGATCGAGACTCATAGGGTCCTCCACACGTCCTCAAGAGTGACTATCATCTCATCGGTGGGTAGTTTGAAAACACCTACTCTTAATATTCCACCACTCAGGTAAAGTTGTAATCATGTTTTGATCTATAGTGATCATTGGCATCTACACCACGTGGGTAAGCCCGACCACGTTTAAGGTAATATCCAAATACTTCCTTCACATCACGAGGAGGGCAGCATCGAGGTTGGCCAATCAGCTATGTCATTCCCCGCACCTAAAACATGGGTAGATGTCTCTGCAAAATTGAATAAAACACTTTTTAGATTTTTCTTCTATCTCACATCAGCTAACACTTAGCCTATTTTTCATCATTCCTAAGTTCTTCTAAATTCCTCTGAAAAAAAAAATCATTTTTTCTTCTTCTAAGTGTTTAAAAAAACCTAAGTTCTCATGACGCTTACACGCCCCTCTTGATGCGCACACACCTCACATTCAATTTTCTATTTTTTTGACGCATGCGTATCTATTTCTACCCCCTTTGCATACACACACACCTATCAAAACTAACACCTGCGTGCACACCTCCTACCCATGCGTGCCTATAAGGTGCACACATGCATTTAAACCCCCCCTAAATACCCTAATAAATGTTATTAAATGATAAATTTGACAAGAAAGGATGGGGGTAATCATGTAAGGTCCATCACCCTACATCCGTATGTACTCACAAACTATGTATGTCCACCTCGTGTGCCTCTGAATTCACGCCATCTTTCCTCAGGGTCAAAGCAAAGGTAAATAGTAAATCGGCAAAGGGTCATTATCAAATGAATTACTCGCAATGATTTTTACCCCCCAGGAGGGGTATATATGATCATTTTTTACCCCGACGCGATGCATTCTCACCCTTCGTGATGGATGAAATGCGTCATTTTCACCATCTTGATCATTCTCACTTCTTATATTACCTGTCGTGATGATTATTTTTATTAAATAATCATTTTGAACCCCGTTTTTCCCCTTCTTGTCAGGGCATATTTTTGCTACCCCAACGCCCATTTCTTCACCCTTGGGAATTTTCATCTGCTTTTTACATAATCTTCCACTTTCTAAATTCTTCTAAACGATCAAAAAAATCTAAAAAAAATGCAAAAATAATAATTATTCAAAAAAATTACAAATTATCAAAAAATCATAAAAATTCAAAAATTGAGAAAAATTGGTAAACATCTCATACGTTGTTGAAATTGGTGTCACAACACATGGTATTCATCTCACATCTTGCTTACATTTTCACATGTTTTCTAACCAAATGACTCACAAAATCATATAGATCTACAACCATTTAAACAAGCTAGATTGTTTTCCTTTGTCGGTACTTTGGGGACACAACGAGTTTCCTGGTATTGTTTCGTCATGCACAATGCTTTCATTGGACCCAAGTGTCCCTCCATCAATTCCTCTCACATGAATCCTTTCTTGGGGCCTCACTTTTAATCCTTGTCATTTATCATGAACATTTGAGAACTGTAGCTCGATAACAAAGCATTTGGGTAACTTTTCTTAAAACGTTGTTGGTACTTGTTTCCCTATTAGGTTAGCTTGTTTTACTTCTCATATTGCATTGTATTTTGTATGTTGCATGGATTTTGCGCTTTAGAAATGGATAATTTTTCGTATTATGGATTTTCATGTCATTCTACACTTTTATCGTATGCTTATATTTTTAATAAGGACCGATAATGAAGATTCTTAGCAATGTGATGAAATAAATATTGTTTTACACAGTAATAGATTGTTGATAGCTAAATAGCCCATCCTCATCATTTTTATTCCATATAATACTCTCTTCCCTATCTTCCCCTATTCCACTGAAAACACTTGAGACATTTTGTCCCTCCTCATTCCTCTATCTTCTTCCTTTTTATTTTTTATCGTTGATTGACCTCTTTCATCCACCCCATCAACACTCGAGGGGGCATCCTTTACCCTACTAATTTTTTTCACTCCTTCAAAAATTGTAGTTGCTTATGTTTTTTATACATTCTTTGAAGTGGTGAAGCTTACACCATCTCAAAGAGGGGAAAATGTATACACTTATAATTCAGTCGAATCAATCTTATTCGTAATATTGCACTGACTATTCTACTCCCCCACAAATTGATAATACCTCATCAATTAGGCCTATCTAACTCTCCTTTTACAAATTTATTTTGGTTTTATTTCCTATTATAAACAAATAATAAGGATAATATGCCCTATTATTAAGTAAACATCCTTCATATCTCCTTCTGAACCACTTTTACAAGCTTCCTAGGCTATCAATCCATCAGATTGGATTAAGTGGACCCCTCACAAACTCTCTCAGGCTACTAATTCCCCTTGCTAAACATGATTAATTAGACTAAACCAAGATTAATAGCCCAAGGCATGTTTAAACCTCTTATAAACCTTAAAGTGCTTTTTGGACTTACCTTTTTGTCCCACATGCACCAAAATCATTTCATTCTTGTAAATAGAAAACTATAAATACCCCACTACCCCAAGTCATTTTCTAAGAACACTTATCCCTTTATAACATAAACTATATTATTTTGTTTAGGATTAAGAGCTTGCTTCACTCTTATTGAGATATTTTTCTTTTTTTATTTCAACTTTCACTCAAGATTTGGGTAAATGAGAGGAACCATATGGTCTTGTAGCCATTAATGGCAAGCTCTCATTCTCAAAATACCTTGAGAATCAAACAATCATAATTGATTGCTAGGATTTTCAATAGGTTCATGTTTTCATAGCTTTCAAAGAGTAGATAATTGTTTTTATATGCTAGATTTGATCATTTATTTCAAATTTATGTATGCATGAAAAGAAATGGTTTCTTGTTTATCTCTTATCTTGATGGTTCATCATCTTGTTGGTAAAGCTTTAGGGCTTCTTAACTGTTATTGCCTCATTCTTACAGACTTTTAAACTTTTCCATGTTCACAAAACACATCAATATGGTATAAAATAGGATAGAAAAAACCTTTCTCATCCTTGAAATGACCCCATAACTCCAAATCCACCCGATCCAAATGTTATCCTTAAGAAAAAATTATTGTCCCATAATGGAAATTATCAATAAACTTTTAGAGGATTTTATTCGAAAAACCAAGGAAAACTAGAGACAAAACCATAAAAGTCTTATAGTTTCACCCATTGGACCTTTAATCACCCCAAAAATATCATTTCCTTTTGATAACAACATGAAATTGGTGGCATGTTTTTGTGTTGAAAACAAAAAAAAATCTTAAGTCGGTAGAAATTGTTCAATATAGATGTTAGGGTTATCCTTTATTTGGGTTATTTTTATAATCCTAATGTTTATTTGATTGTGTAGGTTTATTCTCATATGAATTTTTTAATTCATATATTTAGGTAATATGTGAGGTGTCACACCTCTTTTTGTCCTTTCTTGGAGAGAATCATGAAGTTCCATATCACATATAACTCCTCTTACACTTGTCACACACACTTCCTCCTCACCCTCACACGGATTATGAACACTATACACATACTAAAGAAGGTTTGTATAGTTGATGATAGTGTTATTTTGTAACTCTTTTTGGCCCTTTTACTTTGCGTAGACACAAAAAATTGGTATCGCTACCCTTATCGCCCCGTGTTCGCTTCTTTTAACCATGGTCACCTATCTAGGACCCTTTTTGTTTTAATTCATGTTTTTATTAATATTCCCATCTTTCCCACCTATTATCCTATCCATATTAATTTATTGCTAATTCTCATCAATCATTCCCTAATCTTCATCTCATTATCTAATTAGTCTTAAATCGCTCTTAATTTATCTTCACTAGGTTGATTATCATCCTTAACTTCCTATTTGTTCATCCCTAGGCTCCTCTTAGCCTTTATTTACTTCATTTTACCCCTCACCTACCCATTTCACTTCCCTATGCATCCCTAACCCATTTAGACCCTTTAAAAACCCATAATCCCCACACCCAAAGGATGTGATGCCTCAAGTTAGGCATGCTCCCCGCCACCCAAATGGACAATTCCCCACAATTGGCGGTGACCCCACTTGGGTTGTCATCAATCATATAAAGAAACATTTTCCCCCTTCTAAAAGATGCATAATACGAATTCTCTTGCACTTGGTGACCTTGTCTTTGAGCTTGAGATTCTTTACACTTGTTTCAGCCTTCTTGGAGTCCCTTTGAGTTTGTTTACATCATTTGTAGAGAATTTGTGGATTTTAATCTTGGCCTTGTGTTGGTTCATGCTATTATTGCTTTATAATTATCATTATTACTAGGTACTGGACATTTTGCAGGTCTAGTTACCATCAAAGCTTAAGATCCAATTGTCTATTCAACCCATCCACCCTTAACATAATTTAGGGCTTCCTATGTTCTTGTCTCTTCTGCCAAGTCGTCATTAACCTAGTCTTGTTTTATCATCCATTCTAACTTCCAGGTCCCACTTCAGCCTCCCTTTCTTCCCTTGTCACCTCATTCAACACTTAGATTCATCATTATGCTTCTTTGTCAGTCCATTTTTGTTTTGTCATTCATCGATCTCCACCAACTAAGCCAAGTCACCATCAACCCTTGTCCTACTATCCATACAAATCCACATATTCTTACATCGTTTTTGTTTCTCTATCTCAGAATCTCCTCTGTATGTTGTTGTCAGTGTTTACAAGTCTCTTCCATCATTTGATTTGCATTCAGATCTCTCCAGATCTACATTTTGTGCTTGTTCTTATGATCCATCTTCTCTGACCACCGTCAATCTACCCTCTTCATCCTAGGTTGCCCTCGACCCATCTAGGTAAAGTTTTTTTTGTTGATTTAGATCATATTTTTACTTTCCATCCATTTCTGCAATTTTTCAGATTCAATTTCTACATGTTATTAAGTCCTTTATCATTGATTTTATCCTCTTTTATCAAATACAAGGGTTAACATTTACATAAAGAAGTTAACACTTCTTTGAACCGATATCATTAGGTAACCCCCTTATCTACCATCTAATCCATTTTCAACTTAGTTATCTTTGTTATGCAGGGTCATCAAATTTGCAATGAGGGAATCTACTTTGCACCCACCCTTTCATCATCATTATATTCTAAGGTACCTTAAAACCTCTCGTAGTTTGAGTTGTTTTATTTTCTTTAGCATCTAGTCACTAATATAAATAGGGAAGAGAAATTTTAGTCTAACATTCTAGCACGCCCAGTGGGACCACCCTTTTAGGTGGTTCTCTTGCACTTTCTTTCATTTTCCATATTTATTCTATTTTCCACTAACATTGTAGGTAAAGGATTTTATTTTTCTTGTTCGTGTTGGGATTTTTGATTTCTTGGATATTTCTCTTCGCTTGCTTTATTTTGAATATCAGATAAAAAGGAAAATTGAAAACTATATATTCCTTTGTTTTCTTAGTTTCTCCTTCTTGCATCACATTTTCCCTTCCTTGTGTGTTTTTTCTCATCGAATTTCCACATTTAGTTTTGGGATTAAAAATAACCTCTTGCATCCTTGCTTGAAATCTATTATAAGTAGGGGTTTATTTGGTTATATTTCAAATTTCATCACACAACCAAACTCACACATTAATTCACACATCTAGACATTCCTTACCAGTTGGAACTGATTGGGATTTCATCACCCAATAGGAAATTCATCACGATGTTCTAGTTGTTTTATAAATCCTATACACACTTGAACCTCACATACCTTTAGGTATATCAAAGAATCCCCATCCAAAACTACCCAAAAATTTCCTTAGATTTCCATTTCCTAGGTACCCTCGTTATCCATTCCACTTTTTTCTTTTTTCACATTTTCTAATTTAATCAAGATAAAGAAAACATTACATGATTGAATTTTTTTCCTTAATTAGTATAGCTATTGTTTTATTTTTTTGTTTCGTTCCTGTTATCACATGCTCTTTAGCTAGGAAAATGGAAAAAAAATGTTGCATCAAACAATCCCATCATGCCATCCCAAGTAACTTCTGCTTCTTCCATTGTCTCATCCATGCCTATGATTACCTCTTCCATGGTCACCAAACCTTTTATCATTAAAATGCCTCACCAAGAGCCTCTTGGTCAAACCACCACCTATAATGAGACCAATCCTTTCTTGCATCATTAATCCATCTCATCTAGACTAGCTACTCCTCCATCCTTTGCATTGGTTAAAGCTTTTGGGCCTCCCATTATCCCTCGTGGTAGTGTGGAGTTCCAATAACTTCTTGATGCTTATACAATATCCCTTCATGATTACCTTCTTAGGAAGTAAACCAAACTTCCTATTGATGGGCCACCTTTCCAAAAAATATATACTTACCATTCCAACCCTAAAACAACTAAATTTATCTCCTTGCAACTTGTGATGTTTTTCCCTCGATCCATAAATGAGCTTGTTATGGCCTAACATGAGCTTGATCCATCCTCTTCTACCAATCCTCAATCTCATAAAACCACCCAACTAGTCACACCCATTCCTCCTAATCTACCTCAAATCAACGTAACTATCACCACTTTCATTCCTATCACCTCTTCGACCACTATCATCACTAGTGTCCCCATCCAATCTTTCCAACAAACCCAAACATTTCCTCCCATATCCAAACATCACAATCATTATTTACCTCTCCCATCACACATGCAAGAAAATTTCATCACCTCCCAACCTCCTCTTATGATTGCTTCTCCTTACATAGTGTCTAATCCACCTCCTCAACAATTTCAACCCATCAACACTAATATCGGCACTCAACATATACCTCAACAACCAACTCAATCTCAAGAATCACATCACATTCATGTCTCTCAAAATCAACCATTACAAAAACCAATCCATTCTCAACCAATGACCTACATTCATCCCCATCAAGTAATTTCTCAAACATCCACTCATTCACAAGTCTACCAACAACCTTATCCAGCTATTTCTCATGTAATGTAACCACAATCATTCACTTCTCATGAACCCATGCATGATTTTATGAATAGGTTGGCTAGTATTGAGGCTAATCCCTTTGGACCCAAGGTCACATTATCTTATGAATAAATGTCCAATGAACGCATTCATCCATTGGTCCCAATAAAACCTTAACCTCCTCATTGGGAGCTTCCCAAATTCATCAAATTTAACAGTAAGAAAGATCTCCAACAACACCTTAGTGCATTTCGGCATGTATGATATATCATTTCCCATGACCAAGACCTCATGCTCCACAATTTTCCTATGTCCTTGGCCGGTACCACATTGGATTGGTGTAATGGCATCCTCCAACACTCGTTATTCTCATTTACCCAACTTACGCAACTCTTTTTAGAACACTTTTCAATCAACATTGCGTGCAAGATCACCATTACAAACTTGTATACCATTCAAAAATTCAGCGATGAGTATATCAAAGTCTTTTTCTCATGATGGCATGGGATCATAAATCAATTTTCATTTGTTATTCCATATATAGAGCTCATCAAACTATTTTCATGATCTTCTATGAAGCATATTTCATCCACCTTAAAAATCCAATCATTTAAGAAATTTGAAGAAGCCTTCACTATGGATCGCAAACTTGAGACTTGTGCCCTTGAACAAGTCCACCTTAACCTTAAATAAAACGAACCAAAAACCAATTTTACTAGACCAACAATGACAAATCCAAGAGTACAGCCAATGTCGTGGTGGTTAAATCTTCTTCCAAACCCACCTCTAGAACATGGCCTCAACAAAGAGCCCCTAGAACGACACATAAATACACTCCTCTTAGAGAGTCATATAGTTTGATTTTTGACAAGTTAATGGAATTTAATCTCATGAAACTTCCCCCATCTAACCATTTGATGAATAAAGACATAAAATAGCTTGGTACCATGAGGATCACTATTGTAAATACTACCAATTTTGTAGACATGATATAGAGAAATTTCAAAAATTCGAATATATTGTCCAAAAACTCATTGACCAAGGTGAACTTCGAGTGTATAACCCTAATGCACCTCCAAATCAACCAATTTATGTCTTCAAACAACCATTTCCTAATCATGAGCCAACAAATCAAACCACTCCTACATCTCAATCACCCAATGCTCACACCATCAACACTACCGACACTATTGATCAAGATTTCACCCCGTCAAAAAATCCACCTAATTCACCAACTATTACATATACTCCCTCTTTGGACATCATCCCTATATCTACAATTCCACCAAAACTCATCCCCATCTCTTCACCAATCATATCTACATCTACCATATATTCTACACCTACATCTACTTCATCACTTGTCACATCCTCTTCATCAGATTTGACCATACCTATTACCTCACCCATATTCATTCCACCCCCACTTATTATATTGGATTCATCCTTAGCACCGGCCCTGATTCCTCTTTACACACTTTTACCCACACCAACCAAACCTACTATTGTGACCACATCTACACCATATTCTTCTCCCACATCATTGTAATCATTTGAATAATTTTTTAAATCCCTCTAACTTGAAATGAATTCAAGTGATCCTCCTATCTCATCCATAAAATCATACACTTCCACATCAACCCAATCTTCACCTTCTTTAGATCTCATCAAACACAAGTTACTCCCTCCACAAATATCAACCCCAACAACACAAGCTTCAAACTCTCCAATTGAGATCATTTTTATCCCTCCCAAGGGTACCTCTTCACAGGAAAAATATAAGAGCTTTGGCATGCTTCCTCAAATGTATCTTTCACATCCTCACAAGAAGATAGACATCTGTCCATATAAGATCAAATAATCCAATGCCACATCATCTATCTTATGACCACATCCATCTCTCATAGCATCAAACCCTTAATCCAAAACACTGTAACCCACTAATCAATCCAAACCAAAATCATCCCATGCTTCTGCCTCTAAATAACCAACCATCACTAAACCTAAATCCAGGACATCAAAACCTCAAAATGCTAAGAATCAACCTTCAACATCCAAGTCATATCACACATCCACATCCCAATTAATCAACCCCTTCCTCTATAACTAAGACTCCTTACAAGTATAAGACACCTCCAAATACTTTGGTTAAATAATATGGGGAGGTCCTTCAACACTTTCTTCAAATTATCATCATCACACTTCCTCATATAAGGTCCTTTGACCCACATAGTAAGAAGCCATCACATTTTGACTCTTACCTCATCTGCATTAATCATCACACCCTTGGACATGACACAAAACATTGTAAAGCACTCCAAACCATTTTCCACAACATTATTGAGAAGAGGTGTTTATTTAATGAAGTGTCATCAATTGTATAAATGAAGGGAAAGAAGGTAGTGTAGTTTAAGTATTAAAACTACGTAAGTGGATTTTAGGTGTTTACATTTTCCCCTCTTTCGGGGTGGCGTAAACAACACCACTTAAAAGATAGTAGAAAATTACAGATAAGTAAATTTTAAAGGGATAGAAAAAAATTAGTAGAATGATGTCCCCCTTGAGTATTGATGGGGTGATGGAAGAGGTCGATTGATAGTCAAAAAAGATGAAGGAGATAGATATAAGAAATTTGAGGGGGGGAAGGGGGATAAAAGGTGATTGCTAATGTTGTAAGTGTGAGGAAAGAATAATTAATTAGTGAGATGTAATTAATTAATGGGAATAGAGGGAAAATGGTGGTTTATTGACAAAGTGTCATCAATTGACGAAAAGAGAGTGAAGATCATGGTTAATTAGTGAAGTTTCATTAATTGACCCAATGAGAGGAGAATAGGTTTTTATTTGGTGAAGTGTCATCAATTGTCCGAATGATGGGAAAGAAGATAATTAGTGCAATTTAAGTATTAAAATTGTGTAAGAGGATTTTAGGTGTCTACAAGGAGGATGATCTTCTTCTTGAAATAAATAAATCCCCTCCTTCCACCTCCACATTCATCTATAAAAATGCACAAGTCCCCTCATTCATCATAGAAATTTTACATCCATCCCACCACCAAACAACAACGATTTCTCTAAGGATGGTCCCCCCTTATTCATCAATGATTTTCAGATAGCTACTTGATCTGGTCCACATGATTTTAAACCAACAACCCAACCAAAATCAAATAAATATATCACCATTCCTCCTCCCAAGGATTTCACTTCATCCTCATTCACCCCATCATCATCAAAACCTAAATTTTCTTATCTTAGCCACCACTCAGCCCATTGAACAAAGAATTTTCAAACAATTTCATCAGGCCCCAGTCAAGATGTCACTTTATGAGCACATACAAATCTCACCACACCATAGGTAGAATCTCACTGAAGCCTTGAAATGTATCCCAACATCTAGTGATGAGACTCAACCTTTTACATCTCTTGTAGGAGCACTTGCAAATTCTACTGCCATCTCATTCGATTATGATGAAATTCGAGATATCACACTAGAGGAGCATGACCTTCCCCTTTTCATCATGATTAGGATCAATGATACCTTCATTAGACGATCCATGATCAATAATGGGGAAATCATCAACATCATCCCATCTCACACCTTTGATCAGCTAAGATCCCTAAATCCTTTGTATCCCTAACACCCAAGGTCCTTTGTGGGTTCAATGACGCTATCGCTCTTGCCTTGGGAACGGTTGTCCTTCCTATCCATGTTGGTGAGAACATCCTCCACGAAGTATTCTATATCATAGAAGGGGATTTTCAATACAATGTTATTTTTTTCAACCTTGAATCCATGTTGTGTTGTGTCCCTTCCACACTTCATCGTTACATCAAATATGAACATGAAGGATAAATCTTGACACTTCTTGGTGATGCTCCTCCCTTCTAAGCATGAAACATGACTTTTTGGCCTAACAATGTCCTCATTCCCAAAAATGACCCATCTAAACCATCCATTGGCTCATCCGTCCCTTCATCTAAACTTTTCAATGATGACTCCTTAGGAAAATTCATGGAAAAACGTACGCTGGGGGAGTATCGTCTCCTCATGCTCAACACCCTTCCTACATCCCATCGCCTTGATAGAACTGAAAAATATCTAAGGTACCAACCCAATGTCGGGGATATCATTCCTTTCATCCCACCTCAATTCTATACTAACCTCATATGTGGTGGTTTTTATACCCCTTGTTACCACATCATTGATCATCCTCACACCAAGCCATATACTGGTAGTTATGGCTTCCTCAAAAAACCATGTTTCACCCACACCTATCTTCACCATTGTGCATGGAAGGGATTTTGCATGGGATGTTATGAACATGGCATACATGACCTTATTATTGATCAATTCCATAAACCTCATGAAAATTTTGGCCTAGGTTATCAAGAGAAATTCGCCAATCCCATCCCACCATCTATGATGCTTATAGACATTTCTTCTCCATATTTTCCATCCTATGAGGCTATGGATACAGATGGCACCATTTCTATTGCTTCTATATTTTTTTTATCTCCACCATCACCTTGGGACTGATTATTTATCAATGTTAAATTCAAACCAGGTCCCTTCCCCTTTACCATCTAGAAATGATAGAAGAGGATTCTTCTACCATGGACATTATTCATTACGTTGACGATGATGTCATTATTTACCACATGGGGTGGAATATTCTTATCTTCATAATACCTTTCCATCTGTCTCACCAAATCTTCTCAACAAATCCACCATCGACATCAATATCAGGACTCCCCATGAGCCTCATATTCTCAAAGTGGGTCAATCTCTTGATCCACAAGAGCTTGAGTCTTTCACTACCTTCCTCTCTCATCATAGTTAGGCCTTTACATGGTCATACTATGACATGCCAGGTCTTGATCCTTCTATCATATTCTAAAACATCGTCACCTTTCTAAATGCCAAGATAGTCAAGCAAAAGCTTCGCCACGTGCATCCTTGAGTTTCCCTCCTTGTCAAAGAGGAGTTGCAACATATTCTTTCCACTAGCTTCATCATTCTCATTGACTATCCTCAATGGGTATCTAATATCATACCTATCACGAAAGAGTTTGGAAAAGCTTCATATATGCACGAAATTTTGAGACCTAAATCTTGCTTTCCCTAAAGATGAATTCCCCATTCCCAAAATTTATCAACTTGTGAATCTTACCATAGGTAATGAAATGCTTTTTGTTATTTATGGTTTTTTTGGTTACAATCAAATTCTCATCATTCCAGAAGACCAACATAATACCTCCTTCATCACCCCTTGGATGACAATTTTTCTATCGTGACATTCCCTTTTGTTTGAAAAATGTCAAAGCAACTTATCAACAGGCCATGACTCACATATTTCATGACCTCATGCATAAGACAATAGAGGCCTACGTTGATGATATTTTAGGTAAATCTAAACATCGATATAATCATCTTACTATTCTCAAAGTCCTTTTCGAGTGCCTCATTTTTTTCTTACTTCATCTTAATCTAGCCAATTTTGTATTTGGAGTGCTAACTAGAAAACTCCTTGGCTTCAATGTATCCATCAAGGGTATTGAAGTTGACCCCACCAAAATCAAGGCTATCATTTAGATTCCCCCCTCCTTCCATTCTTAATCTACTTCGTAGTCTTCAAGGACGACTTCAATTTGTTCGCCACTTCATTTCACAACTTTCAGATCGTTGTCAACCCTTCCATCACCTTCTACATAAAGATGCAGATTTAAATTGGGATAATTACTGCCAAAAATCCTTTGATGATCTTAAAGAGTAACTTTTGTCCCCACCAATCCTTAAACTTCCATGAGAGGGGGATCCCTTTTATCTATATTTTTCTTTAACTAATCATGATTTAGGAGCTATGTTGGCACATTGTGATGACCAAGGTCGTGAGAATTTCATTTATTACATCAGTTTTACCCTCCATGACTGTGAAACTCACTACACTCAAGATGAAAAGTTGTGTTGCACTCTCTTCTTTTCCACTTCTAAGCTTCGAAACTATCTCCTCAATCACAAGACTTATGTCTTCACTAGTTTTCATCTTCTCAAAACGATGCACTCTAAACTATTTCAAAATGATCACATCACTCGGTGGCTCATGCTCATGACTGAGATTGACCTTGATTTCCATCTCACAAAAGTATATCAAGGGCCAAGATACCATAGAATAGCTAGTTAAATCCCCTCTTCCTATTGTGAATCTTCATCACTAGTAGTTTCCAGATGAATCCATCAATCACTTCCATCACAAGTATGGTACCCTTAATATGACCCTATTTTTTTATGGTTCTAAGTGTTAACATGGGGGATGCGTTGGCATCATTATCATTCCTCCTTGGGATACTCCTATTCCCCTCGCAAACAAGCTCAATTTTAAGTACAAAAACAATATGGAAGAGTATGAAGCCCTTATCTTAGGCCTTGACATTGTTCCCTTTTTAGGAGTTCAAATTCTTGACATTTACAGGGATTCTAAGCTTATCGTTAAACAAGTTATTGGAAAGTATTAATGTAAAAATGATACCCTTTAGAAATATAGAGATATCATCCTTCTCCTCCTTAAGGCTTTCGATTCTTACACTATCCAAGTCGTTCCTCAATCATCCAATCATTTCACTGATACGATGGTATATCTTACGGATCTCATCCCATGGACAACAGAGGAATCCAAACTTTCTATTTTTTTCCATCGTAGTAATTGAGCATTCCATGAGTTACCTAACATTAATCTTGTTGAGTCTAGTTTGTCAGATCTTTAGTATTCTCAAATCTTTGACTATTTATCCAAATCCATCATTCTCTCTTATCTATCTAAAAATTATAGGAGGTCATTCCTTCAGCGTGCCAACTGTTATGTCATCCTTGGTGATATTATTTATTAGAGTGGATTTTATGGTATTATCCTTCGAGTCTTCAAATCCCATGAGTCTTCTCACATTATCTAGAAAGTCCAAGAAGAAATTTGTGGTAGAAACTTTAGTGGTTTAGCTATAGCTAAGTGTGTTCTTAGTCTTGGATATTATTGGCCTTCTCTCAACTATGACTATTGTGTGTATGTTTATAAATGTGTCAAATTCCAGTAGCATTCCAATAATATTCACATGCCTATCCAAGCCTTACATCCGAATCAAGATCTTTGACCTTTCTCCCAGTGGGGCCTTGATCTCATCGGTACAATAAATCCTAAATATTCATAGCAACTTTACTCTATGTTGATCAGAAAATACTTGTTCAAGAACACACATGGAGTCCACATGGGAGGGAAGCCCAGTATCAAGGGCGCAGAAGGACAAGAAGGACCCACGCATGGAAGGAAAGTTCAACTTTCAAGACTTAGCCAATTTTGAGCATGGAGACCTATTTTTAGAAGATGGCATGCAGAACACACCAACGATGCAGAGATGTGTGCGCCATGCATTGTCTATCTTTGGAGGAGTGGATCGAAATGCATTTTTGCATGGAGATGAGCTAAGAATAGAATTGACACTTCAGTTAACTACAAGAGGTCTATAGATAACACACTTGCATGTGTGGCTATGCCTAAAAATGGCATGTGGCTATCAATAGCATGCGGCCTATTTCTGGAATAGATAAGCGGTGAAGGGAAAGTCCCCACCCTATATATATGATGTTAGGTACATAGTAAGAAGTGTGTGTGTGTGTGGTAACAGAGAATATACAGTGAGTGTGTGTAATGTATGTGCGTGTGTGTAACAGAGAATATATAGAGTGTGTATATGTATGTGGCAAATAGATATACACATATGACTGAGTTAGTGTATCAGTTCACATACGCACATCGGTATAGATTGTCATTACTGTAAGGAGCTTCTGTATTTATTAATAGATGGAAGATATTGGCTGAATCTAAGTGTCATTCTGTGTATAGTTGCGTAGTGCATGTTATTAATTCAATCATGATTACTTTTTAAGCTTGTTCTTTCATAGATCTGAGCGTAGTATGCATTATAGAATGATGGATTAGTTATGAATCTATATGTTTCTTCCTTTATCTTGCTAACATCCTGCTACAACAACCCTAAAGAGGGACATGGTACCTTGCATGCTTCGGGTGAGTGCTCAGTCAAGGATGAGTGATGTGCCAGCGCGACTAGGTGTTATCTGGTAAATTTTAGGCTGCATCATTGGTTCAATTTCTGGGACCTCTTTTTCAGTTGTTTTTAGGATGGTTCACGATGAAGACGTACTGGTTAACTCTAGCAAGTATTGAGGAATGGATACATGATCTGGAGGAAGAATATGCACGGTGGTTCAACAATGGATTTGAGTTTAACACACGCACTTGGGTAGAACAAAATCTGTATGACAACTTATATGAGAGATTTTTCACTATCTTTCCAGTAGAACTATACGAGTGGCTTACTGCTTATGCATCTCAATGCAGAACTGGAGGTATCACACACTTGTCTGGACATAGGAAGAATTTTAGGCCCTTTATGATGCTGATATGATCTAGGACTCACGCTGTGGATACATGGTTTCATGGTGTTCTAAACAGTTATATTCTGGAATATTCAATTTCAACGTACTCTTGCCCAGAGGTAGCTGAATTCCATTTTTGTGGTATCCAAGGGGAACATATTTGCAAGGTATTCCACTGGTAATCAAGATCTTGATGGTAACTTTGAACCTGGAGAGTAAACCAATGGCTAACTAAACTTCACCACGCGTGAGGGCAGGAACAGGTTTGAGTGAAATATGGCAGACCTAGTCGGTAGAGAGGCAGAGAGAGGAAAGGTGAAGCTTAAGTTTAATGAGGTGCATGAGAGGGAGATAGAGAAGTAGTCATTATGTTACAGAAAGTATGGCATTGAGGAGAGAGATGGATCATGAAGGATTTACAGCTCACATAGAAGACGTGGAGCTAGAGCATCAGGAACTCCCCCATCTTGGAAAGCATGATAGATATCCCCCCTCGGCCTCACACAGAAGTGTGCCAATAGAGACTACCTGGACCATGGGCATGCACATCTTAATCCACCTGAGTGACCTAGCCCTTGCACTTGATTTTCCAGTATCTAGTATGATAAGTAACCAGAAAGCTAATTTGGGAAGTAGGAGAGTAGGAGTAAGTGAGGGATCAAGTACATCAATGGCAGGATGGACGACTTCAATGATATTTGGAGGAACATTCTTAGGCGCATCATCCACATAGAATGTGAGCGCACAAAATGCTAGATTCACCTCTGGAAGTGGAACTACCTCACAGACTGTAGGGGTTCAGTATAGTACTACTATCAGAGCACAAGGGAGTACATCTATAGGTCTTATTCCAACTACAGGTGGAGGATCAGGAGGTATAGGTGGTTCTAGTTCCGGTGGATCTGGTGGTTCTGGAGGTAGAGGGAACATATGAGGTTCTGGATCAGGTGGTCAAGGTCTACAACAACCATAAAATATCTATATGGAGATGTCTCTTTGTCTCCCAGAATATAGAGGTATAGAGGATGCTGCTAAACATGTGCATATGTGTGAAATCTTGTGGCACGCTAAAGGGATCACGGCTGCTGAGCACAAGGCAAGTCAGTTTGCTACTACATTACAGGGATATGCACATAGCTGGTATAGGAAGTTTGACCCTGATCAAACTTGCATGGATTATGCAGCATTGAAGGATGCTTTCTTAAAAGAGTTCCATATCCCTGAGTTTGAGCATAAGAGTATTAGTGCACTCAAGGATATCAAGTAAGGCACTACTGAGAGTGTATGTGAGTATGATGCTCATTTTAAGACACTTCTATCTAAGCTATCTTATGATATTCATGCTAGCCAACATGCACAATGGTTCGTTGGAGGATTGATTACACCTTTTAGGAGGGCATCTGTCACATAAGACATACACTGATCCGCGTGAAGCACTGGAAGCGGATTTGCATGCTGAGGCAGCTGGGAGCATTGACACTAGCGTTAGTCCATTCCTAGAGGCACAGATTACAGCTATGGAAAAATAGTTAGAGAAGCTATCAGCAAATTCAGCCCATGAAATGCACTCAGGAATTTGGTGTACAGATTGTGAAGTGGAAGGTCACACCAAGGATAGTTACCCTCGCAGATCTATACGCTCATTACTGTTGGACTATGAGATTTTTCATTTGAATCATGATGCTAGTCACTGTCCTTTGTTACAATGTGTGATAAGGAAGAATGTATCTTGCTTTTACAAGATTTGTAGGTCCACAACCCATGATACTAAGGATTTTCGAGTTGATTGGTCAGATCCAGGATGCTATAGACATTGGGGTATGACAGAAAAGTATAATAGATAATTCTAAGGGTAAAAATGAGCACCAGGATTGGGATCATAATCAAATTTGCTATGACAGGAATGAAGGGATGTTTTGAAGGAGGTCATGGAAGGGGACGTGGATATCATGGTGGATATGGAGGATGAGGCCGTGGTGGAGGAAGAGGTGAGTTCCCTCATGGAACATGTTATACGTGTGGATCTCCTGACCACTATAGGTTTGAATGTCCTCAGAATATTGCATGTTCATTTTTGCAGAAAGAACCATAGCTATGAAGAGTTCCCGAACTTATATGAGCATCTGAGTAAGTAACATAAGCAAGAAAACAAAGGCACCAGGATGGTTAGAATTCAGTGCATGGTAGAAGATCAGTGGATGCCCAAGATAGTAGAAGGACCTGAGGCATTGACAGTGAAGATTACTACATGCATGGTGAAGTAGGTGTGCGTAAGAGAGGCATTACACCAGAAGCCTACGATCACCAAGGAGGAGGTTTTGCATGCAAGGTACCTAGATCCTGCTCATCAGAAGGAAGTTTACCAGGATACCATGGAAGTGCTAAGGAATATTCATGGTGAAATACAAGTACCTAAAGGAGTAGAAGAAAGCATCAGAGACAGTCCAAAATGATGTCGATGATCTGCGAGAGGTGTGAAAGATGTTGTGTCAAGAGAAAGTTATTCCACTATTAGGAAGTTGGTTAAAAGGGAACACTCTACGCGTAAGTATTGAGACTAGACGAACAGATTCTGCATATGCAAATATTCCCCCTGATAGCCTCTGACTATGACAAAGAAATTACTCTAAATGTTGTTGTAGATGGGTGGTTGTTGAGCAACATATTGATTGATACAGGTGCGGAAGTAAATGTGCTTACATTAGATGCATGGGTAAAAATGGGGAGGCCTCCATTGCAGCCATCATCTAATGTGTTATTTATGGAAAACTAGACTAAGGCCACTCCCATAGGAGTTTTGAAAGATGCATCTATAACTATACAAGGGGCCAAGTTCACTAGGGATTTTGAGGTATTAGCACTTGCAAAAGCAGACAATTTTCCAGCCCTTCTTGGACGCCCTTGGTGTTATGCGAATAATGTTGACTTGAGGTTCAATAAGGGGTATATCAACTTTGAAAACAAGGAGGAAAGGGTTGTGATACCTTTGACAGATGGGAAGTCTACACCATATGTTGAGCCTCTAAGTGAGGAGGACTTAAACAAGTTTATGTACGCGTTATCAGGACCCAGAGGTCAATGAGCCATCAAAAGAAGGCATCCTACAGTGGGAGGATTCTCATTCTATTAGTGATACTATGAGTATTGCTTGCAAAAATTGGGCTCATGGTACATATGAATTGGTAGGGTGCAAGGTAAAAAGTGTGATTGTGCGCAAGAATGGATTTCATTCGGTTTAATGGATAGGTAGCACAGTACCTTGGTATATAGGGGTAGAAGATCTTCCTACATTTTTGAAGGCCATGGAAACACAATGGACAGATCAAATTAAGAGAAGAACTATGTTAGTATATACCTTACGTGGGATAATAGCGCGTTGGTGGGTAGTCCACAGAGGTAATCTTATAAACTGGGAAGAGATTGGAGTCAATTTTTCTACTAGGTTTATAAGGAACAATGCACCTACACAAATCTACACTTATCATGGTGATCAACCTGTTCAACATCATATTCAGTAGTGTGAGAGACTCTAGACAACAGGATATGAAGCATTACCACTTTCACTCTGGGTGCATCACCTGTATTCTACGCTACAAGGATGTGCACACACCTAGTATGTATATGCAGAACTACATTAAGAGACTGGAAACTGGACAAGATTTTATTGTAGGAATGATCCAGACTTTTGACTAATTCTAGACTAAACCTCCTGTAGAAGAGGCATTAAAATTTTTCAAGCGCTTAACTATGGGAGATAGTGCAAAAGCAGAGAGAGCATATTCAGGAATTATTTGGTGAGATAAAGTTTGGAGCATGTTTTGAAAAGGAAGAAGAACTTGACTCCATACTACTTGAACGCGCTTGCCTTGAGAAAGAGAAAGGAAAGATGGTTTACATCGTAGATGATGAGGAAGTTGAGAACCTGGATATTGAACATTCACAAGGGGTGTGAGAGGTCTTGGACAATGCAGAACAAGGATACGCACGCCTATCACGAACCCATGAAAACAAAGAAGGTGAATATAGGTTCGGAGGCTGAGCCTAAGGAGGCCATAATTAGGAGACTACTGGTCAGACTCGGAGGTAGCAAAGATCATTGAGTTACTCAGGGATTATCAAGGACTTATTCCCTCAAGGGTATCATGAACTTAAAGAGTGTGCATAAATCACTTGGGGAAATGAAGATAAAACTTAAGGATGGTGTACGACCAGTCAGAAAGAGACCTTACAGAATGAATCCTAATTTTCACGAAAAGGTAAAGGAAGAGATTGATAAAATGTTGAAATTTGGAATTATCAAGCCCCTTGATGAGTCAGAATGGGTTAGCCCAATGGTGATCAGTATCAAGAAGGATAGACGAATTAGAATATGTGTGGACTACAGGGAGCTGAATGTTGCATGTGTCACAGATCCATTCCCTACGCCATTCAGCTGAGGAAATACTAGAAGGAGTTACAGGGTCAGAAATATATTCCTTCACAGATGGGTTTTCTGGGTATCATCAGGTTAGGATTGCTTAGGAGGATCAAGAAAAGACAACATTCACTACTGAATGGGGAAATTTTGCCTATACTGTGATGCCTTTTGGATTGAAAAATGTGCCTATTGTATTCTCACGCATAGTTGTTTAGGAATTCAAATATTTTATTCACAACTTCTTACTAGGTCTACCTAGATGATTGGACAATATATGGGCTTGTGAAAGATCATTACGACAATCTGTGCTTAATGTTTGAACGATGTAGACAGTTGAGTATCTCTTTGAACATCAAGAAGTGCATATTTTCTACACCATTTGGAATACTGTTAGGACATATAATCTGCAAGGAAGGTTTACTGGTTGATCCAGCGAAGGTTGCAGTCATTTTAGGCCTGGAAGTGCCTACCAGTCAAAGTGAGGTGTGTGGATTTTTAGGTCATACAGGATATTATAGAAAATTCATCAAAGGGTATGCCAAAATTTCTGCACCCTTAGAAGAATTACTGAAGGGAAAAGGTACATTTTATTGGGGAGAACACATAGCAACACGCGTTTGAGATATTAAAAGAGAAACTTACTACCACGCCCATTCTACGCTTTCCCTCATGGGATAATCCATTTCATGTGGATGTGGATGCTTCTGGCATGGCCATTGGCACTGTGTTAGCTCAACCTAGTGAAGGTATTATAGATCATCCAATCTGTTTTGCTAGTAGGAAGATGACTCCTGCTGAACGGAATTATACAACTACAGAGCGCATGAAGCTTTGTCCATGATCTATGCATTGCACAAGTTTCGACAGTACTTGTTAGCAACACCATTTGTGTTTTATACAGATCACATGGCATTGAAGTACTTGGTAAACAAGCCCATCTTACAGGGGCACATATGCAGATGGGTGCTCCTATTTCAAGAGTTTGACTTCACAGTTGTGGTGAAGCTAGGGAAAAGCAATTCTAGACTAGACCATTTAACTAGAATCAACTCAGGAGAGGAAGCACAGACAATTGAAGAAACCATGCCAGATGCACAGTTGTATAGGTTACAACGCGTGCCCACAGAATTAGAAGACATTGTTGTCTTTCTACAATAGGTATGGCACCAGCAGGAATGAAAGCATTAGAAAAGAAATAACTTGCTATACGCACGACACCATTTATGTTAATCAGTGGTGACCTCTATAAGTTAGGTAGAGATGAAGTATTACACCATTGTGTACTAGAGCATGAGCGTCAGGATATTATGGAAGAAGCTCATGGTGGTATTGCAGGAGGCCATTATGCAGGTGATGTGACTGCCTGGAAGATCCTACTTGCTGGATTATGGTGGGAGACATTGTATAAGGACTGTAAAGAATATTGTAAGGCATGTGATCATTGTCAGCACCTAAGAAAACTAGGGCAAGAGAGATGAGATGCCTTTGAGACAGATTCCTAGTGCCGAACCATTTGAGAAATGGGCCATTGACTTTGTAGGACCTATTTCACCAGCCACATGCGTAGGACTGGATCACGCTATATCATTACTTACACAGATTATCTCACACGGTGGGTAGAAGCAACACCTACGAAGGACTGTACAATAGCTACAGTAGCTAGGTTTCTATGGGAGAATGTTCTTACAAGATATGGATGTACCTTAAGCTTGACAAGTGATAGGGGTACACACTTTTTGATGAGACAATCAGATCCTATTAGATGAGTTTATGGTTGCACACCATAAAACTACACCTTACCATCCTCAGGAAAATGGAACTGCTGAGGCTTTCAACAAGATTTTGAGCCAGAATTTGACAAAAATATGTGATGTTGGATGAAAGGATTGGGATGACAAAGTGTTAGCTGTTCTTTGGGCATATAGAATCAACTTACAAGAGATTGAACAAGGCCACACCATTTTAGTTGGTGTTTGGCACGGAAGCTATTCTCCCTATAGAATTTATGTTACCTTCTTTGCGCATTGTGTGCACTGGAGGTCTAGCTGATGAACATGATTTAGAAGAGTGTATCGAGAAGATGATTCAACTGGATGAGTGTTGAGCCATAGCACAGATGGAGTCAGAAGTAGGAAAAGGCCAGGCATAAGGCATGGCATGACAGAAACATAAGGGATAAGAAGTTTGAGATTGGACAAATGGTAGTTCTTTATGACTCGAAGTTCTTACGCCATCCAAGCAAGCTTAAAGTACATTGGTTGGGGCCGTATGCTATCAATTCTATACTTGAATTAGGTGCTTGCCAGTTAGAAGCACTTGATGGAACATGGCTACCCAGTTACTTTAATGGGAGTAGGTTGAAGCCCTAATATAAATAAGTCTTCTTGGTGTTTGTAATAAGGTAGTATTGCCACTTAGATTAGGTTTTTAGGTTTGTATTTCCTTAATGTATTTCCTTCATTATCGCTATGATTTGTCAATTTAGTTATTGTCTTTGTGTAATAAGTGTGCTTGCACACATGAAGCTAATTAATATATAAAGAATGTCTATGCGCAGAGGACTACACATACCTTTCATGTGTGGTGGTTATAGTTATCCAAGTAAAATACTGTGGGAATTGAAAGGTGAAAGGAATAAGCTGCTACGGATGTGCTTTAAGTCAAAAGAAGATTGTTTATCAAAAGTGACCAAGGATGGATATGAATGAAATGACAGTATAACGTGAGGTAAGTGAAGGCCATGATAGCTACTAGGAGAAGGTACAATTATGAGGTACTCAGGTGTAAGGGTGTGCACTGAAGAGAAGTCTGTGACCAGAGGGTAGGAAGGAGCACTAGAAGGTTATAGCTGGGGCATGAAGATGTACCACGTGGGATGAATGAATTTGGTTAATGAATGAGGGGATATTTGGTATGTGAAGGAGCAATAAATGCATCAAAATTTGAAAAAAATTATATAAGGATGGGATGCAAATTTATTTTTACCATTGTGAACTAAGAGAATTTGAGGAAAGAGCTAATTGTGAAGAGCTGAGTGATCAGGTTAAGGTGCGAAGGGTGTGAAACCAAGCGTGACAACAAGATCTATGCGACAAGAAGCTTGTGTCCTCGGTGGTGAAGGGTTTGAGTGAAGAAGGGAAACATAAAAGAGTTAGGTTACAAAGTTTCCAGCTAGGGCATGATTGAATCAAGCTAAGGTTTGATTCACAAAGTTACAGAGTTAAAAAGGAGACATTTGCAAGGTAAAAATGGCACCTAAGAAGGCATCTGCAGGCAGCAATAAAATGAAAGAAGAAGGTGGTTTTTGAGGAAGAAGAGATGGCACCCAGAAATCCATTTTTTAGAAATATAATATCCAGAAGGAGTCATCATCGGCCAGGAATGGGATTCACCCATTAGAAAGAGAAAAGTAAGTGAATACAATCACAGGACCGTAGGACCATGGAACAAAGAAGGAGCTTGATTCATTGCTCACTGCTATGATGAACAAGCGCACGACAGATGACATGCCAGTTTACAATGATGTAGGTGAGAATATTTTGAAGAGAATTGGGGTATACCAATTATATGAGCTTCCATATTTTGGGAAGTATGAGCCCTTGTATCAATGACTCATGAGCAAGGTGCACAAAGAATTCTTCTACTTTACAGGACGCAGAGTTAGAATCTCATGTCTACACTTATCTAATCAGTTATAGGCTTTAAAGGACATAAGTAGAGGACATAAAAAAGTGATCTCACAGATAAATCCATAATTTTAAAGACCAGACAAGAGTTAGGGTACCTAAAGGGTCTGCGTAGAATGGATATAGAAAAATTGAAGAATTTTCCAGTTGTGTAAGCTGCAACACACCTTGTTACAAAGTTGAATGATCAGGAGCGGTGGCCACAGGTAAACACTATGTGGTTACACGTTACGCATAAGATGTCAAAAGGGGAAATCTACAACATTGTAGGCTATATTGTAGAGAAAATAGTCAAAGAAGTGTGCACACAAGAGGGAAGATCAGCTTAAGGGATGTTCTACTTATCACTTGGTATTCATGGAGATTGGAGTACCAGATGGACCGAAGGAAAAGGTATGGGAATATCCCATGGAGAGACAAGTCACCAGCTGAAAGGTTTAGCAAGTATCTATGTAAAGGGGCCATGAAATAAAATGTAAAGAAAAGGGCAGAGAAATGGTATGACAGACTATGTGTGGCATTTAGAGAAGAGTGTCGCATCCCAAAGGACCTACCAGTAGTGGTAGGGAAACAAGTTCAGTTTGATGTATATCTAAGATTTCTACATCACACGCTTCCCAATGAAAGATGAAGTCTAGAGCCCTTGGTGTAAATTGCCTTACCCATTCACTGTAAGGTATTTCCAAGCATCTATTCATAGATTCATAGACACAGCAATGACTAGTATTCAATTTAGATAAGGTAGACTGATGACTACCACACATTGAGAAAGAAGTATGTGTATCTTGACATAAGTGCTTATACAGAAGAGGATCATTTTGGAGGTGCTGAATATTAAGCCAATAAGTTTGGCTATAGTAGATGTGGGGGCAGACATTGGTGTATCTCTAGTCTGAAGCCAAAGATGGAGAATAACAAATTATGTGGAAGGTGAATTCGCACTTCCAACACCACTGAAGAGAAATCATATAATGGAGAAACATACCAGTGCCTAAACCCACAAAGACAAATTGAAGTGGAGGATGAGGAGGAGGATCGTGAAGATAGTGGTGGTTTGGAGCATAGAGGTAGGATACATCCTACAAATAAGGGTGAAGCTGAGCGCGTAATTACACCACCTCATCCACAAGAGGGGGATGATGAGGACTTGAATGCAGTCTAAAGGGAGCCCAGATTTAAGAAGTGTTTTTCAAAGAACCAGGAACCAAGGTGCTACTCTAGCCATGGTGTGCATCAGATCACCCAGACTCTCTCAATAGAAGGAGGTAACTATGCAAAGAAGGATGAAACTTAAGTTCAAATGAAGAGGTGGAAGTGTTAGAAGAAAGTGTGCCTAATTCTCCTACACTTCCAGAGAACATAGAAGAATAGGGTGAGGGATCAAAGGAAAGAGAAGAGGATGAGAAGAGACTAGAAGAGATAGCTGCAGAGAATGTTCAGGACATGGAGACACAAGTCCCAAATTTGGAACCTAAGGTTCCTAAGTAGTAATGGTCTATAAGGAACAAGTGGAGAACACATTTCCACCAGACATAGGGTATACAGAGGATGTAGGTAAAATTGTCTGCACCCTGCTTCTAGAACACAATAACACAGAAGGATTTACTTGGTTGGGAGCTGATGGATGAGGATATGGTGACTGTGTACACTAAAAAACAATTATCATGGTCAATGCACACCCACATGGATGAGCCTGACTTTGATGTGTACGTGAAGAGTCATGCATTTCAAGAGGACTGAAGAAGGCACCCCAAGCTAGACACATGATAGTAAAGCCTACTTTCATGTTAGATGAGAAGGTCAGCAATGCATTGGTGAAGGTTTCTACTGAGGTGGCTATAAGAAATATGGACAAATTTGCAACGATCAGAGTGTTGTGTGAGGAGCTGAAGACAAAGGATGTAGAGATAGCGCACATAACACAGGAGAGGAACTTCATGCAGAAGAAAAATGAAGTATTTATCAGCATCGTAGAGGAGATTGGGGACAATGTCATTAGAGCAAGGCCACACTTTGAGGCCAAGGTACCACAGACATTTCCTTCAGCGATACATTATGTAGGAAAGTTGGTGGACTTGGTACTTGAAGATGAACCTCTACACATATCAGAGCCAAGAAGCTCAGAGTAAGATGCTGAATGGGAGAAATCCTCAGTGATGTGAAAATATTGCATCTTATGAAGGGTTGTTGCAAGCATTACAGGAAGTATTGAAGAAAGTAGACCAAGCTTTAATCATATACATAGCTCCAGAGGAACTTATCAACATAAAGACCTTAGAAGAGAACAATGAGGTCCAGAAAGTGATGAAGGATGAGACATTGGGCCACATAGAAAGATTGTCAATGGTTAAACAGAAGCGCGAGGCCTTGGCAACAGCACAAGAGCCACACAAGACTCAGCTGGAAGAGCTTGGGAAGCTAATTGCATAGAAGATGGATATTTTAGAAGGATAAATGACATCAATGTCTAGTGTTGTGTTAGTTCTGTGGAATGAAAAAGGGGAGATTGCAAGGGATGAGTTGGAATCCATTGTTGTGGACATCCCAGAAAAAGTGGAACAGGTACTCACTAAATGGCAGATTTTGGAGGCCAAAATAAAAGAGGAGTATCCAGAGTTGATACTACAAAGTGATACAAAGGAGGCTGTCTAATAAAAATTCTTTATTTTTCTACATTCTTTCATTCTTATTCTTTCCATTATTCTATTCTTTACTTTAATTTTTGAAGATACCCATTGTCAGGATGAAAATGAGATTAGTGTGGGGTAATGTTGATCAGAGAATACTTGTTCGAGAACACACAAGGATTCTGCACGTGAGAGAAGGCCAGTATTAAGGGCAAGGAAGGACAGGAAGGACCCACGCAGAGAAGGCAAGTTCAAATTTCAGGACTTAGCCGATTTTGAGCATGGCGACCTATTTTTAGAAGATGGCATGCAGAACACACCAACAATGCAGAGACATGTGCGCCATGCATTTTCTATCTTTGGAGGAGCGGATCAGAAGTGTTTTTGCATGGAGACGAGATAAGAATAGAATTGACACTTCAGTTAACTACAAGAGGTCTATAGATAGCACACTTGCATGTGTGGCTATGCCTAAAAATGGCGTGTGGCTATCAATAGCATGCGGCCTATTTCTGGAATAGATAAGTGGTGAAGGGAAAGTCCCCACCCTATATATATTATTTTAGGTACATAGTAATAAGTGTGTGTGTGTGTGTAATAGAGAACATACAGAGTGTGTGTGTAACAGAGAATATACAGTGTGTGTGTGTAACAAAGAATATACAGAGTGTGTGTGTGTATGTGGTAAAGAGATATACGCATATGACTGAGTTATTGTATCAATTCCATATGCGCATTACGGTATAAATTGTCATTACTGTAAGGAGATTCTGTACTTATTAATAGATGGAAGATATTGGTTGAATCTAAGTGTCATTCTGTGTATAGTTGCGTCAGTGCATGTTATTAATTCAATCATGATTACTATTTAAGCTTGTTCTTTCATATATCTGATCGTATTATGCATTATAGAATGATGGATTAGTTATGAATCTATAGGTTTCTTCCTTCATCTTGCTAACATCCTACTACAGCAACCCTAAAGAGGGACCTGGTACCTTGCACGCTTCAGGTGAGCACTCAGTCAAGGCTGAGTGATGTGCCAACGCGACTAGGGCATTATCTGGTAAATTCTAGGCTGCATCACTCTATCATCCGTGCTACCAAATATTTTACCAAGTGGGTGGAAGAAATCCCACTCACTTCAACCAAAGTTTCCCATAATTATAAACTTCTTCTATCAACATATCATCTGTAACTTTGGTCTTCCACACAAAATCATCACAGAAAATAGAAATTCCTTCAAAAACAAAGATCTTAAGAATCTTTATGACTCATTCAATATCAAGCTTAGCTTCTCTTATCCTTACTATCATCAAGCTAATGGCCAAGCTGAAGCAACTAACAAAACTTGTCAAAATATTCTTTCCAAGACTATTGATCAATCAAGTCGTAATTACCATCTTCATATCCCTTTTAGTCTTTGGGGATTATTAGACTAGCATCCACACTTCCACGGGTGTTACGCCCTTCTCTCTTGTATATGGTTCTGAAGTTGTTCTTCCCCCTTAAATTTTAGATTCCATCCTTTCATGTATCTCTTCGCGACTTCATTTCTGATGAATATTATCACCAGGAGCATCTAGCACAACTTGAATTGTTAGACGGATTACTCCTTCTCGATCTTGAGCATAATCATGTCAATCAAGAGCGTATTAAGTGTGCTTACAAAAACCACCTCAAAGAACACAAATTTAATGTTGGTGATCTCATACTTGAAGAAAATCATAATGTTACTATTCTATAAAGAATCCAATGTGGAAAGTTTTCACCCAACTGGATTGGACCTTACATTATCATGCATAAGTATGGGTTGGGATCCTATCATTTGGCCTCCTTTGATGCTAAAACGAAAGTGGAACCTCTTAACGCATTGCAAATTGCGAGCATTCTACTATTAGCATACCTACCAGTGAGCACTTAGTCATATCCTTAGATCATTTCTCCATCATTTTCCTCTCCCATCTCTCATTGTAATGATTTTTAATTATGTGGTCTACCGTCACTTTCCTATACATGAACTTAAATATGGGCATCACAGCTCTGCCCATAACATTTTCTTATGGATAGGTTCTTCCTTCTTGGTGAGAACTCTGCAAACATTACATCCATCACCCTCTTGATTACCTATTGGAACCATGTTGAGTTTCTAAGGGTGTCTCTTGTACATTCATTGTCCCCTCCTAAGTGGTCTACCTGGATATCCCCAGCTCTTCCCCATGTAAAATTCAAAATTCATGGATGCACTTATCTGAAGTCAAAGTTATAAAAAGTAGACTACTCCCTCGAAGGACAATTTTTCATGTCAAAAAGAGAGAGAGAAGAATAAAATCAAATCAAATAAATAGACTGGTCCATCAAAGGAAGGCTATCATGTATATCATTCTTGCCATCACAATCATAAATGTATAAAGTAGACCATACCCTCGAAGGATGGATACTTTCTTATAACATAGCATCAAAGGCTTTCTACATTTATCAACCTTCTATTTTATTGGCACCCTAAGAAATTTTCTTGCATTGATCAACTTTCTCATGGAAAACTTCCTGCATTGATCAGTTTTCTCTTTCCCCTACCCAAAGCTGGGGCATAGACTTAGGGAGCACCACTTATGGAGAACCCTCTTCCCGTGTACAAGTGACATCACAAACCGCTTTGTCATGATGATATTAGGTTTATGAGATCATTTCATCCATATTTCCCTCATGGTATTTTGGCATAACTAGCTATCATTTGTTATGTGTTAACACATGTTTTGGTCACCTATGCCTTGTGTTACTTGGATCCCCTTCTTGTTTACCTTCAATGCAGTGGTGGCATTATTTCCTCGTGCATCCCTTGATATGATGTAGTATCATGCCCATAGGTTTCCAGTCATCCAGTTGCATTCTATTATAAGTTTTCCACATCTATCCTTCTAATCACATTTATTTGATCTAAATTATTTGTATCCTGCCTATAAACAATCTCACATCTAATTACATATTCTTATCCATCATCATATATGTTTATCATCCATCACATCAAATTTTCGAGAGAATTTTTTAATTAGCATCACATATTATACATTAAACACTCAACCATACATACATGTTCACCATCTTCATCAAATATAAAGTACACATATATAATCATCATCATCACATTATCACATCACCATCATAATATTAAATCAAATAATCAACGTCATAATAGTGACACATGATAGCATACGAAAAAATCATATTTATCATATATATACATAAAAATCACATGTCTCAGTACATCATGGCCCTCTAAGGACACTCTTGCAAAGCAGAGATGTCATAAAAACCATTGAAGTTAACATTATAAAGCCTAAAGTCTTGCCCCCTCTGAGGAAATTCCCTCTATCTGTCTCTTGGCCTCGTTTGCTCTGACCTGGCCCTCCTCTTGGTGTGGATGAGCCACACTCGTTGTGCTCAAATATTGTCCTACTTTGGCCGCCACTCGTTGCTATATATACTCCCAATATCTCAGAGTCTATGGTAACTTCTTTACCACGATTTTCTCATAATAATTAGCCTCTACAGCTACAACTATGTATCAGTATATGGATATCGTGTCGGTAGTTTTCATCTCTCCTTCTCCCTATGATGTTGTTGGTACAACCACTCGCAGACTCTGAGGCTATAATCGTTGCAAGATCTCCAAATAGGGCTCTACATGCCTCCCTCGACATCCTATATATATATATATATATATAACTCGTGGGATCCTCTAATAATTCATGAATCCTCCCAATTCCACTTCCACTAAGTGATCCCACTCAGCATCGACTATGTCCCCTCTGATCTGATCATACAGTGTCGGGACTTGGTCTCCCAAATATAAGGTCTCTTTGGCTTGCAGTCATCTGAACAAAAAGTAAACATCATTTTCATCATCACCATTTTATCCATGATTCTTCTACTTATTAAAATTATGTATTTCAACCTTGGTTGACGCCAACCCATGTCAGGTCGACGTGTCCATGGGTCGATCAATGCCCTTTCTAGGGATAGGTCATTGGTAACCCTTCCAAGTCACCATCGATTACCCTCGGTGCCCATCCAATCTCTAAAAAAATGCAAAAAAAACAAATAAAACATAAAATAAATCAAAAATAAGCTATGGTTTTCATTACTCACCATCCTCCATACCCTCTAGTATTTCCTAACTACCCCCTCTGGCCTCCATTTCTCTCCAAATTGTGATCTCCTTTTATATCCTTTTTTTTTAATCGTCACTTTCAGACATGAAAATGAGCATCGTCGGATGAATTTCGAGCTTATATAGCCACTGACCTAAGTCACCCGCCGACCCCTTTAGGTCACTGTCAATCGACATATGTCACTAATGACCCACCATGGGTTTCATTGAGTCAGCCTCCCCTCATTCATTTTTTCCTATTTTTCTAGGGAACCATTACACCATCTCATTTTATCTCAAGTCCACCTTCGTGGCCATATTTATTTTCCCTTGGGGAATTTGGATCATTGCTTTTTTGTATTCCACCTTTGTGGCCATTTTCATGTTCCTTGCTGAGGCACCATTACTCTCATCACCGTCCTCTATGAATGCATACCTCACCATAGATTCCTTGTATTTGAAGGTTTTTTCACTATTTTTCATTGAGTTGCACATAATTTTGATGTGCTCTTATGACTTGTTGGTCCCCACAGCTTGCATTCATATTGAGCAGTTTCCCATTGGATTCCCTCCATTTTGATGTGATTTTCATGGACTCATAAGCACGTAGGACATTATAATAATATCCCTGAAGACTATGACCTTCGTTTCCTTCTAATGTGACTCCTAAGATCACCACCATATTTTTAAAACCTTTTTTGTTTAAATCCTTCTTTCTTGGGGCATCTTACCTTGCCTTATCATTTCCACCCTTATCTTTTCCCACTCGCCCTTCTCCATTTATATTTTTCAAACTTGTAATTATTTCCCCTTTTGTGCCGTTGATCCCTCATTTGAGGGGGGCCTTATTGTCAATCCTTCATCATCTCTCATCTTACTTCTTATCTCTCGGGATTGCTTGCACAAACCACTCAACAAAAGGGGCAAATGTAGACACCAATATTTAGTATCACTACCCTTGTCGCCTGCATTCACTTATTTTACCATGGTCACCTATTCAAACACTTTTTGTTTTAGTTCATATTCTTATTAATATTCCCATCTTTCCCACCTATCATACCATCTATCTTAATTTATTGTTGTTTTTCATCAATTATCCCCTAATCCTCATCTCATTATGTAATTAGTCTTTATCACTCTTAATTTCTCTTCACTAGGTTATTCATCATCCCTAACTACCTAGTTGTTCATCCTTAGGCTCCACTTAGCCTTTATTTACTCCATTTCACCCATCACCTACCAATTTCACTTCACTATGCATCCTTAACCTGTCTAGACCCTTAAAAACCCTAATCTCGCACCCAAAGGATGTGATGCCTTGAGTTAGGTATCCTCCCCCACCCAAATGGATGGTTCCTTGTAATTGGTGATGACCCACCCGGGTCACCGTCGACACTATAAAGCCACATTCCCCCATCCAAAGGATGCATAATAATAATTATCTTGTGGTTTGTGACCTTGTCTTCGAGCTTGATATTCTTTGCAATTGTTTCAGCCTTCTTGGAGTCCCTTTGAGTTTGTTTACATCACTTATGGAGACTTTAGGGAGTTTATCTTGGCCTTGTGTTGGTTTATGCTCTTATTGCTTTATCATTATCATTATTATTACATATTGATATTTTGCAATTCTAGCTATCATCAAACCTTCAGATCTAGCTTCTTATTTCATTCATTTTGTTTGTAGGTTGTCTATTCAACCCATCCACTCTCGACATAGTTTAGGGATTCCCAAGTCGCCATCACTTCTTCTAAGTCATCGTCAACCCAGTCCTATTTTTTCATCCATTCTACCTTCCAAGTCCCCGTTAACCTCCCTTTCTTCCCTTGTAACCTCATTCAACACTCAGATTCACCATTCTGCTTCTCTGTCCATCTAGATTTTTTCAATCCTCGGTCACCAGTAACTGAGCCAATTCATCATCAACCCATGTCTTTTTATCCATCCAATCCATCTAAATCTACATTTTCTTACATATTTTTATTTTTGTCTCAGAATCTCCTCTTTAGGTTTCTGTAAGTGTTTATAGGTCTCTACCATCATCTGATTTACACTCAGATCTCTTAAGATCTGCATTTTTTTCTTGTTACTATGATCCATATTCTCAGATCATTGTCAATCTGCCCTCTACATCTTGGGTCGTTGTCGACCCAACTAGGTAAAGTTTTTTTTGTGTTAATTTAGATCAGATCTACACTTTCTATCCATTTATGTAATTTTCAAAAAAAATTCAGTTTAATTTTCTACATGTTTTTCATTCCTTTATCATTGATTTTATCCTCTCTTATCAAATACGAGGGGCTGACATCCACATAAGGAAGTTAATGCTTCTTGGAACTGAATTCGTCAGGAAATACCCTCATATACCATCTAATCCATTTCCCTCTTAGTTATCTTTGTTGAGCAGGTTCATCAAATTTTTAGTGAGGGAATCTACTTTACACCTGCCCTTTCATCATCATCTCATTCCAAGGTACCTTAAACCCTTGCATATTTTGATTTGCTTGATTTTCTTTAGCATCTAGTTCACTAATTTGAATGGGTAAGAGAAAATTTAGTCCAACACTTTGTTTAAAGAGACCTCTCTTATCCTCTCTCATTATTGGAAATCTATTCTTCTTTTTATTCTCCTTTTTATTTCTTTCTCTTCTTAAATATTTTAATATGGAAAATAGTTCTTAAGCCTTCTTAATACATGTGGTATTTTCTTTTATTGATTGGGGTTCCCCACTTACCAACTTGTTTCTGGAAACTTTTAATGGTTTGACTTATTTGTGAGGTAATGTTGAACCTTCTTTGTGTTTATTTACTTATTGTTTTAACGTTATTTATAAAATATTTTGTAGATTATTCTTTCATGACATCATAACAAGGATTTATTAACATTTGAAATTGTCTTTTCTAGTGGAGATGGAAGAAGATTGGTTGGTTTTTTGACATATTTTTTACAAGGGATCATACCCTTACAAATAATTTTTTGGTGTCTTTTTATAACCATATATTATTCTTGTTAATTTTTTCTTCCAATCTAATATTTTGCAGGATTTACCTCAGTATGAAATCTTGTTGGGAGCTATTTCAAATAAATTTAAATATATTGTTCTAAAATATTTTTCTCTTATGTTTTTATATTTATTTACAAAAAAAACATAATTAAATTTTAGTTCATGCACTTCTTTTTATTATTGTTTGAGAGCTCCTTAGATCTCTTATGCTTTGGATTTTTTCATCTGTTTTATTTCTAAAAGAAATAATAAATAATCTTGATTTATTTGAGTTCATTTTCTACTCAAAATTGTTTTATAAATCTCGTATGAAAAAGGTCATAACTTTTAATTAACAATTTGAATCTCTCAAAAAAATTATTATATATTTTGCTTTCTATGTTGGAAAAATATTGTTAAAATTTTATTCTAACCTAGATTATGGTTTAAGATATAAACAAAAATTAGTAAACTGTTATGAATAGTTCATACCCATAATAGTTTTTAAACAAATATGAAAATAACTCATAACATTTAATTTATAATATGGGTTTCTTATATTTTTATTGGGTTTGTTTCTGCTAAATTTATAGGCTAACCCAAATTACAATTTAGGAGATTACAATTCTCTAAATCCATAAAAAATAATTTACTGTGTTTCATTATTTTAATATAAGTGTGTTTATAATAAATTTATTACTAAACTAAAATTATTGCATTTACTCTTCAGTGTATAACATTATTGCATTTTTTTCAATTTCCTTGGTATTACAAGAATTTGAGGCACAATGACTCAATTACTACCCAAATTTAAACTCACTTCTTCAAATCACTATTTATAGAAATCACATATGTAATACATTCTTACCTTTAAATATTTAGTTACAATTGCAGAAGGTAAAGAACTTATACCTGATGAAAAGTCTTATATTGAATCTCACGAAAAGTGACAAGTTAAGAGTGAAGAGGCATCAGGGTTGATTGACATGGCAATATCACTCGAACTTCATGTTCATAGTGAAAGTTGTGTTACTACTTCTAGTGATTGGTCCTAATATTAAAAATGTGTATGAGTTGTGAATGAATCTCAAAAAATTCAAGTTCAAAATCAACTTTTAGATTTAAAGTGTGTTGATTTCAAACAAACGGATGATTTTTCAACTAAATTTAATTCTTTAAAATAACAATTAAATGCTTTATGTGTTAAACTTCAATATTTGAATTCATTTCACGCTATTATGAAAAAGATTTTACCTAGGCATTTTCAATAATTTATTACAAATATTCACTCTCAACTCATTATTCCTATTTTAACAATTTAGTTGAAGTTTGATCTTTTTGGTAATTTATTACGTCAAGAAGAAAAAAATTTACTTCAGTTTGGTAGACTTAAGGCTAAGGAAAAAACCTTTTTTTTCTCAACACCAACATAAGAGTTTTCGTAATAGTGAACATTGTAACACCAACCACACAAATGACAAAAATGAAAACTAGTCAAACTCCAAACCTAAGGGTAAATTGGTTTGTACTTATTTCGATAAGGATGGTCATGATGAAAACCATTGTTTTTTGTGAGAAACATGGAATTAAAAATTAAAAGAACCCTGAAAACACTAGTGTTAGTGTTAGTAACAAGAGTCAAAAAAATCAAATGTCTAACACTAAGGCTATTTTTACTTGTGCTTTACATGTTTCTTATCATGTTGAATGGATTGTTGATTATAGTGCCACTCAACATATGACATCTAATGTTAATTTATTTACTACTTTAGAACTATAATAATTCTAATAATTAGTTAATTCTTGTAAATCATGACTCATGCAGTGTAGAAGAAATTGGTAATGTTAAAATTATTAATGGTGAATTAGATGATGTTTTAATTGTTCTTGATTTAAAGTTAAATCTACTTTCTATTCCTCAATTATGCAAACAATATTACAAAGTAGTTTTTTAAAAAAATACATGTTATACTAAATTAACAAAACAAAATTTTGAAGTTGTTGGTACAACATTTATAGATAAATATGATTTGCTTAATTCATTTCATTCTCTTTCCCTTCTTATATTCATGCTTTATTTTCTTCTGTTGATGGTCGTTTATGACATGAAATATTAGGTCATATTAATTTCAAAAGAGTTGTACTTATGCTTAAACTAGGCATGGTGCATGGATTTCCTAAATTTCCTACTTCTAAGTCTTTTTTATTGGATGTATGGTTGGTAAAATTCACATATAATATTTTCCTAAAAATAAACCTTGGTCTGAAATTACAAAAATACATCTTGCTTATAGTAATATTTTAGGTGAAATGAAAATCCCTTCTATTAGCGGTGTCATATATGCTCTTACTTTTGTAGATAATTGTACTAGAAGAGTTTGGATTTATTTTTTGAAAACTAAAGATCAAGTTTTGGATATGTTTATTGAATTTCATATAATTTTTGAAAAATAATATGGTTGTTCTGTAAGTATCTTGTGCACTGATAATGGTACTGAATATGTCAATTTTGATTTTCTTATATATTGTAAGCAACATAGTATTAAATATGAAAATATTGTTTCTTACACACTTGAGTAAAATGGTGTTTTCGAACATAAACATACGACTATCACTGAAATGGATAGGTATATGTTGCATGACATAAATATTCTTTATAAGTTTTGGGATGAATCTAAAATTATGTTGATTATATTATTAATAGGAATTTCACTAAATTTTTCTTGAAGAAGCTTAGAGTGGTAGAAAACCCAATTTAAAAAAATTTGTTTCTTTGGTTGTGAATATTTTATTCATATTCTAAAATAAAAATGTAAGAAGTTAGATGCTAAATTTAAAAAACTTGCATTTATTAGATATGATGAAAAATCTAAGGCTTATAGGTTTTATGATCCTCAAACTAACAAAATCAAGATTAAAAGAGATGTTATATTTGCTAAAAATGTTGTGGTTGATTGTTATAATACGTTGATATAGATGTTAATAATTCTTGTAGAAATAGGAAATAAATTTGCAACTATCCTTTGATGTCTAAAATTTTGAATCACAATGATCCTCAAAATCTTGAATAAACTAAAAATAAAACCTCACTGGGAGATAGCCACGCATGATGATTACAAACTCCTTATTCTCTAACCAAACTTGGGACTTAGTCCCCCTCTCTAAAGGTCAAATTTTGGTTAGTTGTAAATGGTTATTTAAAACTAAGTTTACGTATGATAATCAAGAAGAAAAATATAAAGCTATATTAGTTGTTATAGGTTTTTATCAAGTTAAAGGGATTGATTATAATCAAACCATTACACTTGTAGCTAATATTCCCAAAAATTAAAGTTATTTTATCTCTAGTTACTCATATACATTGGCATATTTATCAAGGATGTTTAAAAGTGAATTTTTGAATGGTGATTTGCATGAAGAAATTTGTGTCTCGACCCCATAGTTTTAATAAGAAAGAAAATGAGAATAATTTTTTGCAAATTAAAGAAATCTATTTATGGCTTTAAGAAATCACTTAGAGAATTCTATTCCAAAATACATCACAGTTTTACTTGTAGTTGCAATGATCATATCTCTTTGTCGAAAATACTACTAATGACATAGTTATCATAGTATTATAGAGATAACTATGGCTTCTTCATGTTTAGCTTTGAAAACTCTTAAAACCCTCAGAGGATCCTCAATGATGGCCTGTGGTTCCTTGGGAAACTTGGCCTATTTTTTAGGAAATGGACTACCAGGTTCAACCCTGATAGAGAGAATATTAATCAGTTTCATGTTTGGGTGAGGCTCCCAGGTTTACCTTTGGAAATATGGGATGTGGATATTATTAAAGAAGTTTCAAACACTCTTGGGACCTTTGTTGTTGTGGATAACGTGACGCTTACTAAATAAAGAGTAGTTTGTGTGAGATTTTGTATCTACTCCTTGATGGGTTTTGTCTCTACCTAAATCAATCTCTCTGTGGTTGAGATTGGGAAGTTGGAAACAAAAAATAGAGTTTTGAAAACTACCCTCAAATATGTGAGAAAAGTCAGGACTTGGGGCATGTAAAGTAACAGTGCAAGCTGGCTATCTCAAAGGCATACCAGGGACAAGCATACCAAGGAATTGGACAAAGGTAATGAAATTGGTCATATAGTTATTAACACTCCCAAGAACATTAATCCTAATAAAGGTATTCAAGTAATGGAAAACAATGGAGATGGATATAATGTGAACAAAGCCCATATGCTCAAGATTTTAGATGAAGAGGGATTCATAGAAGTAAGGAAATAAGAAAACCCATTATAAATCTTTATCAGGACCATGGTTCCAGAAGGCTAAGCTCCACGTTCAAGATGAAAAAGTTTTATCCTAAAAAAAAAATAGATAATCTGCTTAAGGAAGCTGTCAAGGAAAATATCCAATCAAAAGCAATAGATGAAGAAACATCAATGAATCTATAGAAACATTTTCTAATCCATTTGAAAATCTACTAAAAAGGTGAAAATGTTGTTTTGACACTAGGAAATGAAAACAAGTAGGTTTTTAACAACATTCATTACATTATCTAGAAATTTGTCTCTACTCAAACAGATCCTCTCTTTGAGATGAATGATTCTGAAAAGGGGGGCCCCAATCAAGTTAAAAATGAGACTTCTTTGGTTACCCATTTCAAAGGGGAAACATCTGAGGTGACACCAAAACAGAAAAAAAATAGCTCTGGGCGTCCCTCCAAACAAGTTACAAGGAAGAAACAGATTCAAAAGGAAATATATGATGGAACCCAATCTAAAATTGATCTTAGGAGCTTTAGAAGATCAAATAAACAAGTGGTTAAATGAATATTATATCATGGAAATTCATGGGGTTGAACAACCCTATTAAATGGAGGCGGATAAAGGATTTGGAGGTGACTCTCAATTTTGACATTTTGGCTCTGTAGGAAACCAAGATGGAGGAGGGTCCGTTCTTTGAGGTTAGTGGAAGGTATTACAAAAAAAAAATTAGGGGTTCTTCTATTAGTTCAATTGGTATTGTTGTTGGAATGACAATTATATGGAATGAGGAAAAACTCAAAGGAACGAAGATTCTTAGTAGAAATAACCAGAGGAATTTGATTTTTGAAGATAATAAGTCCAAGGAGTTCTAGATCTTATCTAATATTTACGCCCCAAATATTAAAGGTGATAGAAAAAAGCTCTAGGCTGATCTTTCTAAATTTCAGTATGTTATTAAAGGGATGGAATGGGTGATTCTGGGGGATTTTAACACCCCTTTGTGTCCCAAGGAAAAGAAGGGGGGAAATATTGATTTTATTGAAAGTATGGAAGACCTTCAATATTTAATCTCTCTCAATAACCTTATGGATGTTGAGCTACGAGGTAGTAGATTTACTTTGTCAAATAGAAGAAAATGTGTTCATTTGATTCAAGTTAAACTTGATAGAGCTTTGGTTTCATAGAAGATGATTGAAAAAATAAGCTGATTATGTACTCCCTTCCCTGCATATTAGGTTTGATCACAATCCTATCCTCTTCTAGATCAAGGATAAAGAGAGGAGGAGGACCCCTTCATATTTGAGAAGATGTGGCTGTAAGATGAGGATATTTTCAATTTATTCAAGGGCTGGTGGAATGTGAAAATCAAAGGAACAACTTTATTCAAGATTGTATAAAAAGTTTTCTCATGTGAAAAAAATAAAATTGAAAGGATGGAATAAAATAAGTTTTGGTAACATTTTTGATAAAAATGTATTCTCTGGCTAATGATATTTCATCCCTCCAAGGAAATATGGAATCCTCTGCTAAGGAAAATCTACTGCTTGAACAAAAAAAAGAGGAGGAATTATTAGTTGAGTATCATAACATTCTCCTGAAGGAGGAAATTTTTTGGAAACATAAATCAAGGATTTAATGGACTCAAAGAAGGTGACAAGAACATGAAATTATTTCATATCTAAAATCTAAAAATAAGGAGCTATAGTATAGATTATCTATATCAAGAATAAAGAGGGAGTGTTGCTCAATGACACTAAGGAAATCCAACAAGTTGCTATTTCTTTTTTCAAAAGGCTTTTGGCTTCTTCGAGAGATTCTAACAACATTAAGTAAGAGACAATTTCTTGATTATATTCCCTGATTGATTAATGAAGAGGAAAATTATATGCTCACCAATAATCCCTTCATTGGAAGAAATTTTATTTATGATGAAATCCCTAAATCCTGACAAAGCTTCTGGGACTGGATGGGTTTCCAACTCTCTTTTTCCAAACTTTCTGGGATATTTTGAAGGATGATACTTACAATGCTATTCAAGAATTCTTTAAGAATAAAAAGATTCTTCAAGAGTTAAATAGCACTTTTCTAGCCTTGATCCCTAAGAATCATGATCCTATAGATTTAAAAAAATTTAGACCTATAAGCCTATGTAATTGTGTTTAAAAAATTTGCTCAAAAATCCTAGCTTTAAGAATTCAACTTATCTTGCCTTCGATCATCTCTAAGCAGTAGGAAGGGTTTTTTATGGGGAGACAGATCTAGGATGGTATAGTCACTATTCAAGAGACCCTTCATTCAATTAAGAAGAATAAGAAGGAAGCCATGTTTATAAAACTTGATATGGAAAAAGCCTATGATAGAGTCTCTTGGCCCTTCATTCTGAAGGTTCTTACTAGGTTTGGCTTTGGTGAAGACTTTAAGATGATGACTCTTTCATGTATTTCCACAACTAAGTTCTTGGTCCTGATTAATGGGACCCCTTGTGGTTTTTTAACAGCACGCGTGGATTAAGATAAGGTGACCCTATTTCTTCCTTTCTTTTCATTATTATGGACGAGACCCTTAGTAGAGCTCTAAATAAGGTTGTTTTGGATGGTAGGATCATCAGTATTTCTCCTACTATTAACTGTAACAGGGTTACTCACCAACATTTTTTTTAAGACACTATGTTGGATGGTGAAGCTTCTGTCTCGGAGGCTATGGAATTCAAACAATTAATTGGTGATTATGAGGAGGCATCAGATCAATTGATCAATTATGGGAAAATCTTGGTTTTGTTTATCAAAACCCTGGAAAGAAGATGCAATAAAATTGCTAGAATTCTTGGCTAGGCATGCTTATTGGGGGTGAAAAACCTAAGAATGTTGATTGGAATTTCTTAATTGATAGGTTTTTGAAGAAAATTGAAGGTTGGAAAGGTTCTATGTTATCTCAAGCTGACAAGGTTATCCTCCTCAAATGCTCGATTCAAAATTTACCTATTTATATGATGTTTATCTATAGGTTACCCTCCTTGATTGATAGTAATTTTGATAGTATTCAAATAATATTTCTATGGAGTGGCTCAGAATCCAAAGATAGAATTCCTCTAATTTCATGGGAAAAGGTTTGCGCCCCAAAAAAACTTGGAGGTATTGGTATTGATGATTGGACCAAAATGAATAAAGAAATGCTTTCAAAAATGAGTTGGAGGTTGGTCAAAGAAGAGAGTGTTTGGAATTCTATTACCAAAGGTAAATATTGGGAAAATCTATCTGCCAATGAATGGTGATTTTGCATCCATGATTATAATGGTTCTTCTTCTTTCTGTAAATCTATAAATTGGGCTAAACACATAGTATCTGAGGCTAGAAAAGGGATGGTTGGACAATGGGTGAATGATCAAATTTTGGGAGGAAAAATGGTTAGGGGACCTCCCTCTTAAGATTATTTAGCCCACAGTCTATGGAGATTCTGTGACCAAATATGGGACCAAACGTCAAATATTTTTTCAACTTTGATGAACCCGTGGGATAATGGAAAACCATTAATCTAGATGATTCTAACATCATTGAGATTTATTCTATTACCATAAAATTAAGAGGAATTATTGTTAATAAGGATAGCTTAGAAGAGGATATTATTTATTGGTCTAACGAGGACAATTGGCGTCTTCTCAGTTAAAAGTGTCCTACAACTCCTTCTTTTTTGAGGTGGGGGTAATGGAAAAATTCAATTGGGGAAGTTTTTGGGTCAAATATTTAATCCCCAAGATTAATATGTTTTGGTGATTGGTTATCCATGAAAATATTCTAACTATTAGCAACCTAAAAAAGATAAATTTCCATATGATAAACAAATGTGTGTTTTGTGAATCTGAGTGTGAAGAATCCTCACACCTTTTTCTCAACTGTCCATTTCTAGTATTGGTTAGGAAGTCCATTATCAATATTTTTGAATTCAATTGGGTTTTCTATGATTTTCATAAAACTGCTATCGACCTAATGGTCTAATAATTTTAAGAGCCAAGGGTTAAAATATTTGTGGACCTTTTCTATTATGCATTTATCTTGGGAGATATGGAAGGAGAGAAATAGAATAATCTTCAAATGTAAGAAAGAGTACTTCCATGAAAGTTGGATGCCTATTATGTTAAAACCATTCTAGAAAATTTATCTAATCTAAACCCTAAAAAATAAGTCTATCACTCAGCAATGAATCTATATTCTCCTTTAAGTGGGGTTTGGGATACACACCTACTATTACCCCTTCTCTAAACCCTAGACTCAAAGGATGGGTGAAACCTAGCAAGGAGTGTTTTAAGTTGAACTTTGATGGTGCGTCCAAAGGAAACCCTGGTAGAGTTGGCTGTGGTGGGTTTTTGGGATTCTGAAGGAAGATTTATTCTTGGGTACCATCACAACCTGGGCACTCAAACAAACCATATTGCCAAAGCAACCGGGGTTTTTTTGGGGGTTGTCTATAGCTCTCCAACACAATTTTTCCAATTTGGAGGTGGAAGGAGACTCTCTTGAACATAATTAACAACGATAAATGGGAAAGGTTCCATCTCTATTTCCATCCATAACTCTATTAAGAGTATTAAGGAAATGTCAAATTTATTTGAATTTATTACCTTCAAGCATGTTTATAGGGAGGCTAACTTTGTGGTGGATTATTTTGCTAATATGGGGGTTAATTGTGATGAGTTGAAACTTATCAATGAAGTGGAAGCTCTTGATCCCAAGGTGCGAGCACACTTACATAATGAAATAAATGGACATGTCACAAAATAATGTCAACTCATGGTGTGTCAAATTCATCACGGTCATTTTCCATAGGAATAGTGTGCATTTATTTCTAAATAATGTGAAGATCGGGGAGGGGATCTGCTCATGTGTTTCTAGAAAGCTTTTTATGCTTCTCACTGCCTTGGAGAAATTTCATTTTTGGGCCTGCGTGTAATCCTATGGCTACCTGGAATTTGGGATTTTTTGTGAATGATTTTTTGTGTGCAGCCAAATGGGTGGTGATCTGGTTAGAACTAAACCTGCTGATCTCGAAGGGGTGATGCAACAGAAGCCATGGATCTATTTGATAGCAAGGGTTTTACACCCTTCCTAAAAAAATTTAAAGGTCATTTTGAAAATCATTAGAAAAGATTTCACTAGCACCTAAAGACTACTAAAAAAGGTGTGGTGGTTGAAATGAAGGGGATTAGCATGGAGATTATTGTGGATTCATTCACCAAAGTGATGGGTATTCCCGCTGTCGGGAGGGAGGTATATAAACCTAAAAAAGAAGCCTCCGAAGAGCTGAACCTATTTCTCAAAGGTAATGAAAATCTCCACTTCCCATTTTGTTGGTTATCTTTGTCTGCCTTTACCTAATCCATATGATGAGGTGGCTTTCACCCTTATCCAATTTCTCACTCTTGAGGGCCTGCCACAAATTGTATTTACGCCTACCACCTGCCTATGCTTAATCATTTTAGATGTGGCCAGGATTTTAGCTTCTCCTTCTTTCTTTATCGTTCCCTGTGTGTCTCTATCTTTTAGTTAAAAACCAGAAGGGTATTTGTCCCATGCTCCATCAAGGCTTTATTCTTGCCCTTGTTAAAAGAGCTGCCCTGGATATTGACAAGACTGGACTCCCTAACTAAATCTATGGAAGCTTATGCAGATGGAGTCGAATCAGACTCAGAGGAAGAAGACTCGAGTGAAGATTCTAACTCTCAGGAAGGTGACTCAAAAGAGGATAAAGATGAGGTTGAGATTGTGGTGGCCCATAATCTTGGGGAAATGAATTCTAAGTAGGCTCCTAGTGTCCCTTTGAACACCAAGGGGGAGTCTAGTAAACATGATCTTTCGACTTCTATCAATGTGCAATCGGAACAAAAATTTGAGGCTATGGGACACATTGGACCTGTGAAAGGGGAAAACCCATTTGGCTAAAATGGCGGTGGATGTTGAGGAACTTAAAGGGAGATATGAATCTCACCAAGAGCTTAGTGTAGTTTTTCTTCAATGACTGGCATAAGATGAAAGAGCACATGTTGATGAAGCGGTCAATAATGGGCATGGCAGGAGAGATTGAGGTTTTAAAAGTCCAACTATGGTTTCATAACCAATGACGTTGGACCATGTTCGTGCTATTCTCCATAGCTACATGGAGAGGAGTGTAGTCATGGTGAAATCTACTCTGCAACATCTCCAAACTCTGGGTCAGCTCGCTAATTCCTATAGTGCTGTGGATAGTCAGGGAAGGAAAAGAAAGGTGACTCCCGATGGTTTTGAATTGGCGTCTTTGGATGGTAACATAAATACTCTGGGTAAGGAATGGGCTAAGGTGCTAGAGGGGCTTGAAAAATCCTATAAATGATCTGGGGATGGGTGTTTTTTTTTGTATTTACTATCTTTGTAGCTTTTTGGCTGTTAGTTTCTTCACTGTTATTAGTTCCACTTTGTTTTTTTGTTGTTGTTGTTTGTTTCACTACTCTAGACTCCTGGGGGAGCTCGTATTATTATGAACTGTTATATTATCAATTTTTTGATGGTGTGGTAATGTATTTATCTGCTCTCATGGAGAGGTGGACTGTGTTCGGGGTAGAGTCCCCTCAACCCTTTTTTACCTCTAATAAAAAATAGTCTTATATGTTGATGATTTGATAAATTGCTGGTAAATAATAGTTCATTGGTTTCTTCTACTAAAAGATGCTTTAAACAAAACCTTTGAAATAATAAGATTTAGGTCTTTTGCATTATTTTTTAGGTCATGCAAGCTTGGCGAGAAAAAGATCAGTAGTTCAATTTCTCAATCCAAGTATGCATATGACTTATTAGTTAAATTCAATATGTCTTGATAGCAAACCCATTGCTACTCCTTGTGAAATTTGGTGTAAAATTGCTTAATGATATACAAACTGAAACTATTTTTATCCTACATTATACAGGCAGCTAGTAATGGAGGTTTGAATTATCTAACTCATACTCGTCCTGACATTGCTTTTGATCATTGCATTGGTTTCTCATTTTATGTCAAAACCCCAAACTACCCATTTTAAAGCTGCTAAAAGAATTCTTCATTATATCTAAAGGTACCTTCAACCTTTTGCATCAAAGCATTATTCCTTGAATAGCAACTTTTCTTTGGCAGCTTATATAGAATTTTGATTAGGGTGGTGATTCAAATGATTGATAGATCCATGTGTGGCTATTGTTTTTAATTAATGATCTAATGGCACAATTTCATGGAATAGTAATCTAATACAATGAATTGTATCATTGTATCTTCCACAAAAGCTGAATATAAAGGATGCGATCATGTTTCCAAGGTAGCCCTTCAGTCTAAGAACACTTCTTAGCAGATTTGGGGCATTCTCAAACTTCTCCTACTCCAATTTTTGGTGAAAACCTAGGTGCCACTACCTTAGCAAAGAATCCAGTTTTCCATGCAAGGTCAAAGCACATTCGAGATTCAACACGCCTTCCAATAAGAACTCCTTGAAGGACTAACAAATTCTTCTTTCATATTCAATCATACTGAAGAGCAAGTGGCTGATATTTTCACTAAGCCATTTGGCATTATGTAAAGACAAACTTGTTTTGTTTTGTAATATAGCGTCTTAGGATTGAATGACAGTTGTCATCAAGGGGGACAGTTAAGTTATGCAACCCCCCTTCTTTGTTTAGGTTGTTTGTAACCCCCCAAATAAAGTTTAAGGATGAGGGTGTAAGAATTTTCCATTATTTTAGTTTATTTTATAAATTCTAATATTTAGTCTATGTGTGCATGTATAGTTTTATTCCAATATGAATTCTTTAGTTCCTATATTCATGGTAATATATGAGTTGTCTTGCCTCATTTGTCCTCTTTTGAAGGGAATCTTGGAGCTTCCATGTCATCATGTAGCTTCACTACAACACTTAGCACACACTTCCCCCCTCACCTCATGAGGGATTAGGAACACTAGGCACACACGAAGAAAGTTTGCAAAGGTAATGATGGAGTTATTTTGTAACTCCTTTTTCCTCTTTTATTTTATTTAAAGAGATATCTCCTCTCCTCTCTCGTTATTGGAATTTTATTCTTATTTTTCTATTCTCTTCTCTTCTTGTTTTTAGTTCTCAAAGATTATAATATGGAGAATAGTTCTTAAGCCTTCTTAATACATATGAGATTTTCTTTTGTTGAATCATTTTCCCCCACTTACCAACTTATTTCTCAACACTTTTTGTGGTTTGGCGCTTTTTTGTGAGGTAATAGTATACCTTATTTACTTATTTGTCAACATTATTTGTAAAAGTTCTTGTACATTTTTCTTTCATGGCATAAGAGAAAGGTTTTACTAATGTTTGAAACTGATTTTTTTTTTAATTTCTTTTATGGAGAAACAACAAACATTCATTGGTTTTTTGACACTTTTTTTACAAAGGCTCGTACCCTTGAAAATAATTTTTAAAGCCTATAAATAACTATATATTATTCTCGTTATATTTTTTATCGTGATCTAACATTTTGCAAGATTCGCCTCACTATGAAAGCTTGTTGTAAGCTCTCTCGAACCAATTTAAATCCACTTTTCTACGGTATTTTTTTTGTTCTATTTTTATGTTTATATACAAAAATATATATATATATAAATTATATTGCAAGCTTCTTTTGATTATTTTTTGGGAGCTTCTTAGATATTTTATAATAAGGTTATTTTCATTTATTTTATTTATAAGAAAAAATCATTTGTTGATTTCATTTTTTACTCAAAATTCTTTTATAAAATCCCATATGAAAAATAGGTCATACATTTTCATTGATAATCTAGATATCTAAACATTTTTTGCATTTTTTTCCTTTCTATGTTGGAAAAATGATGTTAAAATTTTAGTCTAGCCTAGATTATGGTTTGACACATAAACCCAAATTAGTAAACTATTTTGAAAAGTTCATACCCAAAAAAATTAAATCTTATATGGAAAATAGCTAATAACTTGATATTGCTAAGATCCTACTTTCCTTTGCTCAAGCCTCTCATGACACTACTACCTACTATGTTCTAAAGGCTTAGGTTATGAAGCACAAAGAAATGATCAATATCCTGAGAAAAGAGATAACTCAACTCAAGGTTCAGACCCTAAGGGAAAATCCCTTAACAATAATCCCACGCTTGAGGCCAAAATAGAAGAACTTCCTAAGAAATAGGGTGCTTTGGAGGAATCTCTTGGACATATTGTCAACAAAAAAATTTATCACATATACATGCACAAGGCCTTCCTGGATTTCATTTAAATTCATGTTAAACAAGTTTACAATCTCAGCAACATCCCTCCTAGGTTATGAAAGGGTGGAAAAGAGAAGAAAATTGCTACTTCCACCATAGATATGGAAGACCCATCTTGAAACTCACTTCCTTTAATCTTTTCAATTCTATGGAGGTTAAAAGTGCTTCAACAAGGTTCTCAAGTGAAGATTTTTATGGTTTCTGCTCAGTGCTTTGTTTTACTAGTTTCTTGTGGTTGTGTGATTGTAGTGATGTTGTTGTAATGTTGTTGTGATGCTACTTTTTGCTTTGTACTGGAAGGAAGTTCCCTGCATCTATTTTTATCTTCGTATTTTGTCTTGTAGGTCTTTTTCTCTGGGGTGTAGTCCCCACTTGTCAAAAAACCACTGATGTTACTTTGTATATCTAGTTTTTTAACCTTATCTTGTATTTTGGGGTATGGGCCCTTCAAAAACCATTTAACAATAATAAAAAACAATCTTGGTTTCTTATATTCTTATTGGGGTTGTTCTTTTATTTGTTGGGAAAATTATGTAAAATTTATAGACTAATCCAAATTTTGGATTAGAAGATGAAAATTCTTTAAAATCATAAAAAAAATTATGTTTAATGCCTCTAATATAAGTTTGTAAACTAAAATCATTGCATTTTTTCTTCTGTATAGGATTATTGCATTTTTTATTTCCTTGACATTGTGAGAATTCGAGGAAAAATGACTTAGTTATTTCCTGAATTTAAATTCACTTATTCAAATTACCATTTATGGAAATCACACATGCAATACATATTTACCTTCAAACTTTTGGTTAAACTTATAGAGGGTAAAGAACCTATACCCGATGAAAAGGTCTCCGTTGAAGCCCATGAAAAGTGGAAATTTAAGAATGGAGGGGCGTTAAGGCTGATTAACAAGGAAATGTTTCCTGAAATTCATGTGCATATTGAAACTTTTGTTAACATTTCTTGTGATTGGTCTAATATTAAATACATGTATGATGTTGTGAATGAATATTTAAAACATTAAGTTTAAGATCAACTCTTAGATTTAAAATATGTTGATTTCAAATAACAGATGATACTTATACATAAACTATTGAATCATAAAACATATAATTTGATATGTGGTAACGATGGCTCTAGCATTTCTCGTGTACCTTTGCATTGGCTCCATATTCCCTAACCATATCCCTCTCTAAAATGATGGTGGAATGGTTTGGGCTCTGGTGGCAATGGGTGACCAGTGCAATGTTCTATGGGCCTCCATTAGTGCTGATATGGCATGTGGAGTACCTGAGAAGGTGCAGTAAGGGTGTGATGGTAACAATATTGTTAGCTCGTCTACTATGGTTAATGAGAAAAATTATTTGGGATCAAATACCCTTGGTGGTGGCGGATCAGACAATGACAAGTACTTTGTTGGATTTGGCTTTACCTCCAAGGCTATCTGCGAGGGGTTAGGGATCTCTGTTTCCCCTACCCAAAGGCATTATTACCATGTAAGTTATAATGTGGTTGTGGTGGGGACTTTAGAAGCTATGGGTGGTATAAAAGTTCTAGATATGCCCCGGTCACTCTCCCTCTCCAGCTACGCCCCTCTTGAAGATGATGATAGTTTTCTTCAGGTTCTGGTCTGTATGTTAGGCGGCTCTTCCCTATACATCCAACTCCATCACCTTTCTTAGAGAAAGGATCTCAAAGAAAATCTTTCATAGATAGTGAACTACCAGAGTGGATCTTTTGATTTAGTTTTTGTAGGTAAATCTCTTAATGATGAATCCCTTCTCATATCCTATGGGATAAGGAGGGATTTCACGATTTTTATGACAAGCCTTTTATGGGGTAGATCTCAAGAATGATGTTTTGCACCTTTTAAAGAAGCTCTCTTTAAAAACACCACTGATTCAAAATATCTTGCAGGTCCTCCTTCCCCATCTTATATTGTGGAGAAATCTACTGAATCCCCCACTTTTGAAATTAATGGTGAAACGTCTCTAGATTATTTGCAAGAACTGAAATCCAAGGCCATTATCTGTAGATTTAATGGCATTTGGCCATCATCAAATGCTCTGATTCACTATATTAATACCTCATGGATGGAAAATTTCCATTATTTCCTTTGTGCCTGAGGATTCTTTATTTTCTTATTCAAATAATATGAGGATTATCCGAGAGTTACCAAAGAGGGTCCTTGGTTCTCGGGAACAACGGGTTTTTTCACTACCCTTTGGTTTCCTCAGTTTAATTCCAATACCTTCTCCATCACAAGGGTTCCTATTTGGGTGAGGTTACCAAATATCCCCTCCACCTTTTTTTGTAATGGAAGAAATAGGAAATCTCATAGGGAATTTCATCAAAGAATACATCAAGAGGATAAGGAGTGGTTTGCATACTTTTTTCAGAATTTTTGTAGACGTTGACCTTAAAAAGGGATTTTCATATCGTATGACTATCAAGATGGGTGTTACAACCCATTCTCAGATTCTATATTATGAAAATATGACATTCAAATGTCAAAATTGCAGGACCAGGTCACCTTCAAGTAGCTTGTACACAGAAGAAATCCTAAGCTCATATGAAAAAAGGATCTATTACCAAATGATGGAGCCCACCGTATCTTGAGGATGAAGAAGATAATGATTCAGAAAATCCATATACTGCAGCTCCATCTTCACCAATTGCAACACATTAATATAATATACCTTCTAAGGAGATGGGTGAGCCATTGGTTGTTCATCCCTCTTTGGAGAGGCCTTCTCCAGGAATAAAATGGCCTCATGAATCTGACCACTTTAACTCAGATAAAAAGGGTGCTCATCCTCTGAACAAGGAATTGTAGATCTCCACTTCCATGGACTTAACTGAATATAATCCTCTTATTTCAAAAATTATTTCAAAGGAAAAGGGGCAGGTAGTGCACTCGAAGAAGGGAAAGAAGGTAAATCACTTATCTCTCTCTTCCCTAACTCACTCTCCCTCATGCCTAGCTTCGCTTCCTCTTTCATTTATGTAGCTCTTTTTGGGCTATATCTCTTCTCCCTCTCCTGTTTTCTTCTGACTACTCCCTTTGTATCTTTTTGGGGGATGCCTCTTCTCTTTCTCCTTAGCTGTAGGTTTTCTGTTGTTACTATTGTCAGCTACATGTTTTATGTTGTTATTGGTGAGAGCTGTAGATTCTCTTTGTCCTTATTATGTCTCTTTTCTCTGTATTCATTTATTGCACTTTCTTGGTCCTTACTCCCTTTTCCTACAAGATTTTTCTCTTTTATGCTACATTACTTCATATTTCCTTGTGGGCTTTATGTATAAGGAGACGGGTCCTTTCAAAACCCCCAACTTTTACCATTTTCCAAAAAAAACTATTGAATCATAAACTCAAATGAAAAATAGAATTTTTGGAATCATTTGGATGGTGTAAAATAGGATGCAAATGTTATTAGACTCAATTTTTTCCTAGATGTTCAAAGCATCCACCCCTGTCTAGATATGGTCCTCAATTCAAACTCATCATTTTAGATTAGAAATTGTAAACAAACTTACACAGGACCTCTACACTCCCCTCAAATTTCGTAGTCCCTGATTAACTAAAATATAAATATTCTAGTGTGATATAATGTTATAGGAGCAGTAAAATAACTACATAAATAAAGTAATAAAATACTGAAATGATACCCAAGAAAACTAAGTTAGAGAATATGAAACCCTAATGTAAAAAGAGGGTTAAGAAAGCCTTAGTTGATTCGAAGATGATGTGGGACTATGTCAAAGTGTAGACCAGATGAAAAGGAGGAGGAAACCGTCATATAGTATCCTGAGAAGATGTAGATCTAGACTATCTGGATAGACTGGGGCACCTGGAAAGGGATAGGGGTGCCTGTGGGCACCTTGGTCTAAGAATTTGGTGCCTTGGTTTGCAGAAATGGTCAAGAAACCTCCTCCTGAGTGTCACTAGATGTTTTCTTACATTCGCTTCCAGTTGCATGAATGTCATTGTGTGATTGACAAAGCACTAGTAAACCTGCAATGGAAGAATCACCTATAAAACCATAGACAAAGCATCAAAACCCTAAAAAAATAAAGATGCATATGAAGGGGTCAAACTGTCCTCAACTTCCAAATGGATGGACTTATCACTAAATTTTGCACTACATCTAAGACATGTTTTGGTTCTAGGTGTGTGTGTGCAATTATGCCCTAGGTTTCTCTTGTTCCAGTCGCACTTTGTGAAGTAGTGAGAAAATAACTACATGTAGAATGTAGTAAATGTATGCGTGGAAACAATAGAATCCCCTCCTATGAAGTGTGATGCAGATGAACTAGCCTTATGTTCCTTATGATGGAACTAGATGGATAAAAATTTAGTTATAGATTCCTTTGATGGATGTAAACTTAGGTGGCAATAGTAAGTGCTTAGTGTTTGGTCCCTCGTTATGGTCACATAACCTTATATTTATATGGTTCTATTGTTTTAATTTTGTAATTAACCCCGAAAAGGCCTAACACCAAAAATATAAGAAGCTCAAATGGATAGAAAGTTCCCAAAAAGTAAGAAGAAAGTTTAAAGAGTATCAAGGCGCCTAGGGTGCACTAGTCCTAGCTGGGCAGCCTAGTCAGAAATAGGAAAAACATAATATGAAAGTACAAACTGGGAAAGTATGGGTGTAAGATCTAAACTAATGATAGAAGATAATGTAAAAAATGGCCAAATACATGGGTTAGTTATTACTCTATTCAATTAAGAACCATATGAATAGTACTATGAGACTGAGACTAAATAATGACTCAAAGTGCGTGATTTTGTGTCCACATTTTCCCCAACTTTATGTTGGTGGGCGGAAAGCCTGGTAATATAAATTAGATAGATATGTGTACCAAATATCCATGTAGAGTGATGTAGAATGTGTTCCAAAGGACTATAAAAAGTGTGGATTGATAAAAACAATGAGCATGGAGACTAAATATGCCAAAAGTGTAAAAAAGTGATGAAAGTGAACCTAGGGTGAAATTGCATGTGTAAATGTCAGTGTGTAGTGTACCATCATGGTTAGTATCATGTGTGTGTCACTGATTTCTTGTTTCCCATATGGACAAACTTGCAAAGGAGAAAATGATCAAGTATTCAAATATGCATGTATATGTGTAATGTATAAAATTACATGTATATATGTACAAAGCAAGTAAAGAAAGTATGAAAAAGGAAAAAGGAATATGTGCACCTAATCCTTGATGAGAAAAGGGGGGGTAGAAAGGATCATGTAAATGTCAGTGAAATGCAAGTTTTTTTGGGTGATCTCATGCCACTAGCTGAAGAAGTATAGGGAGGAAATTCCAATGTTCCTCTAACCTATAACTGCTTACCGAGAGTTGTGAAGAGATCTCCGTACTACTTGGTTTTTTTAATGATCCGAAGCCACTGGCCAAAGAAGTTTAGGGAGGAAAGTCTTATGTTCCTCCAACTTGTAACTGATCCTTGAATGCTAAGGACAATCTACCCTGTAAAATCCCTTATGTATGGAGTTTTGTAGACTAGTCTAAACTCACTCACTATGTAACCCACTATGTCATGGATGGTAACTAAAAAATGAACTATACCGGTACTATGCTATGTAGTGTGTAAACCCAATTGATGCCCCCCCTCTTTAGGGGTGCATGTGATGTTGCAGATAGGATAATGTGGCCCCAAAATAATACCAACCATGTAAACTGAAACCTATGTCCTATAAGGGAAGGGAAATGTGCTTGGTAAAGACCAAGGCACAAACAAAAAAAGTGGCTAGGAAACAAGTGTTAGTACAAACAATCATGCATGTAAAAGATAAGTGTAATCCAAACAAAAAATGTGTAAGCACATAATGTAAAAACACAAGAAGACAATGTAGGCCATATTAATGGGGTTAAAAACATGGTACACCACTCACAGTGTTGCAAAAAACTCAAGGCCACAGTGGCCACAAACAAAGCAGTGTTGCACATAAACCAAAGGGCATAGCCCACAAACAAGAACAAGAAATTGAAGACAATGTAACAAACAAGTGTGGAAGCGAGTATCCCTACATGAAAAATGTTGCACATGAAACACCCGTTAGCATGTTAGAAAGATAAAACGTATATCAAAATGTGTATAAACCAAAGTAGTGTGCTATGAACAAAAATGAAACAATAGCACATTATTGGCAAGAAACTTTATTAGGGGAAATTTTTTTGGGTTTCTTACCAATGCTCAAGGAATATAATTCCCTCTACTTGAATGATGTAGCTTCTATATATGCATGCACAAGTAAGGTGATTTTTATCTGGGTTAGCCTTCTAGATGGGTATCAAATAGGGGCACTTCACCGACCCTATGCAAAAGCTAGCAATGGCTTCCTAGGGAGGAATTTTTTAGGAGAGTAGGAAAGGGAGTGAGAATGTTAGATAAGAGGAGCTAATGCTGCAAGTAGAAAATCATAGTCTTGCATACATCAGTTAGAAGTTTCATCACATACATTAAAATTAAGAAGAAACAATTCTACAAATAGTGACAAGACCAATTAGAATTTATGAGCACAAAGTATCAATAAATCCCTTAGTAAAAAGAGGGCTAGAAACTCCTTATATTGATGCTTAAACAAAAAATTGTACATAGTATGAGAATGGAGGAAATTTTTGAGAATGGGGGAATGGAAGAATTTTCTATCTCTTACTTTTTTCACAAGGATCTCTCTCTCATGAATTCACAAAAATATCTAAGAAGACCTCAAATGAGGAGCTTATTACAATTTATAGAAGAGAAGCAACTCTTCATCTTCCCGGTGACTTTTCATATGCCATATTTTTTACTTTAGGTTGTTGATATTCCTATCAAATATTAAGTCCTTTTTATAAAAACAAGGTGACTTAAATTTTACATCATGTTTCAAAGTCACTTAAAGACATATCAAAAAGTGAAAACCCCAACGCAAAATTAGAATATTGAAGAAAGAGAACTTTGGGAGGGAAGAGAAGAGAGAGAGATAGAGAGAGAGAGGGAAGATGAAGAAAGAGGAAGAATAATGTGAGAAGAATGAGCTACTCCATCGGACTTGATCTCGCTCCTTGACTGGTCTCCATCTCACGCTAATGAGAAGATCTCTAGTTTCTCCAAATTATTTTATGAAATGAGCCAGTACATGTTCCACTTTATCAACATGAGGAATGCACACACAACTTAGAGTCTTTATCCACCATCATACACACCGTTGATATCTTTGCACTTTCTGAATCAATGATGGATGTTTCTCTGTAATGAGTGCAATGGTGGCCCAAAATCCATATCCTTATTGAGGAACTCAGGGTATCCTTATTAAAGGATAATGGATTACCTACCTCCTTTCTTAACATATTCCTTGAATGGCCCAATCAACTCATCAGTAGTTGTATCTTCTCCCATTGCATGCACTCCAAGTTTTAAATTTGGTGATTGATACTATCCTGCAACTTGTACACTTGTTCTTATTTTTCATCCAACTCAAAAATGGCTCAGTTGATTACTTCAAATCATGATTGCTAAGGCCCTTTCCCATACACATGAAAAGTATTCAAAGGGGTTCCAAAAAAATTCTTGTTAATCAACTCTTGAGAGTGAGTGTTGCTCATTTCACTCACCAGTTATAAAAAAATCCCTAGTGATCCCTTTCTTTCTCCAAATCTTCTCTAAGCACTAGACGTCCTATTTGGAGTTGCACACATGTAGGTAAAGAGTGATTGACTACCTCTTGGAGCACCAAATTTCCCTTTTTAGAAAATTATACTAATCCATTCATTATTATCTCATCCCTTGCATCATGAGCTCATGCATCCTCTTGATAGATTCTAGATTGAAGTTGTTGATGGGTGCAACTTCTTCGATAGGAATTTTGTGGCATTTGGATCCACCAGGTGTTACACATAGGATGAAAGAGTTTTTACCTCTTCTTTTAGCTCATCAATCTTCTTCTTATATTATTTTTTCCTTTCCACCAAGTAGAGTGGAAGACTGTTGATACATATGTCAAATCCCCTTCATGAGTAGTCAACCCCATCAGTTGGATTTTGCTCATTTCATAATCAGTCAGTGTCATTTCATCCACTTGCTTGATCACCTTCAGTCGGGATACTTCAATATATTGATTACATGTTTCTCCATGTGTAGAACTATGAGGCCATGTGTAAAGCTTCCTTTTCCTTCCCTTGGCCAATGAGGCAATTGCTAATAAATTAGGGGCTGCCACTTGTTGAACAGTGTGAGTATCAGGTGTTATTGTCTCATGCATCCATGGGAACATTTCATCATAACTCAAGCTCTTATGATAGGTGTATCAATCATTCCCTTCTCTAGAAGAGGAGACATATCTTGGATGGGAGAAGCATTAGTATGGACAAGCGATGAGGCCTCTTATGGTGGTTTGAATACTAAGTCTTGAACTGTGTGCTCTTCTTCTTCTTGTGTTTCTACCACTGGGTCTTCTTCTTGCATTTCTGTAACTAGTCTTCCTCTTGCATTGTTGCAACTGAGTCCCCTCTTCTATCCTGGCTCTCTTTGGTGAATTTTCATGAGAAGAAGTCTCCAATTCTGTCGCCTTTTTTTTGAACTTGCTCCAGAGTGTCTTAACTTGAAGTAACTTCCACAACTTTTGACAATGACTACTGAGAAGTTTGTTTCTAGACTTTTGGGGGTACCTCGTGATTGAATGGCCATGGCTCTCTTTCTCTGAAACCAATCCCTCAGTTCTCCTGACCACTTTCTCATAGAGATTGGGGGATCTATTCCTTTATATATACATGACTCAGATATGAACATGGTGTCCAATTTACTTGAGGCAATGGGGAAACCTTGATCTCCACATATTCAGGATCATACATTTTGTTCCCATCATCTTGAAAAATATCTTCATACCAAGAGAACTTGAATTTCCTCATCTCATCAACTATATCCTCATGTGATCTTTCTCCCATGGACTTCAAATTCCTCAACACAATTGGCCCAATAGTCTTTTACATTTTCGGATCATGGTGCAAGTCTAGAACATGAAAAGATTCAAGATCATCTCGAATGTCAAAATTGGGTCTAGCAGTGTAGGAATGCAGAATTCAAATGTGTGAATGGAATCCTCTAGATGAGATGCATCATTTGCATTCTTACATGTGAACACCCCGAGAGAGATGGGAAATGAAATTAGTCTTCTTTTTCCTTACTCCTGAAGTCTTGTTGTTTACCTATATGAACTACCTGTAGAGCTCAAATAGTACAATTTGGTCACTAAGTTACTTGGGCAACCTTAGGGGAGCTTGGTCAAAGCCAAAAACTCACAAGTAGGAGAAGGTCAAGAATTGTATGAAATAGGAGCCATATTTTTTATTAAGGACCACTTGTGATGAAATCCTTGCCTCCAAATCACCCTCCAAATTTTGGACCACGTACATCATGAATGCATCATTCACATGGGTGAAGTGTCATGTGACTTTCTTCCATTACCAATTGTGTGAGCTTTTCTCAAATGCGGGAACCTTGGCAGTAATGTTTTGTGTGAGAGATCCAATCCCTTGAATGACCTTGAGCTGGAAAGACAAATAGACCAAGTAAGAAGTCATGTGGAACTTCTTTGTCATGGGCACTTGGAGTAGTTGCAAGATGCAAATTTTCACTGATTATCTTCCCCCATCAATTCTTTTGACTTTCCTTTAGTCACTATTAAGATGAAAAGGGCCATCCAATCTTGGAAGTCCCTCGTGTTTGCTTCTCCCATCACTCTACTGAGGAGATTGATTGCGTCTAAATATCCTTCACAAAACTCACATCTCAAAAGTGTTTTTGGCATCCTTGAGGGATTTCTCCCTGTCTTCATCCATGATCCTAGTGCAATCCCTTGCACGTATGCATCCATCTTTTCCCACTCATGCATGGCCTTTTCCTTCATGATGACGACCATGTTGGGTGATGTTGGAATTTGCAGAGTGAGTGAGATGGTTCTGGGATTAATGACTTCCATTTCCACACCATTTTCATCTTCGAATTGTCTATGTTTCAAGGTTCATAGTGGTGTGAGTAGGCTAAGACCATCTCAATGCTTTGTATGGACATGGGGGTGTCTCTGTGGCTGTGAATAACCCACTTGTGAATACTTGATCTTTGATCTTCCCTCTTTCCTTGTTTTTCATGTGAGCCTTCAGATTGTTGAAATCCATATAGGAGACATCACTATCCTCTATCTCGTACTCATAAGGTGAAAGGTTGTGCTGACTTTTGTCCTGAAAACTTGTACTTCATGATTCCTCAACACTTACTATTTCTGGAAGGAGCAACTTACTATTTTTAGTAAGTGATAGAAAATTCTTCTCTGGAACTCCAACTGCAGCTACCAATTTGAATACTTCAACTCCTCAAAATGCTCCTTTTGTGAAATTCACCTCTAAAATGACTTACTATTTTTAGTAAGTGCCGATGAGACAACTTACTATTTTTAGTAAGTATGAAAATTCAACTCCTTCTAACCTTGACTGGATGTGACAACTTGAATTCCTCTTTCTCCCTGTGTTCCTCTCACCTTCTGGATCATTTTGTTATTTTTAGCAGGTTCTTGTGAGACCACTTACTATTTTTAGTAAGTGTCAATTCTGGACCGAGATGACCATTTCGATGATTTTTTCTGTGCGAATACAACTTCCTTGTGTTAATCGCCTCCTTCGCAACTTCTTTGCAATCATGGTGAGACTTTAAATATTGAGTTTCCATGTAAAAGGCATACAATTTTTAGTAAGTATGCTTCTGGTGATTAGAAGTGAAATTTTGGATCACAATGGAACAAATTTTCTGATATGGGGTTTTTCCCAATATCACCCCCCTGAAATTTCTGGACTTACCAATCATTAGGTTTATGAGATTTTAAAACTTTATTTTTTTCACCTGGTAGCTACAGACATTTTAAGCCATTAATGAAGCTTGGAAATTATAGGTTTCTTTTTCAGCCTCTGATTGAGATGAAAATTACATTTTTTATGTGGGTTTTTTCTTCTTATTTCACCAGTGAATTTTTTCTTCAAACTGATTGTTGGTTGATTGGGAAATTGGATTTTTTTCTTGTTGTGCCTTCTTCACTTTAAAGAATATGTTCTGAAAGTGGGAGATATTTTATCAGGTTTTTATGAGCCTCTAAAAATGGTTTAGTAAAAAATCTTGTCTCGAATCCATGACCTGGTTTGCAAGATATGTTGATTTCTTCGCATCTCAACTGGCTACAAGGATTTTCGAATGAAGTTCTTGATATTTCTCTCTTCCATTTTCATTTCTTGTCAGATCAAACTTTCCTCTAAGATATTTGTATTTTCATGGTGTGATGGATTTTATTCTGGTTTAGTACAGCAATGGTGGATTGAGCATCTTGGAAAATTTTCCAGAGTTCTTGGCAAGGATGTGTTTGTCAGGAGATGGAATGGAGGGAAAAAACTGCTAAGTGTTTAGCTTTAAAGTGTTCAAAAATCAAATACCAAGGGATTGGGTGCATTTTTACCCTAATTTCCCTTTAGCTAAAGGGATGAAAGGGGACATCAATTTTCACATTTTTCCCTCTAGAATGACACTTTTTTAGTCAAGACTCTAGAAGGGATGACTTGAGCATTAAGGCTAGGGAGCTATGAGGTAAAATCACCTGGGGGTTCAAAAATTAGATGTATGGAGGACTTGAATTCGTATTTTTTCTTGGTGGCCTGGGCACATTTTATTGTCCCCTATGTCCCTTAGCTTTAAGGGTTCTCATGAAAGGGACATAAGTGTCAATTTGGGAAATTTGATGACCATTTCACTGATTTTGGAGCTACGACACCTGCTCCATGTTAACCACCTCCTTGACTAACTTCAGTTGGTGACTTACCCAAAATAGTAGTGATGGGTCATATGTGAAGGCCTATCATTTTTAGTAAAATGTGCTTCATGTTATTGTCATTATAAACCAGGTGTTGTGAAGTCCTAGTGTGGGTTTTCTCCCAATGTCACTCTTCTAAAATTTTGGATTTTCTCGATTGGCTCATGTGAGATCTTTAAAATTGGTTACTAATCTACGGAAACCTAATGTAAATCTACATAGCATGGCAATCCTACTGGATCTTGAAAGGATTTTAGGCTACTAGTTCTACCTTGAATCATTGAAATATATTTTCGATGTGGGTTTTTCTTCTTTGTTTCAAATCTGGTGAATTTTCTCTTCAAAACTCAGCAACATTTTTGGCGGGAAATTTGATTTTTATCTAGTTGTGCCAAGAAAAGTTTCTGATCACATCTGCATAAAAAACTTTCATCTGAAGTAAATCATGTTATGTAGGTTATTAATGGCCTATTGATTTATTTAATGATGAATTTTTTACAAATTCTTTATCCCTACACTTTCGTGCACTAGCTTTGCAAGATATGTACTATTTCTGTGGAGTTCACGGCAACTGAGGGTTGTAGTTAAGTTAGCTTCATCAGATTATCTGGAGTTAGCTTATGCATATTTTCGATCTTATGATAAAACTAGCCTCTTGTCTCCTTGTTGAGTGGGAGTTGTTCTCCATGGTTGGAGAGTTTGAGGAAGCTAGTTTGGAGCTTTAAATCTCCTGGATATGACATTTAATTCTTATTGATTTAATTCAAAGTTCCATTGTATTGTGAATTTATTGAAGCATTATGAAATTTATGATGGACCAAGAAATATAAGTATTTTAAAGCTCTTCTATTTTGAAAATGTGCCATGTGGTGGGGTGCATTTTCTTATGATATCATGGCTTATGTCTTCTTAATATTAAGGTCACAAACGGTCATCAAATTCACCATCGCTCCTCCATGTGACACTTGATCACATACTTCCAATGGTTTAATGTCATTAGGGCAAAAATGCTTGACTAAAGAACTCTCGGATCTGTAAAACTCCTATTGTATTTAGAAACAAGTTTCCCATACCTAGTTTCCTAGGTTATCGATCTTGGATCGTGAAAAAGTCTATTTCCATTTGATCTAAAGCATCTTCAAATTTTGAGTCTTCAGACTTGTTACCATTGGCATCAGGCATTGTGACGGTTATGCATTTGGCTCTAGCTAGCTCCTTAGGGGCTTCATAAACTTGTTCTCACAGAAGGCACACCTATTGTAGCTAAGTTGATCAAATTAGGTTTGGTATGCAGTTTTCATTTCACCATCAAGTCCCTTGCATCAAACTCACTATGATATACAATGCTATTCAATTTGCACATCCCACTAGTTTGGGGCACTTGTCACGATCTGATGATCTAGCAGTGGATTTAGACTCCGTACAATGACACACTGGGGGCTGAACTGGTGAGCATTGTACAATTTCATGGAGATGCACTTCTTATGGAAAAATAGCTAGTTGGGACATTTTAATTCTCCCTAATATGTTATTACTTTTTTTAAGGGATGAAAGGGACATCAAAATTCTCTAGGCTCTACCTGAGCTGACACATGTACCTCTTCAAAAATTAGACTAACTTCGGGAAGCTTACCTTGAGGACAACTTAAAATTATGCTTACTTGAGCTCCTGGATGGAGTTTCAAGGTCAGAAATCATTTTATATTGATTTGATTAGAAAAATTTCTTATGAATCAAATGTGTTAGCCCTACACTCTTGATTAGCTCCTTTTAGGTGTACTTAAAATGTGATTTTTACTTCTATCTTGATGTTGAGCATGAGAAAAACTAGATATAGACCTATTATGCTAAAGTTATGTGTTGTGAACCAGTATCATAAGGAGTTTCCACCATCTGATTTAGATAGGTCTGCTTAATTCCCTTTCCTGATATGTCTTATTTAGCTACTAACTCCTTCCATAGCTCCCAAAATTGCTTCCCAAAGCTCAGTAGCTTTTTTAGCCTTGTGCACTGCCTAAATCTAAGAACCTTGTTTATTATCATCTGAATCTTGGCTCCAACAATCTTCCAAATTCCTTTCCTAAATATTCCAAAATCATTTCCTTGATGTTATTAGACCTTAGATTCATCTCCATGTTGATATTTTTCTCCTCTTTTCTACTCCAAAGGGGTTGCGCCAGTCCTAGGAAGGCCAGTGGTATCCCTTCCCAAAACTACCCAAAATTAGGCATTCTTCAAGAACTCCTAAAATCACCTAGGGGGGTTGACTTAGACTTTCCTAATTCACCTAGGGGAATGAGTTAACATCCATCTGGGGGTCATTGGACTGACTGGGTAAGGCCGGTGCTGAGGATAGGTAGACCTGGGGTGTCTTGAAAAGGTAAAATTTGAAAATTTGACACAGGGGTATCGTTGTCATGCTTGAAAATTGTAAATTTTCCTATTGCACATTACATGACAATAGTTGGCTCTAGCTTGGGGACATGATATGGACTAAGCATGCAGTGAAGACATGGCATGAGAAATCCTAGAATCTCAACTTATAACATATTGTCTAGTGCCTTATCCATTGGGCCTCTACGGAGTCATGTACAACTTACAAAGAGAGATATAACAAGGACGAATACACACACACACACCAAAAAAGGAAAAAATAAAACACACAACACACATGAAAATAAAGAAGACACACACAACAGAAAGGGAAACACACCTAACAATCACCTATGGTACAAAGGTGGGAGAAAACCCACTTTCACTGATGATATTGCTTCAAATATTTCCCACTGTGAGGAAATTCCAACTGGTGTTCCATCTAGATATGAGAGTAGAAATACGTTTTCACTACAAGCCTCACGAATCTAGAATGGGCCGAGCCATAATTAATCAAACTTTTCATGGCTCCCTTTTGGTTCTCTCCTTTTGTCCCATAGTAAAAGATCTCCAACCTTGAATTCCCTCCTTAACTTTTTATCGAAGATATTCTTCACTTTCAATTGATACTCTTAGCAACCACTCGGAGTCTATTTCTTCCACCTTTTGAAGAAATCCTCTTGTATTATTCCTTGTACTATTCATCTTCTATTCCCTAGTTGTAATGTTTTCTACTTCAACTCCATATAGCATCTAGAATGGTGACATACCTTTGGAGTGATCTTGTCTACCCATCATCGTACAAATATCTTGTTTTCATCCATGAAAAATAGGTGGATATTCTTGTTTCTATTTGGCCTACAATCTTCTATGTTTAATGAGTGGGACACCATCCGAGTAGAACGGTACATTGTCTTCTATGATATTCTCTTTGATGAAATTACATACCGTTTCAGTGTTAGCTTGCTTGACATGGGATGGCCTCCACCCACTTTATGAAATAATCTATTCATTTTGAGCATGTAGGTGTGCCCCACACTTGAGTATAGGATTTAGATCACCGATTAATTGTAGTCCCCACTACTAATATGGTTCTTCAATGACAACTGGCCTAAGTAGTAGTAATGTCGTACAAGTTGTGGTCTCCCAACAAATTGTTGACATGTTTCATACTTGGAAACACATTCTTGAGTATCTATGCAAAGAGATTAGGCCAATAATATCTTCCTCAGTAGAATATTATGTGTAGTGACCATGGCTAAAAAATTCCCACCACACGCTTGGTCATGATATGCTTTAAGAAACTTCTCTTGTTGTTTTTTTTCTACACACCTGAGAAAGCATCCATCAAGACTTCTTTTGTAGAGTGCGTGGTTCCAGATCACAAAATTTTTTGCCTTTAGCTTGAGTGTTCTCCTTTTATTTTAATCAAGATTAGGGGGGAATTATCCATAGGTTAGATAATAGGTAATGTCTACGTACCACTCGTTAGTAGTAGTTACGAAGAGGACCTGTGGAATATCTTCAAAAAAAATTGAGCAAGCACAGTTATCTTCACCATGTTGAGCTTTGAGAGCTTCATCTTCAGTGATCAATCTACACAGACCATTTCCCCACACCAAATTGGAGGTCCGGATCTCCAAGTCATACTCTTGAGTCTTTTTAACCAATTTCCTCTTTTAGCTCTAGGATCTTGTTGTGTCAAGATGGACTTGATTTCATTACCAATGTACCATCACCACCATATGAGAGTTGAGTATGTAAAACCTAAAATATTTTACAGCCTTGGCCACCACATAGGCATGTTTCTCCAATTGGTTTTATTTTAGTTCATGATTCTTCAACGAGAAGCTCATGAAAGCAATAGGTGCTTCCACACCTTCATCATTCTTCTATACAAGAAAAACAGAGAGTGTATGTTCCTATGCATAACAATACATGATGAAATCTATTATCTGAAGTCCAGGAGATACGAGAGTCTGAGCTTTGGCAATGGATTTCTTGATTTATTCAAAATTTATTTTTCCCTCATCATTCCACTTGAATTTAGCTTGAGGTTTTCATCATGGTAGTTATGTGCTTAATCAATTCTTGTAACTCTTGAACAAATCGACGAAGAAATTTTACCTTGCCAAAGAAGGAGTGGTCTCATTTCTTACTTTTGGAAAAATATAGTGCTTGAATGGCCTTCACTCGTTCAATGATCAATGTGCTCTCCATGTTTTGTTCACAATGTGCCCCAGCAGCTTACCTTTTGGTAACTCCAAAGATTTACTTTTTTAGGTTTAAGGATATGACATGTTTTCTACACCTTGCGAACACCTGTTCCAAATGGTGAATATGGTATCCCCTATTTTTTTAGAAGACTTTGAGATCATCCAGGTATATGGAAATACAATGCTTCAAATATTTGAATGTTAGATCCATCGCCCTTTGAAATGTAGCTCCTGACATTAATCAAACCAAAAGGCATTCAGTTGTATGCAAAAGTTCCCCAAGGTGTTGTGAAAGTTGTCTTGGTGTGATCCTCCTCTACCACCTTAATTTGGTTATACCCTGAGAATCCATCAAATAAGGAGAGAATTTCAGATCTAAGTGACCTCTTACAAAATGTGATCCATGCTAGGGTGGGGGTAATTATCTTTTAATAAATCCTGGTTCAGATTACAGAAATCTAAACATATTCTTATTTTTCCATTCTTATTCCGCACTGGCACAATGTTTTCCACCCACGTGGAATGATGGATGCCAAAAATGATCCTTGCATTGAGCATTTTCATCACCTCCTCTTTGATGGTGTCCACTATCTTTGGGTTGTATAGGCCTCTAGTTTTTCCTGAATGGTTTGGCATCTGGCTTCAAGGGGATTGAGTGGTGCATTTCCTTCAGTTGGAAGAATTTAAGCTCACCATAAGAATAGGCCAAAACATCTGAATATTTCTTAAGTAACGACACAAACCCTCCTCTTTTCTTCAGGAGAACAACACTTTCCAATGTTGACCATTCTTGGGTTCTCTGGGGTGTCGATGTTTTCTTTCTCAAAATTAGCTGGGCACTAGGAATATTGCTTTTGCTTCTCTTGAATGAATCTATCATGTTTATTCAAATAGGTCTTCTAGAGAGACTAGGCCTTTAGGAATCTTGTTTCCTTTCAGTTTGATCACTCCTTCTTCAACATCAATTCCTTCTTTCTCCTCTTCGGCTACCACTTCCTTGTGTGGATTCTTCACTTCCTTCAAAGAAGAGATTATTTAAATTGTCTCTTTGTTCTAGGAAATCCAAAAGCTGATTATCATCATTGAAGACTTGTCAGTGGTTTGCATTATTGGACACACTAGGTCTAAAAACCATCTCTACAGTTACCTTATCCTTTTCGAATGATGAGTGTGGCATCACTAGAGAGGATGACACTATGAAGGGATTCAACTCTTTCATTATGTTCTTGAGGAATGGATTCAATGTAGAATGCATCGAAAGATTCAATGCAGTCCCACACTTTGTTTCTATAATGTCAGAGCCTTGGATTCTTTACTTGGTATTGCTTTTTAACCTATCTTACTATCACCTTCATGTCACCCTAGCATTTCAGCTTCTTGATGCCCATATCTTCCACTACGCCCATGCCCAAGAGGAGGGCTTCATACTCTGTTGTTTTATTTGTGTTATCAAATTGTAGCTTATAGGAAAATGGGTACAATTTTCCAAAAGGAGAACACAACACCATGCCTACTCCTGAACCCACACTAGAGTGACTACCATCAAACTACATTGTCCATATTTGATCTTCTTCCTCTTCCATAAGAAGTGGAAAATTCTCATCTTTCTCTTATGTGAGGAAGTAGTTGTCTAGCCCATTGTCCTGGAATAGGATTTTTTTGTTAGGAAATATAATTTATTAGTGCTCCATTATTATTGATATTGTAAAGAGAATAATTACGTGAGTAATTATTCACATATTTGGCTATATTATTTGATAGCTGTGATATTGTTGTGAGTTAAAACAATATCACGTATATAGGTGTTGAGAGAGAGATTTGAGGGAGTGTTGTTGAACAGCCTCCTTGTTTTTAGGAATACATATTCCTATATATGTGTAACCTGCTATGCATGAAATTGAATCAAAGAATTATTATTGTGTTGAATATATGATCTGAATAATATTTCTGGTGTTTTCTCTGTGTAAATTGTTTGCACCTTTCATATTGGTATCAGAGCGAGATGAGAGTTGTCTACTGTGAGTTGTAGATCAAAATGGATTGGATCAGATTCAACCTATGTATGCTTGTTTTAGCACAAATTATTTGTGAGAAGTGCGTTGGAACTCAGAAGCCTGCATTTGATATCCAGCCATGAAATATCCTCAAGAAATATGTGAGTTAGCTTTGATATCGACCTGCAAGCATCTGTGAGGAATCTTATTTTTTGTTATTTTCTGGCGTATATGTTTCAAATCCATCACCATTCGCAAACCAGATCAATGTGTGACACCCAACAGTCAATTAATTTTGTAGCATGCAAGTTTGTTTAATCAAATATTTGACCAATCTTCTAGACTAGCATTTTGATAGATCATGATCATCCACGTATGGCAGCATGTGACATTAAGCTAGCCCACTTGACTTAGTTGTAATCTTGATATGCATGATTTGATTCTCAAAGACTTTTTAAATGCATTAAGTGGGAGAATCAACTGTGACATGTTAAAGATCTCTCAGTGATACTGTTGTCAGACATTTTCTTTGAACAAATGGAAAAATCTCGACACTTTTCTTGCCATACACGGTCAGATAGCATCGGTATTCCATTTTTGATTTCATATTGATTGTAGTCTTTGAAGTTGATTGTTCGTTTAATGTGTTGTGGTCGGTTTAGATTTAAAGTTTCTATATGTTTGAGATCCGATTAGAGTTTCATATTTGTTTTTAAGTCAAACATTGTCAATTACGTATCCCTTAAACGTAGGAAAATTGGGTATTAATGTTATTTAAAAAGTAATAAAGTCGATTACTTTTTAAATTAAAATAGGTCTTCCATTTTTTTAAATTAGTTGATCAATATAATCATGTCCTCCCACCTATATATTAAGATTTTAGTGTGTCATGTGCTATAGTCCATTAATATTGTTATTCATATTTTAAGAGTAAAGCTTGTATTATAATTAACAGTTATAGTCAAATTTGTAGTGTTGTCAAGTGTCACAAGTCATTTAAAGAGTCAAAGTCAAATGTTGTCCTCTCAAACTCGAGTCAGAAGTCAAAAATTGAGTGATTAGCCTTTGTCAAAATAGTCAGAGTCAAGGTGTCAAAAATATATTTGTGTCATTTTGTTATCGTCATTTAGGTGATTATTAGGAAAATTTTCAAAAAAAAAAAAAAAAAATCCTGCATTTCAACTGGACGCACTATCGGTGGAATCCGACGTCCTCTGATATGCATTTGAGCTTCATATCCAAATCTAGCTGAGCTAGTAGCATGAAACCGGAGGCAGGAGGCATCAGAGGTTGGAGGTCATTCAGCGACCTCTCGTCAGTTGCCAATGACGGGGCCGCATATCAGCTTTGGTGACATGTGTGTGTGCAGTTTGATTTTAGTGCTTCCAGTGTGGTGTGCCTCAGTTTGCAGTGATCCTGATTTTTCAATAAGTGGAAATTTCACATTGATGGGGGGAACATGATCCAATGTTCCATTTCCAGTATGTCAGCTTTTTCTATGTATGTACGAGCAACATATTTCAGTAGAATTTCCTATGTTACTCCCTGCAGTGAGATAGTGATGAGAGTTGTTGATACTACTGCATCATCATGATATCGTGGTTGTTAGTTATCCAGAAAAAATATCCAGAGGTTGTTGGTACTGTCCTCAAAAACCATCTATTGTGTGGTTGTTGGTTAACCACTTGGAAAACCATCCAGAGGTTGTTGGTATTGTCCTTGAAACCATCCAGATCATGAGCATGCTACATAGCGGCACGTTGCAGTACAAAGGAAAGTTTTCCCCATGTTCGCACTAAGGGGGGGAATGTTAGGAAATATAATTTATTAGTGCTCCATTATTATTGATATTGTAAAGAGAATAATTACGTGAGTAATTATTCACATATTTGGCTGTATTATTTGATAGTTGTGATATTGTTGTGAGTTAAAACAATATCACGTATATAGGTGTTGAGAGAGAGATTTGAGGGAGTGTTGTTGAACAGCCTCCTTGTTTTTAGGAATACATATTCCTATATATGTGTAACCTGCTACGCATGAAATTGAATCAGAGAATTATTATTGTGTTGAATATATGATCTGAATAATATTTCTGGTGTTTTCTCTGTGTAAATTGTTCGCACCTTTCATTTTTCCCTTGGATCATTAGATTTTCGTACCGTGTACTTCATCTTCCTTATTGGCAGAAATTTCTTCATCTCACCCTTTACTGGAATAGTTGCAGATGACCAATCCATTTTAATCTCTCTGCCCAAATATCTGCAGAAGCTTCGACTCAATAGCATCCCAAAGGATGTTAGAATTTATGCCACCAAGATAGTGAGAAGTACCTTCTTCTCTGGAAAATCAACTAGTGCTACTTGTGCATATTTGATTCTTCCCACCAACGGAACTTGTTTGGATTCCACTAAATAAAAATAACTACTTTCTTGGGTCAAGGTGAGGCATATATAATTTGTAACTTTGAATGATATCATATTATCAGAGGCTCTGGAATATATGATGTAATCATTGAGTTGGAAGCCTTTAATAAGAAGGGACAAGTAAAAAGGCTCAACTTTCTTGGTTTTGGAGGCACTAAGGGCTATCATGTTTTTTGAAGGTGGTGTGGATGGCATGGGAATTAGGCCTTTGGAATTTGAGTTTGATACTATAAGACTACTACCATGGACTACATCAAAAAACCTATCAAATTGGGCAGGGTTTGTTTGTAAGTATTTTAGCTCTGTGATTTGGACTTTGGTTTTTTTTGCGTGCTCCACATAGTCAAATGGGGTCATGGTGGACGAGGTTGATGTTCTGGGGATGAAGGAATATTTACATGGTGAAGGTTTTGCTATTTTGGGAGTTGTATTTTCTTTAGCATGTGTGATAACTGGCTTGGAAGGAGACGAGGACGTAGATTTTGATGGAACCTTAGATGATTTTGCAAGAATATCATTTGAAGAAGAACTATTTTTAGCAAGTTTAGGACTAGGATAAGGACTATGAGACTTATTTGGTGTGCCAATGTGATCCTTGCTAACCAATGGATGTAGATTTTCTTTAGCCGACTACATTGAAGGTGGTAGTGGCAATCCTTTGTTGGTGATTTTGTTTTGTGGAACTTCCGCAGGAGGATCTTATTTATTTTTATTTTCCTTCACTACAGTCATTGAGGATGAGGATCCTTTCTTCGATTATGCATGATTGAAAATTTCTCATGAGAATCTTGGGGATTCTTCATCATTGTCATCTTCATCTTCATCAACGTACTCAATTAGGCCATTGTGCGTATCACCATTAAATTTTTCAACCTCGAGATAGTTATCATCATCTTCTACATCTTCTTCTTCAGGTTCTTATATCTCTGCTTCTTCCTCTAGCTCCTCGGTATCATAAGTGGCATTAAATGGTGGTGCTTTGAGAGTGAGGTGGCAAGGAGGTGGAGTAATTCTTGGTCTATTGGGAGTATTTGGATTCCTTGGAGTGTTCCGCATTGTAATTTGGGGTAGTTGTTTCTTCATGGCAACTAAGTCATTAGCCATTTTCTGGAACATTGGGTCTATGGTAACTGATCCCAAACTCTAGCCTTTGTGTTTTCCATTAGGACCTTTCAATTTTCTAGAAAAGATCAGATCATCTTAATTCTCGATCGTGAATTCTTGTGCTTCCCTCAAACTCCTAAGTTGGGCTCTTCTGAGGAAGAAAACAACTTCCACTGGCAAAGCACCAATGAAGAATATTTTCAAATTATTTTCAGTTTCATGACATCTTCGGGAATTATTCTTATTATCCTATTATATTTGGTGATGAAGTCTTGCATTAATTCTGAAGCAAAAGACTGCTAATACATATGCAAATCCCCTTCATAAATAGTCAGCCCCAGTTGGATTGTGCTCATTTCATAATCATTCGGTGTCATTTCATCCATTGGCTTGGCCACCTTCAGTCAGGATACTTCAATATACTACTTACCTACTTCTCCATTGTAGAACTATGAGGCCATGTGTGCAAGCTTTCTTTTCATTCCCTTGGCCAATGAGGAAATCACTAATAAATTAGGGGTCATGACATGTTGAATGGTGTGTGTATCAAGTGCAATAGTCTCCTACATCCATGGGAACATTTCATCGAACTCAGGCTCTATGATAGGTGCATCAATCATTCCCTGCTCTAGAAGCAGAGGCATATATTGGATGGGAGAGGCAATAGTATGGACAAGCGGTGAGGCCTATTGTGGAAGTTTGAATACTGAGTCTTGAACTACGTTCTCTTCTTCTACTTGTGTTTCTACCACTAGGTTTTCTTCTTGTATTTCTGTAACCAACTCTTCTTCTTGCATTGTTGCAACTGAGTCTTCTTTTGTCTTGGCTCTCTTTGATGACTGTTCACGAGAAGAAGTCTCTAATTATGTGGCCTTTCATTTTGAACTTTCTCCAAAGTGTCTTGAACTTGAAGTAACTTCCACAACTTTTGATGATGGCTATCATGAATTTTGTTTCTGTCTTGTGGAGGTGCCTCGTGATTGAATTGTTATGGATCTCTTTCTTTGGAACCAATCCCTTGTTCTCCTGGAAACTTTCTTAGTTTGTTCCTTTATATTCCCAAACTCACGAATGTGCCAATTGACTTGAGGAAATGGAGAAACCTTGATCACCACATATCCAGGATCATACATTTCTATTCCATCATCTTGCAAAATATCTTCATACCAAGAGAACTTGAATTTCCTCATCTCATCAATTTTCATCCTCATGTGATCTTTCTCCCGTACTTAAAATTCATCAACACAGTTAGCCCAATAGCCTTCAATTTTTGGATCATGGTATAATTTTGGAACATGAAAAGAGTCAGGATCATCTCGAATGTCAAAATTGGGTCAAGCAGTGTAGGAATGCAGAGTCAAATGTGTGAAGACAGCCTCTAGATGAGATGCATCATTTGCATTCTTTCATGTGAACACCCTGCGAGAGATGGGAAATGAAATCAGCTTCTTTTTCTGTCTCCTGAGTCTGTTGTTTACCTATATGAACTACCTATAGAGCTCAAATAGTACAATTTGTTCACTAAGGTACTTGAACAACCTTAGGGGAGCTTAATCGAAGCCAGAAACTCATAAATAGGCTAAGGTCAAGAATTGTATGAAATAGGAGGAATATTTTCTAATTAAGGGCATTGTTTGTGACAACATCCTTGCCTCTAAATCACCCTCCAAAGTTTGGACCACGTACATTGTGAATACATCATTCATGTGGATGAATTTTCTATGCCTTTCTTCTATTACTAAATGCGGGAGTTTCTCGAATGTGGGTACTTGGCAGTAATGTTTTGTGTGAGAGCTAATCCCTTGAATGACCTTGAACTGGTGAGAAAATATACCAAGTAAGAATTCATGTGGAACTTTTTCGTCATGGGAACTTGGAGCAGTTGAAGATTGCAAGTTGTCACTAATTATCTACCCCCAGTCAATTTGTTTTTTTCCTTCAGTCATTGTCAAGATGAAAAGGTCCATCCAGTCTTGAAATTCCCTTTTGTTCACTTCTCCCATCACTCTACTGAGGAGAGTGATTGTGTCTGAATAGCCTTCATGAAACTCACATCTCAAAAATGTTTTAGGCATCCTTGATGGATTTCTCCTTATCTTCATCCATGATCCTAGCGCAATCCATTGCACGTATGCATCCATATTTTCCCACTTGTGCACAGCCTTTTCCTTCATGGTGACAACCATGTTAAATGATGTCAGAATTTTTAGATCAAATGAGATGGTTCTAGGATAATGAATGTCATTGTCAGCTCAAATTTCCACATTTTAGGCTCGTAGTTGTGTGAGCAAGCCAAGACCAGCTCAATATTTTGTATGGACATAGGATTTCCCGCAACTGTGAATATCCCACTTGTGAATACTTTATCTTTGATCTTCCCTCTTTCCTTGGCTGTCATGAGAACCTTTAGATTGTTGAAATCCATGTAGGAGACATCACAATATTCTATCTCATATTTGGATGTGAAAGGTTGTGCAGGCTTCTGTCCTGAAATTTGTTCTCTGAAATGAATTACTATTTTTAGTTTCTATGAGACAACTTACTATTTTTAGTAAGTATGAAAATACATCTCCTTCGAACCTCAATTGGATATGAAAACTTGAATTCCTTCTTATCCATGTGTTCCCCTCTCCTTCTAGACCAGTTTGCTATTTTTAGCAAGTTTTCATGGGCTCACTTACTATTTTTATTAAGTGTCAATTCTGGACCAAGATGACCCTTTCAACGAATTTCACCTACAATAACTTCTCTATGTTCATTTCCTCCTTCGTAGCTTCATCAGATGGCGGATTACTCAAAATAGCAGTCTCCCATGTAGAAGGCATACTATTTTTAGTAAGTACACTTCCATTGATCAGATCATGGTGGAAAAAAAAAATTATATGGGTTTTTTCCCAATATCACCCCTCTAAAATTTCGAGCTTACCCGATCACTAGTTTATGAGATTTACAACTTCAATTTTTTCACCTAGCAGCTACGGACACGGAAGCCGTTAATGGAGATTGGAAATTTTAGGTTTCTTTTTCAGCCTCAGATTGAGATGAAAATTATATTTTTGACGTGGGTTTTATCTTCTTATTTCACCAGTGAATTTCTCTTCAAACCGATTGTCGGTTGATCGGGAAATGAGTCTTTTGTTCTCGTTGTGCCAAGAAGAAGAGTTCTTCACTACAAAAAAAATCTTGCTGCGAATGGGAGATATTTTATTGGGATTTTTTATGGCCTCTTAAATTGGTGAAGATAGGAAAAAACCTTGTCTCTATTTGTGCCCCAATTTGCAAGTTATGTTTATTTCTTAGATCCACGGCTATGAGGGTTTTCAGATGGAGTTCTTCATTTCTCTCTTCCGTTCTTTATTACTTCGATCAAATTGTCCTCAGATATCTTTTTATTTTCATGGTTTGATGATTTTTTGGAGCTTATTTATTTCAGCAATGGTGGAGTGAGTGTTTGGAGAAGAATAGATAGAGTTCTTGGGAGGGTGTGGAGCCATGGAGAAGAAATGGAGGGAAAAAATGCTAAGTGTTTAGCTTTAAAGCGTTGAAAAATACAACACCAGGTTCTAGGAATATTTTTGTGTCCCTGATGTCCCTTTATCTAAAAGGAAAAAAGGGACATCAATTTGCACATAGTTCCCGAAGATGACACTTGTCAAGAACTGAACGACTAAGAATTAGGGCATGGAGCTTGAGGTAAGCACCTGGGGGATGAAATTTGGATGTATGGAGGACTAGAAGGCAATCCTGGTGTTGGTAAATTTGGTAAATTTTTAATATCCCATATGTCCCTTAGCTTAAGGGATGAAAGGGACATCAAAATGCGTCAGGATCTTAAAGTTGACACATGTCCACTTCAAAAATTGACTAACTGTCAGAAGCTTACCTTGAGGACAACTTGTGATGGCGATAACTTCAGCTCCCAATGGATTTTTTTGGAAAAATTTTATATGAATTTGACTGAAAATGGATTCTAAATATAATGGTGGGGTTCTTAGATCTTTATTCCTCCATTTATTCCCTGAAATGTTTTTTGTCTGGATCCCTGACTAAGCATGAGAAAAATTGGATATAAAAGTATTACGCCTAGGTGTTGTGAAAGAACTGATTCTACCATCTTCTATAGATCTTAATTACCTTTCAAAAGATGTCTTCTTGATCTCATAACTCCATCCAAAGCTCCCACAATCACTTCCTGAATCTCAATATATTTTTTGGCCCTATGCACTGTTTAGGCCTAAAAACCCTATTTCTGATGAATCTGCTCCAAAACCTCCAAGTATTTTCTAAATCTTTAAAAAACATTTCCTTGATGTTATTATACCTTGTTTTCATCTCCATGTTGAATTTTTCTCTTTTTTTTCCCTCTAGGGGATTGCACCAGTCCTAGGAAGGCTAGTGGTAGCCCTTCCCAAAACTGCCCAAAATAGGCATTCTTCAAGAACTCCTAAAATCACCTAGGGGGATTAACTTGAATTTCCTAATTCACCTAGAGGAATTAGTTAACATCCACTGGGGGGTCATTGGATTGGCTGGGTGAGGTCGGTGCTAAGGATGGGTAGACCTGGGGTGTCTAGAAAAGGTAAAATTTGAAAAAATTGGCATATGGGTATCGTTTTCATGCTTAAAATTTATAAATTTTCTTTATACACATTTACATGACAACACACATGTAGCATATGAATGTGGATGCCCCCAGGATTCACTGTGGGAATAGTAGGTAAGCATCCATGTTGCGTGTAGTATCCATGTGTGGTCTGTGATCACAACTAGAAAGAAAGTGAATGTGCATGTGTGTATGATAAAGATAATGATATATAAGCTATTTATCTAGCATGTATAATAAGGAGAAAATGTAAAATCAAAAGCAACAAAGAGTAAATACAACCATAAAATTTGGTATGTTATGGATGGATGGAATGGAATGCAGAGTGAATGATGGGAGCCATGTTTCCTCGAGTGAATGGAATTATATGCAATGAGGTTCATTTAGTATGCCCCCTTAGCAGTCAATAATGAACCATAAACGAGAGTGTGCTAGTGGGAAATGGTTTAACTATGTGTTGTGCGTAGCGCGTTGTGATGAATGGGTAGTGATAATATGTGACATAGAGATGAAGTATGTGTGACTTTGTATCCTAAGTGTATATCAAAAAAATATGGATAGAAAAGGAGTGGTGATGTAGCCTAAAGTGTATACTACTAAATGATGTAAGTGAAAGTGAGGAAGAAGTGACCTTGTAGCCTAAAGCGTATATCACTAAATCTAGGTATGTCACATGAGAAAATATTGAATGATGAGTTTGTAAGGATGATGAGGTCCATTTTTGATGTATACCCTCAATAATCCAGTATGAACCATGAGACTAGAGTGTGTCATCGGGTAGTGGGTGCAGCGCATAGAAGACAATATGGAAAACTGTGTAATCTGTGAAGTATAGTGTGTGAGATGTAATACAAGATACGTAGATGACCTAAGATGTGTAGCATAGTAGATGTAAGATGCAGGATGTAGGATGTATGTATTTAAGATGTGTGAAGATGTGTGATGTGTAGTTTTTATTGTGCAGTTTGTGGGGTTTAGCTATAGAGAATGCCCTCAATATTCAAGTGTGAACCAAAGCACAATATTATGTTGTCGGGTAGTGATAATTCCTTGTTCAATAAATGGAATACATAGAGAAAGTACGGTTCCTAGAACACCATAGGAGAATGGTGTTACAAAGAGATATAATAGGAAAATCATGGAATGTGCTAGAAGCATGAGGATACATGTTGGATTGTCCTTACAATTTTGGGTGGAAGTAGTAGACAGGACAGTTTATTTGATTAACCATGGACCTTTAAGTACACTAAATGGTGGAATACCAAAATAAGCTTGGACTGGAAAAGAGGTAGATATTTCTTTTCTTAGAGTGTTTCACTCAGAAGCTTTTGTGCATATTGATAAGGAAAATAGAAATAAATTAGATGCTAAGTACTTCCATTGATTATGGCTCTGGTGATTTTGGATTCTAGTTTTGGGATTTAGAAGGTTCTAAGATAATTAGGAGTCGTGACATTGATTAGAATGAAAAGAGAATGTACAGAGATCAATTTTTGGTACCCAAAGATGAACCGGTGGAGAATTTTGTGGATGAAAATGAACTCTCATATTTAAAATTAACACTTATAGGTTTACATAGTAACCGACATCAGTTTACCCCTGACTGGCATCGGTCCCCTGTACCGGTGTTAGTTATCCGAATTGGTGTTGGCAGAAAATGACTGGCATCGATCACTGTCATAAGTAAATACAAATCTACGGGATGAGAAGGTTGATCCTCTGGCACCCCAAATCTCAATGAGAAGGTCACAAAGGGTAAGTAGACCTCTAGAAATATTTTCACCTTCCTTGTCTTATTTATTATTGACTGATAGTGGTGAACCAGAAATATTTTAAGAAGTAATGCAGGATAAAACCAACAAGCAGTGGGAGCATGGCATGGATGAGGAGATGGAATCCTTAGAGTAGAACCAAACATGGAATTTGGTTAAGTTGTTAGCAGGTAAAAGAGCATTGCAGAACAAGTGGGTTTACAGGATAAAGTAAGAAGAGAATGGATAAAAGAGATACAAGGAAAGGCTTGTAGTAAAGGGATTTACACAGAAAGCAAGTATTGACTTTAGTGAAATATTTTCTCTTGTTTTTAAGATGACTTCTATTCATACTGTATTGAGTTTAGTTACTGTAGAGGATTTGTATTTAGATAATCTTGATGTCGAGATGATATTTCTTCATGGTGATTTAGAGGAAGATATTTACATAAATTAGCCTCTTGGGTATGAAGTGAAGGGTAAGGAGAAATTTGTGTGCAGATTGAAAAAGATCCTATATGGGCTCAAGAAATCTCTAAGGAAATGGTATATGAGGTTTGATAGTTTCATGCATGAGCATTTTGTTTATTTCAATATGCTTGGAAATGGGAGCTATATTATTTTTTTATTGTATGTGGATGATATGTTTATTACAGGATCTAGTATGCAGGACATTAGTGAGCTTAAACAAAAGCTAGCTCACACATTTGCAATGAAGGATTTGGGAGCTACAAAGAGAATACTTGGAATGCAAATTTGTAAAGACAGGAAGAATAGGAAGTTATATTTGTCTCGGGAGCATTATATCAATAAGGTCCTGGAAATTTTTAATTTACAAAATTCAAAACTTGTAAGTACACCTATGGTTGGACACTTCAAATTGAGAAAATATCAATATTTTACATCACATGAGGAGGTTGATTACACGGCACGAGTTTTGTATGCTTCAGCAATTGGGAGCTTGATGTATGTTATGGTTTGTACTAGACCAGACATTACACAAGTAGTGGGAGTTGTGAGAATATTTATGGATAATCTAGGTAAAGAGAATTGGAAAGAATTCCAATGGATTCACGGGTATTTGAGAGGGACATATGACATGCAATTATGCTATGGAGGGTTAGATACTTCTTTACATGGCTATGTGGATTCAGACATGGTTGGTGATTTGCATAAACATAATGGTCATGTTCACTGGATATGTTTTCACACTAGGTGGCATGACAGTTAGCTAGATTTCTAGATTGCATAAGGTTGTGGCCCTATCTACTACATAGGTTGAGCATGTTGCAACTAAAGAAGCTAGCGAGGAGATTATATGGATGAGCAGGTTCATGGAAGAGTTGGGAAAGGAGCAAGAGGATTGCATATTGTATAGTGATAGTCAAAGTGCAATTCATCTAGAAAATAACTTAGTGTTTCATCCTAGAAAGAAACACATTCAATTGAGATATCACTTCATACGGAAGGTATTAGAGGAAGGGAAGCTGAAGTTGGAGAAAATTCATATAAAGGAAAATCATGCGGATATGCTAACGAAGCCATTGGCAAAGGAGAAGTTGGATCTACACTCCACTTCTATTGGTCTTCGAGTTTTAGATTTGAGGAGGGAGAAACAAACTAAGGAAAGGATCATAGGAAGGAGTTGTATGGTACAATGCAACAATTTATCTCCAAGTGGGATATTGTTGAGTTGTGGAGCTTACTTGCTTCGATAGCATTCATTTATAGACTTGTTGGAATACACAATAACTAGTGTTGGTATATGAACCTTCGTCGGTCACCTATGGACTTGTATCGTTCAGGAAAGGAGGAACCAATATTTACACTTACCCTAAGGGAAGTAATCAGTAAAAGTGTATGTATGGAGTGAGAAAAGTGGACCGTTGACCATTTGACTCGATTTGAGTATGACCCAGGAAGTGAAGTCTAACATAGACTGAAAATCCACTTCTATTTGTTTGGTATGTATGGTGTTTACTCCATGGGATCCATGCATATTGTGTTATGTGAAAACCTTAAGCTCAGTAAATGACAACCCTTTTCTCTTTATCTCTCTCTATAACTAGTTGTATTATAGACAACCTTATTTGATTATGAATGTGTTGAGCCTTGTGAGAGTTTGGAGGTGATTATTCCGAAAAATACATATGGCGATACACGATTTTGATCAATTATTACTTGTATTTTACGAGTTTATGCTCGATATCTGAGTGCCAAAAACTTGATGATTACCCATTTAGTGGTCATGAAAGGGCCACGTAGTGATCATAATGTGATTTTTCTACGTTCATATTTTATTTGTAAATTGATCTTCATTATTTTTACTTTTAAGAATCAACAAGTTTTCTTAAGTGATGTATCCTTAAATTTTTGGGAAATTTATTTCATTTTGTGATAACAAAGAGGCCCTTGCATTATTGTGGTTTTTTAGCCAATTATTTTTATTAGTTTGAAAACTACTTTTGGAGTTTAAAATTTTTCTATCCTAGCCCAAGGCTTGGGAATTATTTCCACTTGGCATTTGAAATTGTTTTGGGATGTTGGTTCTAACATTGTGATGTGATGGAAGAGGGTATTGGGATCCACCATGGAGTGGTTGTACCTATGGACCTGCTTCATTAGTATGGGGGTACACCCCAAGGAGGTCATGGGGTTGTGCAACATTGAAGTTGCATGTTTCTATGTCACCTGGGTGGAGGTGACAGGGGCTCTATGTGCCTAGGGCCATATGGTGAACCAATATCATTAAATGGAGAGATAAAGTGACAGGAATTTATGGTGAGTGACTCCACCTGGAGAAATAAGGTGACATGGCTCTATGGTGAGTGACCTAGATTAGAGAAATAAGGTGATGGGGCTCTATAGTGAGTGACCCGATCCTGGGGAAATAAAGCAATGGACCTCTATGGTGAGTGACCCGACTTGGAGAAATAAGGTGACGGGGCTCTATGGTGAGTAACCTGACATGGTTTTTGGGCACTATGGTCCTTTTCTCTTGTGGGAGGCATCTGTAGCAGTTGGAAATGACTTATTTTTATTTTGAGACTATGTTTAATTTTGTTGAAAATATAAATTATCCCTTTACGACATCTTATCATTATGCATTCTTGACATATCAAGTGAATATATATGTATTGTGAAACATGAAGAAATTTGTTAAAACCTTCACACCAAACCATACCTCCATGAGAAAAAGTATGAAAATGACCTTTGTGTATAAACAATCCTAGAAGGAAACGCTTGTAGCAAATCATTCTTACCATGTCTTGCAAGACAAAAATAGCCTCTATTGGAGACAATCCCTTTTTTACTGGATCCTTTTGATATATGTTTTTGTTTTTTGTGAGCTTCATTGTAAAATATTATGCACATGGCCCTTAGAGCCTTTTCCAAGTATTATCTATAAAAAAATACCCTCCTATAGTTGAAAACATCTTATCGATATATATGATGGAAATATTCTTGTCATGTTAAAACAAATGGAAATAAGTGTATAGCAAAATATTTTCATTTTAGTTATAGGATATGTCTTTTCTCTCCTCTATGTATCACCACATGTGTAAAATAAATGATCGCCTCTGACCCTTCAACCAGTTAAAAACAATAAAAATGTGTTGGCTTATGGTATTTGTTTATTTTGGTGTATGACGGTGAACTTTTTTGTTCATGATATTGGGAGGTGGTGGATCATGCTTGGTACTTTGGGAGATGTTGTTACTTGACATTTCTTGGATCACATATCCTATTTGGGAGTATTGATGTTGATATGCCTGTATTTTGGTTTTTATGTTGATCGATGAGTTACTCACGTGAGTCTTGTTATGTATCGTGATGTTTGAGGTTTGAGGTTCCTCTTTGTTGACATGTGTTGTTGGATCTTATCTTCACATTGTGTGGGTATAGTCAGGTTTTGAGTCATGTGAAAATTGGTTGTATATGTATTACCATGATGCCTTATTATTTTTTAGGCATGTTCATGTGTTTGATATATTTATGGGGCATATGTGTTGAGAATTATATGTTTTGTGGACTACATGTCTCCTTCCATGGCTGGGTTAGAGGTCTTGTGATGTGATGCAATCATGAAAATGTGTTAGAAAGGTGTTATGTGGGTTCCCAGTGCTATGTTGGGCCCTGTGTGATATGAATTCTTGTACTATTGAGAATGGTATTAAAAAGAATAGAAAATAAAAGAACAAAAAAATTTGGAATTCTTAACAAGTGATAACATTGTGAACATTGAATAGCGAATGGTGTAATCGGTAAAACTGATAATTAGTGAGTAAACTTATGGGGAAACACAAGCAAACATGCATCAAATCGATTATCAAATTTATAATTGAATTCACTATGGATTTTAACTATAAACAACACAATTTTATGAGTTTTGGAAACTAGGAGCAGGTATTAAGGAAAGGATAATTTGAGTAATAAAATAATGAGTAATGTCAATCTTCTCAAAACATTAAGAATTTGAGGAAATTTTAAAATGTGCTAAAACCTACTGTGGTTGTGTTATAAGAAACATATCCATTTTCGCTAATGATATTTTTTGTTTAGTTTCTCTGTTTTCTCATCTTGTTTTGTACCTAGAGTGTGCTGCATCCTGGACGATGCTTTTATAGGGGGGAGATGTAATGTCCCTCCCATTACCACCCTCTCAATTGTAGTTGTGTGGGATTTAGTTGATCCTTGGTAGGAGTGAGTTCATGTTGTTTAAGCATGGTGCTTACGATATGAAGAATTCATAAAATGAAACAATTAAATGGAGCGTAAAGAAAATACTAGCTACATTTTCAATCTTTGAAAGATTAGATATTGTTAAAAGATAAAAGTAATTGTATGGATATCTTTGATCATTGTTGGTCGTCTATCCTAAGGTTAAGAGCACGATCATCTATAATTATGAAATCTCAAAAATTCAAGCTTCTGAGATGATTTACATTAATGGGAGTCAAGTCTACTGAGATTTATGGGTTATTACCTGTTATGTGACTAAATCCCCGAAGCTTTATAAGCATTAAAGACTTGTTAAAATGCTAAAAAAAAGTTTGGTTTAAGATTAATTGTAAAGATATTGTAATAAAGTTATTGGATTAATATGGGAATGAATATCTCAAGCATTTTTATTAAATATGCTTAATTAATTTATGAAAAGGTGTGGAAACAATTGTGTTGGTTTGTAACCACCTGTGATTTATTATAAAAGAGATGTAAATGTAAAAAATAGATAACATGAATACATGAATGAATACATGAGCAATTGAATAAATGAGACATAGGAAATTGTACTTGTGATTCTGAGAAAGAGAACAATTGTGAAAAGAGTCTTAAGGAATTTGTGAATTTAGTCTGTGGAAGTAATTCCAAGGCTAACCAGGTTACAGGAAGGTGGTGGGAAGGAGATAGGGGCACCAGTGGTGTCCCAACCGGGGGTATGGAGTACAACCTCTAATGGTTCCCAGCTAGGGCGAGGTGAAAATGCACAGTGTGTATAAAATTTCCCTCTCATAAGAGACTCATAGTCTGGTGTATGTTAACTTGTGGATGCATTGGAATTTTGTATTAAGAATTCCATATCAGTGTTCTCTCTTTGTTGAAATTTTGTATTATAATTCCTTATCCTTGTTCTCTCTCACCATTAGACTTTTGTATCCATTGACTCAGATAAGTACTCTCTCTGTAAACTGTGTAAATTTCTCTGTAACTATGTGAATTCTGTTAAAATCTAATAGCAAAATGTTAATTCATCTATTTATTCTAATAAATGAGAAAATGAATGTATTTAGTATATTTTGCTATGTATATCTTGGAATTACCTGATTATTAATTGCAAGAAATAAATTAATAAAATACGTAAATTTAGATATGTATTTTTGTTAATTAAAAGATATTCAATGATTTAATGTCTGAATAAGCTTTTATTTATGTGTTTAATCATAATCAAAGAATAATCTTGCAATTTAATGGTGTTTCGGGCTAAATTATTTGTTTTCCATATTTCATGGTCATGTCTGCTATGTTTTTCTGTCTTTTCACAGTTGTATTTCCTGTTTGTATTGTTTAGATCTGAAAGCTCCCTTAGAAAAGATTAATTTTGTGTTCTAAGTCTGCCATGACATCTAATGCAATATATAATATTGTAAATTTCGAGATCCAATTAAAATGACTCCATGTGTAATTCGTTGTGTCTTAGTTTACTATATCCTTTCTAGATTTTGTGAAGCTTTAGCCAATCAGATAAATCTGTATATTATTGTCTTGTCATACTTACTGACTATTGCAAATATTTTAGCGAATGAGAAAGTTCCATCTAACTTTGCATAATGTCATACCTTTTTCAATCCTTTCTAAGCATTATGAAGTGTGAACCAATGATAGCACTTCATGTTCTTCACAGATTTAGACTTTGGTTAACTTGTATTCTGTCAAATGTGAAACCCAAACCAATAAGATTAAGCCATCGATTTTGTGGCGTCAATCTTTTGTCAAGTTTGTTAGTATGTGAGTCAATAGAAGTTGTTTGTGTTTTATTTCACATATTGTTTTATTTGTAAGTACCTTGTCAGTGTGTGAAAAGAGATTCATTTAGATGAATCCACATGCATACATATTTTAACGGTCTTGTCTTGATATTAAATGATATTTTGTATGTTATCATGCACTGCGAAGTGCAAATTAATAACAAAGCAACACGTATACACTATTTTTGTAGTGTCATACTTATATAACCTTTGCCAATAAAATTTAGCCACTTGTTTTTGTCTTTTCTTCTTCGCAAATCCGTCTAGATCTAAAATTATTTGGTCTTTATTTAATTCTGGGACCTAAAGTACTACGGGACAAACATTGTTGAGATTTTTGCAGAATCTTGACACATGTCTTTGGTCTAAACCCTAGTTAATTATTTTTAAATATTTAATTAACCATGCTTAGCCATAGCCATAGATTTAAAAGTTCTTCTCATTTTTTAACAGTCAAATATTGCTCCAAATCAAATTAGCTTGCTAAGTTTAATAGACTATAATGTACAAACATATAGATCTTCTAAAATTCGACACAATTTCTCAGATAGCAGTATCAGAATGATAGAAAACATGTTAGACTTCTGTAATTTGATATTTTGTCAAGAATTATTAGGATTTTTGTCGACAGGGAAAAGTTACATTTCATTACCAACTCTATGGTGGTTAGGAGAACTCTTACAACCTTTAACGTAAGGTGCATCCATAGATAACAAGGTCACAAGAATTGTATTACAATTAATTTTATTAAATTTAATGAAAATAATTACGATATGATATTAAGTGTTTTATCAGCATGTTGTTGAGGTTCGGGTAATAATAAATTTTTAAATAATAAAATGAATAATGAAATTATCATAATAGAAAAGTTTTCATTAAAAAATAAACAATGTCATTAATATCCTAAAATCTCTCCAATTTTTTGGAGCTTGGGTAAACCTTCTTTCAAGAAAGAATTAATGAGATTTTTGACAAACATGATAATGTTTTATTCAAGGTTTGAGCATCCATGAGAAGGATTTTGGAAATTTTGAGTTGTTTCCATAAGAGAACGCTTGGTGGTAATTCCTTGGTTATAGGTGGAAGCTTTCATGGTGAGAAGGAAAAGTGTAGAAACCATGTATTCACACACTCATGTAAAGCATGCCTACTTTTCTACTCAGACAACTGTAATCCATTTGCATTCCTACATGGAATGTAAGGATTAAATCCTATGTACTTACTTTAATAGTGAAGAAAAGGAGGCTCTAGCTTTTGCAATTTATTCACACATCTAGAAGAATGGTATTCGGCCATATAAATACACCTTTCCCTTCATTCCCAAGTCTTTTATGCTACTTTATCAACTCTGTCAAAATGGTAAACAGATTCATGATCATCTATTTTAGATGTGGATTTCAAGGGATGGTTATGTTGGATTTTTATCTAGTAAGTATGTATTGTTTGGGGTTAACACACTGGTTGTACAGATATATTAATTAGATCTAAGCATAAAACAATCAATACGGAAATAAACAAGAAGAAACAATACACAAGATTTAATGTGGTTCACCTAGTTTGGGCTACGTCCACCAAGAAATAGCCAATTTATTATCACAGAAGAAATACAATGAAGATTTTTAGTCTTCCATACCTTCTTGGAAGTCCTATACTTTCTTCTGTACAAATTTCTCTTTTCTCTCAAAAGGAAACTTCTCTCTATTCTTAATTGAATTCCCTCTTCCAAAACCCTAGCTTTATGCTTATATATGCATCTACAATCTTAGGGTACTTTAGCTATGCAATTACAACAATTAGATTCAATTTACAACTAAAGATAGATCTAATTCCCACAACTTAATTATAATAGTCATGCATAGGAAACCAATTCCAGTTAGCCTTAACCGATGTTGGTTCCTCCTTGCCGAACTGATACCGTTCCATGGATGACCGATGGCGGTTCATCAACCGATGTCAGCTATTGTGTATTCTAGCAAGTCTATAAAATCATGTCAGTGAATTGATTAAGCTCCACAACTCAATAATCTCCCACTTGGAGATAAATTGTTTCAATGTACCGTACACATCCATCCTCTAATCCTTTCCTTTGGCCTATTTCTCCCTCTTCAAGTCTCAAACTCGAAGACCAATAGAAGAGGAGTGTAGCTCCAACTTATCCTTTTTTAATGGCTTTGTTAGCATATCTGCATGGTTCTCCAAAAAATTTTTTAGGAGCTTTGAGCATTTCATGCACAACTGTCAATCATATTAAAAGATGATTTTTTTCTCATATGGAAGCTTATGCAGGCCTGTGAACTTTTTGTAAAAATTTCCTAAAATAAATGTGGGATCGTGGGCATTAATGATTGATTTTTTTTTGTTATGTACATTTATTAGGTGTAGGAAAGACTCCACTTCCTTGTTTCTTAGCTCTTCCTTCCTCCTTTTCTAAAGGAGGTAGCTTCAAACTATGCATGGGTAGAGCACCTAATTTGTTTCAAAAAATGGCTTGCTATGATACGGCCTCTAAGGCCCAAGTGGTTGTTGCATATGCAAAAAGTGGATTAGTTAGATGGATTTGGAAACTTCATAAGAAAAATTCAAATGACATGTGTAAATCCAGACACATCATCCCTTACCATTTTCCCATGTCTGTGCCAAAAAGGGAGCTTTAGAGCATGGTTTGGATAGCCATAAAATCATAATGGATAGGGATTTTTTTTCCATTTATTGTAGTTTCAAATCTCCCAATATAAATGTTTGCAAATGTGAAACTTTCTCAAGGACACAATTTATTTGACCGAATTCTTAGATGACCACAGACCTCATACTTTTTGTTCGTCGGTCACTCGTCATCTCAATCTCATGCATGGTCATCTCACTTCATCCATGCATTTTTTTAAATGTTCTAGTTTTCTTAATTTTGAATGGAGTTGTAAATCAAATTAAAGAAGAGTAAATTTTAGGTAAATAAATTAAAATGTGTTTTCCTATAGAAAATTGTACCTCTATTTGGTATGCACTTGATGAGTACCCATGAATGTAAAAATTATTCTCTCCTTTACCTCATAAGACCGATAGATGAACTATGTTACTATATTTGGTTTTGGAAACCACATGGTTGGAAGGATAAATGGGAACTTAGTGAAACTACTTTTGATGACTTTGTGCAATGTTAATAAAAAATGTTTTCATGGAGGCGCAAAATAACCTTACAAACCCTTAAATGATAAAATCAAACTTTAGTCATGTATCTTGTCATATTGAGTGCCCAACCAAACCTCGAATTATCCCTTAGATGTTTGTTTGAACCTTGTTTTTGTAAAAGGTTTAGGAGCCCATTGGGCTAGTTCATAGCTTTAAACAGTTGCTGAAGCATAAAATGTAGTTTGGTTTTAACCCACCATTTTGGCCATGGGTGTAGAAATGGGTTTTAGGTTTCACATGCCTCTAATATTTATATGATACAATTGCTATAAATCCTCAGTTTGAAGAAAAATGTCCTACAAACTAGTTTTCCTTATAGTTTTGTAGGCCTCCAGTCATTGGGTGATTTAACCTAAATTGAATTAAGTCTAATTTCAAAGTAACTTTACTAGAACTAATGATATATAGATGATAATAAACATTAATGGAAAAGCAATAGGAATTCAACAACAAAAAACCATAAGCATAAAAAAAGAGGAACAATGACTTGGCTAGTTTCGAGTGATTTGGATGTGATTGCAGTTGTCTGAATGTTGGATCTAGTTGGAAATAGTATGCTCGCAGAGAGTTCAGAGACTCTATATTGTGCCGAAAAAAAGTGCCTAGGGAAGGACAGGAGTTTCCTAAGTGCTAGTGAGTGCTTATATATTCAAGATCTGATCTTTTTCTCGATCATAAGGTCTTCACTCCAATGTCTATTTTATCACTCTAGTTCAGCTATTAGGGTTATGATAGTACCTATAACCTACAAAACAAACTTAAGCTACCTACACAAGCTCATAAACACAATGAGATCTGAATAAAATAAACAATATGTGAAGTCATAATGGCCACCAGCAGCCCTAGTGCTTGTGTGTGAAATAGTGTCCTTAGGTTTTCCTCACGCCAATGATGCCAATATAGCGGGCTATAGATATATTTGATGCAAATGTGTGATAATGGAATTCATCACTTCCCATTCCTATGTAGTTTATGCAGCCCAGAATGTAGTCCCTTTGAGTAAAGGTAGTAGTATGTAGATGTGATAGCCATTTTGATTTGCCAGCTAGAATAATAGTGATTATGTTGTGTATATATGAATATCTTGCTTGAATTTCGACATTAGTGACATAAAATGCAAAAGAAAAATGTGGGATAAGAATAAGAAAATTGTAGACACAAAATCACACACTTGGGTACATTTTTAGGTCCATAAACACATACTTGCATTCATATGATTCCTAAGTAATAAAACTAGTAATTGACAATAATTGTCTTTGCCCTTTTTACTTTATCTTTGGTCTTCTTTCTAGTCTTTCACACCCTACATCCTAGTTGATACTTTATAGCTTTATCTTTCACGACTCTGGACGTCAATGCCAAGGCAGGGACGTTAGTGCCCAACTAGGACACCATCGCATAGGTGCCCTCATCCTTATGGGCACCCCCAACCTCTTCCTATCTTACTCATCCTTTTTGGGCCTATTTATCTTTTAGCCATATTATTTTCTTATGGGTCGGCCTTTTAGCTGTCAATTATGAAATTAAAATAAGGGAATCATATAAATACAAAGCTATGTGACCAAAATAAAGGACCAAGATCTAAGCATCTATTATCACCACCTAAGGTTGCATCCAAAGGCATCTAAGAGCATCAAATAAATCCATCTAACACTCATACAAGGGATAAGGGACTTGCATTTTCTGCATACATGCATAGGATGGGAAGTTCATTTTTCCATCCACACATTTATTTGCATTGGTACATCTAGCTATTGCCCCTGCTATTACGTGTACTTGCATAAGGGCCTCATAGGGCATAATTCTATAACACACACACATACACACACACAAACTATATAAAGTCTAATATGTAGTGCAGTGCTCAGTTGTAAGTTCAATCTGTTTGGGTGATTTTCGGGGTCAATCTAACTCCCCATATTACATATTTTTCTTTTTGGGATTTGGTGTAGTTTGAAGGTTTTTTGGGTCATCTTCTCTTTGCAAGTTACAAGACAATTTAGAGATCATCTAGTGACATGCAGGTGACCAAAATGCGAAGGTTAGCCCAACACTTTGTGACACAAAAAAAATCAATTCCTGAGATTTTGTGTAGTAAAATGTGCCTAACAAAGGTCTCTGGCACCTAGGCGCCCTAGTCCCATGTTCTGGGCGCCCTAGTCCCAACTCATCCGGAAGTTCCAGAATTTTTTTGAGGAAATTATAATAATTTATTCCTCCATGTTCAATAGTTTTTCCAGTCTAGATCATCTTCGGGATTAAGTGTGAATCAGCTAATTATTTTATCCCCTCTCTCTTGCACCTAGGGTTTCATATTTCTTCTAGCTTATTGCTTGTGTCAAATCTATACTTCATCATTTATTTATCATAGATGACTCATTAAATAAGAATTTAACAAATTCCATATTTGTTAAATAATTTGGTGAACCCCACTCATGATCAGTCCTTCAGATCCTTCTTTTGCACACTATATTTTCTTTCATGGATCATAAGGTTTCTCAAGTCTCCTTGCATCAATTGCTTCAAATGCACCCACCTTGCAAAGATTTTCTTCTAAAATCCCTAGGCACTATGTATCTTTCTAGTGATACACTTCCTGCTTAAGTTAGTGTTATCTTTGATCGTCTTTATAATGGCTCTCTTGGTCCTAATCCCGATCAATCTATTTGTAAGTCAATTCAAGATTTACATTCTGTATTTCAAGATAATTTTTAGGCTATGGAAACCACGATTACATCTACTCAAATCTGAAATTTAACATAACATCTTAAGGATGCTTCTCAAAATGCATGTTAGTTCTCCTTCTACATCTCATTCTCCTCATCCTCATTCTATGTCTTCTACATGTACTCATATCAAAGAACCTCAAGTCTTACCACTACCTTACACCTCTCAACTTTGATCATAACACTAAGCAACAAGATATTCTTCCATGCAGCTCATCACTCATCAATTAATCAAATTTCCATCTACTCATTCATATCCTCCTTATTGGCTTATGTATATCATGGTAATCCATATTGCAATTATCATTGAATTAATGGACATAATGGAAAATGATTGTTATGCTCTAAAATGACAAATTGGCCACCTTAAGCATTATGGTCTTATTTCATTTGCTACACAAAATGCTGCTATCGGATTCATCTCCAATTGCTACATCTCAATGGATTTCTTAATCTGATTCATCTATGTCTCATGAGCATCATACCATCATTACTAATGTTCCTTCTATAGAAATTCAAGAGCCTCATAAGTAACTTCCTCTAAAGATCAACCAACCTCTTCCTACTAAGTCATCTACAACATTACCAAGTGCAAACTAAGCAGCCACCTGTCAAAATCAATCCATCCTATTCTCCTATCAAGTCTTCTACAACATTATCAATCCCAAATAAGCTACCACCATTCAAGATCCCTCCCCATCCTACTCTACTTTTATTTCCAATTCATTTTGTCAAACCAAACTATTCCTTACATTGATGGAAATTGTAGACAACATTTTCTAATCTCCGCCACTCAAGGCATGGTCACTTTTCACATCGTTGCATGGATCTCCATAGCACTCATTATTACTTGAGGGGCATCATATATTCTCCCCCCTTGCTAGCTGTTATCAAATTTCCTTATACGTCTTACTATCACTTAACGCTTCGTGTTTAATGTTCTAATCTTTCCTAAGCATCAATACAAACCCTTTGATACATGTCTTATATTGTCATTACTCTATGACACGCTCTAGTTTCATGGTTTATAATTTACTGTTGAGGGCATCTAAATATGAATATTAACCTCACATTTCACTTCGTGCTTCACGATTCATACTCTTTACACTTTATGCTTCTTTGATCTATTTCTCTAGCACACATCTTTCAAACCATTTCCTAATGACACTTTCTTTTTCTATGGTTCATTCTTGATTTTCGATGGGTATTTTATAAATGAACCTCATCTCATGCTCATACACATCCACTTGGGGGGGGGCATGATGCTCCTATCACATTCACATTTCATATCATATCCATTCCACTCCAATCGTTCACTAGCATACTGCATATCTTGGTTGCATATATTCTTTCTTACTTATACTCACATGTACACTTTGTTTTCCATGTTAGGAAGATACATAGTATGTCATTATATTTATCCAAATACACATGCGTGTTCACTTGTTCTCTAGTTGTGAATGCAGACTTTTTATATATCTTTACATGTAGCAATGATGTTTGGTGCAATACTTCTTACCAGTCCCACTGAGGCTTATGGGGGCATCAACTTTCTCAAACATCATAGGTGTTATTGGTTCATTATATACTACTTCCTATTCTTACTATCACACTACTTTCCATTGGTTTATATATGTTTTGACATAATTTTTATATTTATAACATGCTAACGGGTGCTTCATGTGTGGCATTTGCCTTGTAAGAACTATTTTCCACCATGGTTTATCTGATACTTTGTTTGATATTATTTTCCATTGTATGCCATTATTTGTGGGTTATACCCTATGTCTTGTTTGATCACTGCTTGTATGCTTTTAGCCGCTTCGGACCTGATTGTCTTACAACATTGTGAGCTATGTCCCATGTTTGAAACCCACTTTTTGCAGTCTACTTTGTCTACACTATTGCTTGTTTGCATTGTCTTCTATAGCATGTTTGTCACGTTTTCTACTAACACATGTTTCTTATCCATTTTGTTTGCATGTGCCTTGGTTTCTACCATGCACATTCCCCTCCCCACTGCAGGGTTATCAGTTTATATCAGTTTCAAGTCCTCTCCTTTGGGCCACATACTCCTAGCGATGTCACATGCACCCAAAATGAGGGGGGCATACATTGGGTGAATCATTCACCCCATATAACAACTCAGAGCTTCATTATAGACCTACATAGTATAGGAATATAACAGGGTTACAATTATAAAATGATAAAGAATATGATTTGGGTCCTCAATTCATCATAGACACCAGCACCCAGATATAGAAACTAGCACTTCGGTGCTCCTGGCCTTTCTTGGGTGCCTATGACCAGGGAGAAGCTACAGTCATTTTCCCATATCAACACAATTTTCAGAAGTTCACAGAAGAAATTTCCACAGTACAGGAACAATCCTCCAGCAATCAGAATGCATTCTATCTCCTTTTTCTAGTTAGATCGAACTTGGAATAAACATGGAACAAAGCAGGATCACAACATCTACAGTGGTGTATAAATTTGGGAAGCACTCATGGAAGGAGAGTAATAGTAGACCTCTCTCCTCAACACTCTTCTGTCGTGAGATGTGATCACCCAAAAAACTTGGAATTAGCATGAGATCACCCAAAAAAAAATTCTTGGCGTGAGATCACCCAAAAAAATCACACTTGACATGATATCGCCCAAAAATTTCCCTTCTACAATAGTTTAGGACATTTTCTATCCTTTTCACTCTTCACAAATCAGGTGCACCCTTTCCTTTTACTACATTTTTCACATTTTTCATACTTTTATAGAGTTTTCATGATACATGATACTTTGACTACTCTTTTGCTCTTGTTTTGCAGGTCCTTCCTTAATACGCAATGAAGAAGCATCCCTACATCATCCAACATCAACAATAACAACAATAGTATAACATTATAAAACTCATACACTTCACCCCTTGGGTCACTTCCTCTTTCTTAGCTTCCACGCTTCATTTTAATCACTCCACATTTTCACTTGTCTCTTCGACACATGCTATTGCCATCACACTCTATATGGTTATCAGGTATGCATCTCTTATCTACTTTATGTTATCGATTATTCACTCAAAAACATAAAGTGGGGGAAAATGTAGACACAAAATCACACACTTGGGTACATTTCTAGGTCCATAAACACATACTTGCATTCATATGATTCCTAAGTGAGAAAACTAGTAATTGATACAGCTACTCTTTGGCCTCTTTTGACTTTCTTTTTGGTCTTCTTTCTAGTCTTATCACACCCTACAGCCTAGTTGATATTGTAATTGCTTTATCTTTCTTGACTCTGGACACTAGTGCCCAACTAGAACGATGCCAACACGCCAAGGTGACCTCGTCCCCTTATGGGTGCCCCCCGACCTCTTTGTATCTTACTCACCTCTTTTGGGCCTCTTTTATATTTTGGGCATCTTATTTTCTTATGGACCAGCCTTTTAGTTGTCAATTACAAAAATTCAAACAAGGGAATCATATATATACAATGTTATGTGACCAAAATAAAGGACCAAGCTCTAAGCATCTATTATCATCACCTATGGTTACATCTAAATGCATCTAATAGCATCAAATACATCCATCTAACACTCAAACAAGGGACAAGGGACTCACATTTTATACATATACGCATAAGAGGGGAATTTCATTCTACCATCCACACATCTATCTACATTGGTACATCTAGCTATCACCTGCTATCATGTGCGTTTGCACAAGGATTTCCTACGGCACGATTCTATCACACACACAAGAACTACATGGAGTCTGAGATGTAGTGCAACGCTTGGTTATAATTTAACTCTATCAAGTGACCGTCAGGGTTAGTCTGACTCCCCATATTGCATATTTTCTTTTTGGGATTTGATAGTTTTCGTGGGATTTGATATAGTTTGAGGGTTTTACAAGCTATCTTCTCTTTAAAGGTTACAAGAAAATTCAACGATCATCCAATGACATACACGTGATCAAAAGTGAAGGTTAGTGACATAAGAAAAATTAGTTCTTGAGCCCGTGCATAGTCACATGCTCCTAGTAGAGGTCCCTAATGCCTAGGCACCCTAGTGTTGTTCCAGGCGCCCTAGTCCCGGCTCATCCGGAAGTTCCAAGATTTTCTATGTTCGAGTGTAAAATTCTACTCCTCGTGCTCATCATTCTTCTGGTCCATAATACTTTAGGATCAAGCATGAATTAGCTAAGTTTTTTATCCTATCTCTTGCACATATGGTTTCATATTCCTTTAGCTTATTACTTCTATCAAATTTTTACTTTAGAATTTATTTATCATACCTGACTATGCAATTATGATTTCACAAATTCCATATTTATTAAATCCAAAATAAATAAGGTTGGCCAAAAATGATCAAATGTGAAAAAATAATAAGGAGGATAGGAGCACCCAGAAGGGACACGAGTTCCTAGATTCTAGTTTCTAGAGTGGGCAGTAGTGTCTTGAGACCACAAACAACTAATGTGATGAAACAAATAGATAAGGATCCTTGTGACCTAACCAGAAGTGAATGCAGAAGTGAGAGGTGTAGAAGAGAGTCACAATATAAATTAATCAAATAATGTACAAGGACAAGGGAAAGTATCACCAATGTGTACTTTTCTTACTTAGGATTCATGCATATAACAACATACCGATGGCATAGTAAAGTGGTGATACTTACATAATTTTGAGTTTACATTTTCCACCCTTTTATGTTATTTAAATGAAATTTAAGTAGTGTAAAGGAAGTAAGAAACACGCCTATATAGGGTCCAAAGAAGCTATGTTATAGAGTGTGCGTAGAACATAGAAACTTGTAGTGTGGCAAACTATGGATCAGTATTTTAACCCATGTGGCATAGAAGGAGATAGAAAACCGTCGTAAGGAGAAACTGGGAGAATTAGTTGTGATGATATTAGAGATTTTTGTTAGAGATAATGGAAGACGTAGGGAGTGATAAATTCCCAACCTAATTTGTTGATAATTGAAGGATTTCCACATCTTGTTGCCAAAGGAAGAGTGTTGGGGAGAGAGGCCTATTTTTCCCTCCTTCTATGACACTTCCCCAAAAGTTCCAACAATTGTAGATGAATAAGGACCTATTTGTTACCGTTTTGTTCTGATTGAAATTTGTTTGTTTCTATTTAAGAACCCACATAGGAACACTACAGAAAAATCAATGACATCTCATTTCCCTCAATCCTATAGTAATGGGTGTTCCTATTTGAATAGAATTGGACAGCTTCCAAGTTAGGTCATCTGTAAGTGATGGTGTCATAATGTATTTGTAGTCACAAAATCACACACTTACTACTACATTTATACCACCAAGTATGTTATTTGGTCATCATCGTCATTGGTCTTGCACAGTCATTAATTGTTTGCACAATTCTAGTCATCTCTCAGGGAGTCTTAAGTGTCGTTATTTGGTCATTTTTCATCTCTAGTCTCTGACTAGGGAACTTGGGAAGGTATTGGGGTGCCCGTCGGTGCCCCAGCCCTCTTTTTAGGTGCCCTAGTCCTGGTTGCACTTGCTTCTCAGTTAGAGTCTTGAGGACGGTCTTTACGATTTTTGGTCACATTCCCCTAGGTGCTAGTCAACATGTCGGGTCACTAGTGTAGAAATTTGAGCAAGAGGTCCCTATATAAACATAGCATACTCATTATCTTATGGGCGGACTATCTACTATCAAGAGCTAGTTATCTACTAAGGAAAAGGACTACATTTGGGCATCATCTACATCACACAAACATAGGGGGAAAGAGTTGTATTTATTGTATTCCATCCACAATTTACATCTTACATCTAGTTATTTCCCCCTACTTCTACATAATTGATGCTAAGGAAACCTAGGCACACAATTGCACACACAAGTACACAAAACTACATTGGGTCTAGAATGTAGTGCAGTGCTTAGTTGTGAGTCCACCATTATGACAGCTAAGGTTAGTTTGAATCCTTCATATGAATCTTTCTTTTTAGGGATTTTATGCTTTGTATGGGGTTTTACAGGTAGATCTTCATCACAGATTCATAGCGACATAAGTGAAGGTATTGCGACAGCCATGTGAAAAATATAAATATATTGCGAAGATCTAGTGACACTTTCATATTCATATTCTGATCTTTTCTACAAACCAGAGCACCCATAGTGCAGACCAAGACACCCATAGGTGCCCCAGTCCTCTTCTAGGTGCCCCTGTCTAGTCGAATCTTCACCTACTACAATTTCATGGGTCGTGCCATCACACTCTACTTCATCCGCACATCGGCCTATTCAAGTCCAGCACACAACGAGGTAAGGCATTTTTAGGTTAGCACCCTATCTCACCTATTTTATTTATTTTATTTCATTTTAATATCAAATAAAATCATTTAGAAATTCCATTGCACTTTATATCAGTTATTTCATTGTTGCCTCATCTAGTTATCCTTCATTGCCTCTAGTTGAGCATCCTACAAAGTCTCCACCTTCACCTCATAAGCAAAGCAAACAAGCTCAACCCACTCCACCACAAAAACATACACCTTCTCTGGCTCCACGAAAGGCTACTCCTCCTACCACTCCACCTAGATCACATCAGACTTTACAGTTCTCTCATCACACTCAATCATACAATGTGTTATGTGTTTTAGTTACTGAGCAATTAATTTTCCTACCATCCAACCAACATCATCCACAACACTAATTACAGCATCAGCATGACCAACCTTATTGTAATTATCATCACATAAATGGCCATAGGGAAAGTGATTGTCTTTCCCTTCATGATAGTTTTCAGAAATTAGAGGATAAGGGCATCATCTCCTTTAGCTCTCACTCACATGAGAGATCCAAAACTCCTCTACCTTTCCATAGGATTACATCCACAGTTGAGTCATTTTCTACATCTGGTGCTCAAGCTATGGTGCATTCACCGAAGTTTTCTACTCATGCACACTCTCCACTACATCCATACACCGCTACATCATCACATCCATTGCATCCACTTCATCCATCTCATCCATCACATTTATGCCATCCACCGCATCATACTTCTCCTTCACATTGGTTTCCATAGCACTCCACTCTCACACATCCTGTCGCATCTCCATATGATATTCAGTTTGGTTCATATACTCATACTGCTTCCATCCCACATTCTTCCACCGCTTCACACTACCTTGGTCTTTGGTAGGTGACTACCATCACCCTACCCCCCGATGATGCACATGTGTTCCTTTGGAACTTACATGACTCTTGATGGTTTTTCTTTAAGAACCTTTCATCACGTGCTCCATCATTCATCTAACGCATCTAATAATTTCTCGATGATGCACTCTTGCTTTCCATAGTTCATTCTTAACTGTTGAGGGGTCTTAATTAAAATGAACCTAATCATCCACACGATGGGGGGCATCGTTGATTCTCCCCAATTATCACACTTACATTACATTATCATGACACACATATTCCTCCAAATACACTGCAACTCTATAGCATCCTTGGGCTATCCGCCATAATCACGATATGGCCACCATGTAACTGCCTCGGGCCCCATTTGTCTATCAGTTCCCTATAGGTAGTTGTTTCTATCTTGCAACCATATATATTAATCCACCTCCTTGTATATATCTCCATCATATCCCACTCTCCCTGTGGACCTCCAACTAGCCTCAACATTGCTATGTGCTCATACACCCACATGTGTAATAGCATTGTCACTCTTATCCCACCTTTGTTCTCATCATGAATAAATTGGTATAGATCTCTATATAGGTGAACCAACACACACCGTGTCCACGCATATCTAGTACTCTCCTCCTCTATACATTGGCATATGTCATGTGCATCTTGTACAATATTCCCACACCATCCTCCCTCCACTTCTATAGATGAAGCAATAACAACCGTTATAAACTTCTGCAAGTGATGGAACACTAGATCTCAGTAATAGCATATAGACTAATATGCACCTCAGACAGGTGTCATGAGTCCCTAGAAAATAACCATCTCGAAACTCGCATCTGCCTATCCATGTCCTCCAATGGCATCACTTGTACTCTCTCTCTCTCTCTGAACAACCGGAAATCGTACAGTATATGATATACATCCTCCAGCGTCACTAGTCATCTCCCTCGTAGGGAACCAACACAGGTACATGTGTATGCACACCATCTGTCACATAATGTAGTCAACATAGGCATATTATGGGGCACATCCCCCATCTGTGTCTATATGTCACAGGCTGGCACAGTTCATAACATCCTAATGCATCATCAAACAAACCCAATCCTAAGCAACGTACTCAAATGAATGACCACCGCGAAAATCCCTTAAGTGTATATCCCTATACATAGCACAAAACAACAAACAAAATTCAGCATTAGAAACACATTACTAAGATCAACTACACACGCTTATCACATTCATTTACACTAGAAACCTAATATTTCACCATTGTACACCAAATGCACACTTTCTAGACCAGGGCTCCCAGATGTAGGATTGGGGTGTGCCTAGGAGAAAGACACCAGCGTCCAAATCTGGGTGCTCCTATCCCATGGGACACTAGTCACCATCACGTGCTATTGTCCAGGTCCAAAACGACAAGAAAATCAAGAATTCTCAAATTTGCAAAAATTCACTAAAAATGACTACTACACCCTACATTTTTTGAAAATACAAGGAACTTACCAACTCCGTAGTCGTGCACGTGCATGCTACATCAGGTCTGCCACCTTCTCAAACTAGTTAGGATGTGTTACTCTCACTTGCAGGTATTTTTCACTTGCTTCAGAACTAAATCTCACAATTGCACATAAATAACAAATGAGGTGACTAAACACTTTTTCAACCTTCACTATTTATAGTTATGTTTTTCATCATCCACTTTACTAATAGTCAATATCTTTCGTGCTTTTTCATCACTACTTAATACACAATACATCTATTTTCGTCACATACCTTGAGCATTTCTACTCTCGATTTACACCCTTTTTGTGGAATTATTTTTATAATTTTTCCTACCACCATAACATACACATTATCTCTCCTTAACATCCAACTCATACACATTTTTTATGATTTCTATCACTTTCTATTTATTTTGTGCTTACTTTCGGCTTATTATTTTTTATTCTTATCACTACCTCGTTCACTGAAAGGGGGGCATATCATTTGGGTCATCCCATAATTCCCCCTATACCACCATGCATTTAAAAAACTAACAATACAACAATTCCAAAACATTTACTAGTTCACTGTGTGATATTTCACCATTAATCCCCCCTAATGACCTAATATGGGGGCAATAAACATAAAAAAAATTCTCTATGTGACATTTCATCACTTACCCCTAATGACCTAACCTAGGGGGAATAAGTAATTAAAAACATTTCCATGCGATTATTCACCAATTTTCATTTATTCCCCCTAATGACCTAATTTGGGGGCTACTAGCATAAAATATCCCCACAAGTAACCAATCAAAATAAATCAAGCAATCAATTGATGCATTCAAACCTCTAACAATTAGAATCATATCAATCAATAAAAAATACAACCTAATTTCCCTACCAGATAACCTAACTTGGGAGTTATGTGTGGGCTCCTAGATGACCTAACTTAGGAGATTACATTCATTACTTTCTCATATGACCTAACTTGGGAATCTATTCTAGATTTTGTGTTTCCTTCCAGATGATTGAACTTGGAATCCATCTTACATTACGCATTTGCTTCCAGATGACCTAACTTGAAAGCCATTAAATTACAGTGACACCCATGGAGTGGGGGAAAGAGTGCCTTTCCTATAGCACTCCTATATGGGTTAACTATTTGATCAAAATTATCTGGATCCAGAAACCAAAAATCTTTGATCTGACTCCGTCTGTAGCAGCTAGATCTTGAGTATGTAGGTAGATATTTGAGAATAACACACTTTTCTCCCTACACCCTTCTTCTAGCGGTAGGATACCCAAATCCTCATGTTGGTTATTCATATACATGCATTTAGGTCGAGAATTGATCACTCCCTACCCCATTTCATCGTCATTATACACATTTTAAATCTTCAGAAATTGTAATCATCACTCTCATTTAGTGCACTTCATCAAATGAATACGTTTTTCATTGCGTTGCATGGATCAACCCATTGATCCATGGTTTGACACGCTTTATGGTTCTTTTGACATGTTTTTTACTACCACATCTGTGTGTTCGACTATAGCATGGGATAATTTAGATTTATCTCAAGTACACATCTCTATCTGCTTTATGTTACCAACCCTTCGCTCACCAACATAAAGTGGGGGGAAATGAAGTCATAAAATCACGCACTTACTATTACATTTATACCACCAAGTATGTTATTTTATATATGGATCTCACGTAAGAAAAATATTCACTAATGACCCATCACCTAGTCCTGTCGTTAGTTAGTTGGTCTTCATCATCATTTTTCTTACACAGTCATCAGTTGTTTGCACAGTTTCGTTCGTCTGTCAGGGAGTCTTAGGTGTCGTTATTTGGTCATTTTTCATCTCTAGTCTCTGACTAGGGCACATGGAAAGATACTGGGGAACCCATCAGTACCCCAGTCCTCTTTTTAGGTTCCTGGTCCTGGTTACACTTGGTTCTCATTTATAGTCTGAAGTCGGTATTTATGGTTTGTGGTCTCATTCCCTTAGGTGCTAGTTGGAATGACAGGTCATTAGTGTTGAAATATGAGCAAGAGATCCCTATATAAAACATAGCATACTCATTATCTTATGAGCAGACTATTTACTATCAAGAGCTATCTATCTACTAAGGAAAAGGAGTGCATTTGGGAATCATCTACATCTACATCACACAAGCATAGGGGGGAAAGGGTTGTATTCATTATATTTCATCTACCATTTGCATATTACATCTATTTATTGCCCCCTACTTTTGCGGCAATGATGCTAAGGCACCCTAGGAACACAAATGCACACACAAGCACACAAAACTACATTGGGTCTAGAATGTAGTGCAATGCTTAGTTCTGAGTCCACCATTGTGACAGCTAAGGTTAGTTTGACCCCTTCATATGTATCTTTATTTTTTTAGGGATTTGATGCTTTGTATGGGGTTTTGCAAATAGATCTTCATCAAAGATTCATTGGCAACATATGTGAAGGTATTACGACAACCATGCAACAAAGATAAAGATATTTCAAAGATCTAGCGACACTTTCATATTCAAATTCTGAGATTTTCTACAGACCAGAGCACCCATATTGCAGAACAGGGCACCCACAGGTGCCTCTGTCCTCTTCCAAGTGCACATGTCTAGTCATATCTTCACCTGCTGCAATTTCTTGGGTTGTTCCATCATACTCTGCTTTATCCGCACATCATCTTGTTCAAGTCCAGCACACAATGAGGTAAGGAATTTTAAGGTTAGTACCCTATCTCTCCTATTTTATTTATTTCATTTCATTTTAATATCAAATAAAATCATTTAGCATTTACATTGCACTTCATATCAGTTATTTCATTGTTGTTACTACTTTAGATTAACTTAAAATAATAGCAAAATTTCCTTATTTTAGTTAATCAACAGCTCCCAAGTTGGGTCATCTGGAAGCGATAGTAACTATGGTAATTGTATTGATTGACTAGTTTTTAATGATAGAAGTTTTTAGTTGATAGAATTTTATGGTAATGGTAATTGTATTGATGCATTTAGAAAAAATTAATCACAAAGAGATTTTGTTTTTTCCCTAGATTAGGTCATTTGGGGGAGTGGATTCGAAACAACAAGAGTATTTTGTTGTTGTATAGAATAAATGTAACTATATTTTAATGAAATCGGCCCATAAAATATGATAGTAACATATTAGGAGTGTCGATTGATCATGTTATATCCTGAGAGGGATTATAAGATTATCCCGATTATATGCCCCCCTTTCGGAGAAAGGACGAGGGGTGGAGAAAAAATTACTGATCTAAAATTATATAGGTTATGGATTGTAATAGCAACTAAGAAATAGTATAGGAGATGTAGTATTATTGATAAATTATGTGTAAATATGGAATAGGGCATGTGCCACAATTGAAGATAGAGTGTTTGGAATTGGATAATACAGTGCTAGAGGAAGTCATGATACAAATTTTGTAAACGGGCATAAAAATGGAGTAATGAGGCTAGAGATATAATCCAAGTTGTGTGCTTGTATTGGTTATAAGGATGATAACAAGTGGTGACTATAGTATAAAAATAAAATGGAATTACTATTTATATTAATATTGGGAAAGGGTGAATAGAAACTTCATTTGAACCGAGAGCTCTGAGTTGTGAGGATGTCATGTGTCGGGGAGGCTATTCATATGAGATTCGAGAGGGTGACGGTGGTTATGGCTATGCAGACAACTGGGGAGTTGGTATGTATGACCAAACTTGGAAAAAAATGAGTTCAAATAAGTGTTTATTTATTAGTTTTAGAAAAAAATGATTTTTTGTAAAATTGGGTGTTTCTAACCTAAATGGAAGCAGACATGGTGTTTTTGTCCTTCGGGACACTGGAACACAATTCCAAGCACTAGTTACCTTTGATGGGGAAATATTGTCCAAATTCTTGGATATAGTGTCTAAGAATAGGTTTTGGTATTGTTTTGGTAATTTAGTGTAGTTTGAGATTCTTATGATTGATGGATGCATGTTAATACGGTGTTTTATTGCATGTTTTTGTTAGAGTAGGTATTTACCTTATCTCATGTTCACCTAGGTACTTTATTTACCTTTATTTTATTTATCCTCACCCACTTATGTGTGTGGATATTTCGTTTATCTTATTTAGATATTAGGAGATATTATCTAGTTGTTAGGTATAGTTCTTTCCTTGATTTATGGTATTGACTAGTTCTTTCCTTGATCTATGGTATTGACTAGATCCTTGATGTCTAGTTCTCTCCAAAATCTATGTTCTTGACTAGTTCTTTGATGACTAGTTATTTCTTTGATTTATGGCTTGATCTACAACCTTGACTAGTTCTTAGATTGTTATTCCTTGCCTATTTAAGCAAGGCCCATTCTCATTGTATTGCATTGAGTTCCATAATAATATATGATATTGCTTCTCATTTATTTGCAAAGGTTTTATGTAAAGTTATTCTCGTGAATTGTTTTCATCTTATAGATTGTGGTGTTTGATTAGCATCTATGTTCTTGGCTTGGTGTGATCTGGTTATCGTTCCTTTCATGGTATCAGAGCACAAGATTGCTATTGACATCCATCTGTAAGTTTTATTTTACAAATAAATTCTTTGTATATTCATATATTTGGGATTTGGTCATATTTTGTTGCTGCATGCATTTTTATGTAAAACAAAGGCTTCCATTGGATCCGGAAGGCATGAAAACCCTAAGATCGATTGTAAACTCGGCCAATTTCTGGAGGCAGTCATTTTTTTTGGTTTTTTTTATTGTTGCAGAGAAGCACACTAGGTGTCGCCTTAGGATTCTAGCTCACCTAGGGAAAAAAGTAAACATGATTTTATTTATTTGGGTTTTTTGGGTTTCTCGAGATCTGTACTGGGTTTTTTTGTTGTAGCGTATCTGTCTCAGATTTACGCATAGGAAGGTTTTTTGTTTTCGGATCTTTCCTTTTTTGGCAGGGGGACTCCACAGGTGTTGTGCATGACCCATTAAAATCCTTAGCCCTTGGTCATATGGTATGGTCATATGAGGGCTTAAATATTCCTACTAGTAGGTGCTTAACTGAGCCCCCTTTAATTTTATTTGTGTGGTGAAGGCAACAATTTATTTTGTTTCAGTGGCAACTAAAATAAATAACAGAGAAAACTATAAAAAAGCTTGTAACTTTTGATCGGTAACTTGGTTTTGAGTGCCATTTTTTATGAAAAGTGCTTATTTTTTCGTGCTCTTTCCATTGGAAATATTTATTTTGAGACTTTAACTATACTTATAAATTTCCAAATATGGAGGAGTGTTGTAATCAATTGTGGATGCAATTTTGGCTGAGCCCGACGTCCTAAACTTTTGGGAGTTGCATTTTGTATCTATCATGGATTCTGAGAATGATATGCTTTTCTCTGAAGTGTGTGGACTTCAAGAGGATATTGTAAAAATTTTGGAAGAAAATAGATCGCTCAAGAAGTGAAATTCTCTTCTACAATCACTCATTCACGATAAGGATACAATAATACACTCCCTGCAGAACAAACTTGCTAGCCTACAGCATCACCATCATATTATGGACAACCACAACAATGCTCCTAGTCCACTTGCAGCTATTACTCTAAACCCACTGACATTGATCTGTCAGTCTTTGAGCCTGATTCCTTATCTTGATGCTTCTAAACCTATGAGCCTTGTTACTACATGCTCTTCCACATTTGTGCCTATTACAGTACCACATGTTGTGTATCCTACTTCTACTCAGTTGCATGGCTTTTTTGAGAAGCATACCACTGCATTCAGTTCTCGCATGCTCCATTCTATGGGTCTCACTAGCGGAGTCATTAGTAGACATTCACAGGGTATTGTTTCCTCTATTCCACATGTTAAGTGGAATTCTTGTCATGACATTGGTTTTCGAGCAGATACTTCATTGGGATCACACATTGACAGAGCTCCTTTTTTTGTTTCGCTCGACTCTTTCTAAGGATCATGAGCAACACATGAGTTATGTACCTTCACTCAGGCTTGAGAAACCTGAGATTTCAGTTGTCAAACATGATCAACCTGACACACATTCTGATGTTCTTTTGCATGCACCCATTGTGCATTTTACACCAAGTCATATGCAGGCATCTTCTTCAGGTATGCATCTCTATCTACTTTATGTTCTTGGCTTGGTGCGATCTGGGTTATCATTCCTTACAGTTTTTGTTGTGCAGTAGGATATACACTCGAGATATTTCCACATAGGACATCACTTGATTACATTGCTTGGTTTGGGATTTATTGATGACGAGTGGGATATATTAGACCATACCATCTTGCGACACATTACTAGATTGGGAGAGATACCCCATAATATGTCACTTTTTACAGGATTATGCGAGAGTAGGTGCATGTATGTTGGGATGATGAAATACAACCTAAGTATGAGAGGCACATAAGGATTGGGTGTGCAGGCATAGGGGGCATAGGTACGTGTGGAAACACAGTGAAATAGGGCGTGCCTAGGAAAGCATGAAATCAGGACTTAGTCATTTTGTAGTATGAAGCTAATTTTAGACATGGAGTGAAGAGCACATTTTGTAGAAGACTTCACGACATGCAAAGGATATTTTGGAAAATTAGAAGATCAAGTGTTATGCATAGTTTTGAGGTTATTAATAGGATTAGACTACAGTTGTATTATTAGATAATCTATTATTAGCAAGCTTACATGCTTTTGTAATTATCATGTAAAGGCACATGGATATTATTATCATGTAGCCTATTTTGAAAGGTGCATGATAAGTGAAGGTAAATTCTCCACCCCTATAAATATGTATTGATTTTCACAGTGTAGGGACCCCCGATTATTAATTAGTGTTATGCTGTGATTTTTTGAGCACGCATGACTATGGTGACTATAATATGTATGTACAAAGCTTTTGTGTTTTGACTATATATAGTGTAATCAATGTTGACCTTTTTTATTTTCATAGGCTTATGATATTAAATTATAACTTCTATAGATTATCTTACAAGGTAGGTAGAAGCGTTAGGCACCTACAAAGGATTGCACAGTAGCTACAACAGCAATGGTTTCTATGGGAAAACATCATCAACAGGTATGGATGTCTGTTGAGTTTGTCACAAGTGATAGGGGTACTCATTTTCTTAATGAGACCATTCAGATACTATTGGAATAATTTATGGTTGCACACCATAAAACAACACCCTATCACCCTCAAGATAATGGAATTGCTAAGGCTTTCAACAAGATATTGAGCCACACACTGACTAAGATTTGTAATGTTGGAAGGAAAGACTGGGATGATAAAGTCTCTATTTTACTTTGGGCATACAGGACAACCTATAAAATATTGAACAAAGCCATGCCCTTTCAATTGGTGTTTTGTGCAGAGGTTGTTCTACCAGTGGAATTCATGTTACCTTATTTGCGTAGTGCGCGCGCAGAAGGTTTAGATGATGAGAAAGCACTTGAAGAGCACATAGAAAAAAAAAATGTAGTTGGATGAAAGGTGTGCTATAGCATGTTGGATTCTCAAAAGACAAAAAAATCTAGGAAGAAGACATGGGATCATAGACATATTAAGGATAAGAAGATTGAAGTTGGAAAAATGGTACTTATGTATGATTTAAAGATCTTGCGCCACCCTGGATAACTAAAAGTGCATTGGTTGGGGTCATATGTTGTGACTTAGATACTTGATTCAGGCACTTACCAGTTAGAGCCACTGGATGGGACATGGTTACCTGGTTATTTCAACAGGAGTAGGTTGAATCCCTACTATAAATAAGTCTTCTTGGCATTTGTAATAAGGAAGTATTTCCATTTAGATTATATTTCCTTACCACATTTCCCTTATATGTGTTTCCTTTCATCTTTTTTATGCTTGTTAATTTATTTTAATGTTTTGTAAAATAAGCGTGCTTGTGCACCAAAAGATGATTACTATCTAAGTTTCTTCATGTGCATAGGACTACATATACTTTTAGTGTGGGGTGGATTATATACAGGGTACATGGACTAGGTTTGAATGTTCTCTCAATATGGGTATGCATAGAGAGATATTTTGTAGGTGTTTGATTTAAAGTTGCGGATAGAGAAATATTTCTAATGATTAAAGACCATGTATGGATGAATAGATGCACAATGTAACGTGATGTGTAGGCTATAGTAGTGGAAAATACTTAGTGAAAGGCACAATGGTGAAGTAATTTTGGTGCATGAAGGCGTGTAAAAGGAGGTCTATGGCCAAGAAGTAGTAGGCACGCCAAAAGGTTATGAATGTGGTGTAGAACATTTAGAGTGGAAAATTTACGAAACCTCAAGTTAATGTTGAGTACAGTGGTAGGTGGAGAGTAATAAATGCGGATTTTTTTTTAAAATCTATATAAGGAGGTGTTGGGAAATCATTTTTACCTTTGCGATTGAGAGAATTCGAGCAATTTGAAGAGTGAGCTGCATGTAAGTGTGAAGAGTTGTTTGTGAGCTAAACCACACAGAGTTGTTGAAGTTGCACACAAGATTGTTTAGCACTCCATTGGAGATGACTATGTTTGATTAAAAAAAAGGTGTGCGTGAGGAAGAATCAGCAGTTAGGGTTCTAGTTTGATGTAGGGCACATGGAATCGATCTAGGGCACGTGGGTTTAAGTTACAGAGCTCGAATCTATTGAAATAACACACCTTTATTGTTCTTATGGCTCCTAAGCGAGCACCTGGAGTGTCCATAAGGGGAAAAAAAGTAGAAGGAATCCAAGATCAAAGTAGAGGACACCCTTGAAAGCCATTTTTTTTAAGATGCTAGTACCCATAAGAGTTTTTTATGTATCACAATTTGGATTCGCATATTCTCCTGTGCAAAGTAAGTGATTATAACCACATAACCAAAGATAATAAAGATGAACTAGATAAATTTTCTAGTGGTAAATACAGCCCTAAGAATAGAGAATGATATGGATGTGATATGACGATGTGGGTGAGAAGTTGTTGACAAAGGTGGGAGTTTTCCAGTTGTATGAACTCCCCTTTTTTGGCAAACTAGATAAATTATATCATTTGTTGATGAGTAAAGTCCATGAGGACTTTTTATACTTTTTTGGGCAATGGATGAGGATTATCACGACCCTAATCAACAGACTAACATGATTGAGGATTTCAAGAATATATATTAGCAGAAACCTAATAGATAAAGAGGGTATAATAGAGATAAGGAAAGAATCGGGTTACACAAAGGGATGGCACAAAATGGGCATTGATAAGCTGCAGACGTATCCATTTGTTCAGGCAGCAGTGCACCTCCTCAAAAAAATAACCAAGAGCGATGGTCGCAGGTAAATACGATGTGGTTGCACATAGTAAAGAAGATGATAGAAGGGGTGGTGTATAATTTATCTAGTTTCATTGCTGAAACAATTATTGAGGAGGCACACCAAATTGAGAAAATAAGTTTCGGTGTGATCCTTATATCCCTTGTCTTTGCAAAAATTGGAGTGCCTGATGGGCCAAAGGATAAAATATGGCCATACCCTGAGGAGAAGAAATATCTTGCAGATATATTTTCCCAGTATACATGTGATGGGAACATGCGTGGACCCTTTAAACAGAGACCAGAATTGTGGTATGAGCAACTCCGTGCCACATTTGGAGAGGAATGGAGAATACCTAAGGATCTTCCTTCGGTATTAGATAACCAAGTACAACTTGTAGTATATCAGCACTTTTGTATACTGCACTTCAGGATGAAGGATGGGAAGTGGAGCCCTTGGTGTAAGCTCCCTTGTGCCTTCACCGTGCGCTACTTCTAGGCATATGTACATGGGTTTTCAAGTGTGTCGGTTTCTTTTTAATGTAGATAAGGTAGACTCTAACTACCACACACTAAGGAAGACTTATGTTTATCCAAGTAAGTTTGCATATATTGAAAAATTAATTTAATATGATATTAACATTAAAGCTATGAGCTTGGCCATTGGGAAGTCTAGGGGGGGCCTTGTATATATTCACCTCAAGCCAAGGTTGGAAAATGGGAAGTATGTTCAAAATGAATTCAATCTCTCTAGACCACCGAAGGGGAAGCATACTGTGAGCACATTACAAGATGAAGCAGACACTTTTCCCCTTGGAGAAGAAGGAGAAGGAGAAAAGGAGGAGCTTAAGGAATACAATGTTGGTTTGGAGTAAAGGGATAGAAAACAGCCAACTCTAGGTAAGAAAAGAGAGCGTGAGGTGATCTCTCCACTACAGGAATAGGACGAGGAAGTGTAGAGACAGGCGATATGGAGATAGGCATAGAACAGGGCACTGAGGAGCACCTGTTTAAAAGAGTTTTGAGAAGAAAAAGGACTCAAGGTGCGGGGGCATCACATCCCCTTAGGAGGTTCCCTAGGACTTCCCCTATAAAGGTAGAACCAAAAAAGAAGAAAAGGCACAAGTATATCCATAGGCAGGATGATGAAGATGATAAATCTAGGGACAATGCACCAAACATCCCATTGTAGACTGAGGATACAAAATATCCTTAGGAAGAAGAGATTAAGAATGATGAAGAAGAGTTGAAGGAAACAAAAGTAGAAGTAGATAAGGGTGAGCTATCAGGTGCACCTTATACCACATAGATAGGTGAAGAACCAATGTTAGATTAAGGTGTGCATGTCCATAAGGGTAAGCACTCAAGAAAGGGAAAGCAAGAAAAAATATATGAGACATCAATAGTTGGGTATATTAATAACATGACCAAGATTATACACTCGAGGTTCCAAATCAATTTAGAGCCCAAGGACCTTTATGGCTAGGAGCTGATGGATGAAGACATGGTAACTACGCAAACACAAAGAAGTTATCTTGGAGTATGCAGACTCATATAGATGATCCTGAATTCTATGTATGTGAAGAGTCATGTCTATTGCTTATATTGAAGAAGCCACCACATTCATGCCATGTCACAGTTAAGCCCACCCAGATCTCAGATGAACAGGTGAGCAATGCCTTGACTAAGGTATCTGCAGAATTTGTGCATCAAAATATAGACAAAGTGGAAACTATTCGGGTGATTCTAGAATATATGAAGGACAAGGATGCCGATATCAAGTGCCTAAGAAAAGAAAAAGAGATAGCTGAGGTGACAGGGTGTTCGATACTCACCATGGCTGAGAAAATTGGTGATGATATATTGAAAAAGAGGTTGGATTTGGAGGATAAATTTTCAAAGGATTTTCCATCTGCTATGCACTATTTACACACATTGGTTCACATGATACTAGATGAGGGATCTATATGCATGCCAAAACCCAAGGATGTTATATAAAAAGCACAAAAGGCTAAGGCAATAGTAGTGCACAAGATTACAAGCTATGAGGCCTTACTGCAAACTTTTAAGGATGAGTTAAAGAAGTTAGATTTGGCATTGAATATGTGTGTGGAAGACAAGAAATCTAGCATAAGAGGATGAGGTTTTAAAAGTATTCAAGAATGAGGCACTTGGGCATGTGGAAAGGCTTACTTTGATAACAAAGAATCGTGATGTGCTTGCAACAGCCCAGCATCCACACAAGGAGAAAATAAAGGACATCGGGACATTGATAGCACAGCAAATGGATGTCATAGACAGGATGGTCTCAAGCATGACCAATGTTCTCATGGTAATACATAATGAAGGTGAGAACACGAAACTTGAAGAAATGCAAGAATTTTTTGTATATATTCTGGATAATAAAAATAAAGTGCTAAGTTATTGGAATGACTTAGAGGAAAAGATTATGAATGAATATCCAGGATTAATTCTCCATGTGGAAGATTAGGAGTGAAAATTATTCTCTCATTATTTTTGTGCAGATATTCTTTTATTCTTTATTCTTTTTCATGGAGAGATAAGTTATGATTACCCATTTATGGGGACGGAAATTAAATTAGTGTGGGGTAATGTTGTCCTGATGAAATACAACCTAAATATGATAGGCGTAGAAGGATTGGGTGCGCGGGCATAGCGTGTGTAGGTGCGCGCAGAAACATACTAAAACAAGGCATGCCCTGGAAAGCATGAAATCATGCCTTAGCCATTTTTCAATATGAGGCTAATTTTGGACATGGAGTGAATAGCACATTTTGTAGAATACTTGAAGAACACACAAAGGCTATTTTAGAAAAGTAGAAGATCAAGCATTATACATAGTTTTAAGGCTATTAATAGGATTAGACTATAGTTGTGTTATTAGATAATCTATTATTAGCAAGCTTGCATGTTTTTGTAATTATCATGTAAAGGTGCATGGCTATTATTAGCATATAGCCTATTTTTAAAGGTACATGGGCAGTGAAGGGAAATTCCTCACCCCTATAAATATTTATTGATTTGTACGGTTTAGGGACCCCCAATTATTATTAGTGTTATGTTGTGATTTTGTGAGCGTGCATGACTATGGTGACTATATTATGTATGTATGAAGCTTCTATGTTTTATAGTAATTAATATAATGGGTCTTTGTGGTTGGATAATGATTGTTGACACATATGTTAATGGTTCTTATATGGTAAAGTTAATCTTGATTCTTGTTTGATTATTTGTACTTAATGGGTAAGATCTAGATCTGGTGTATGCACTGCAACATACTTAGTTATCTGCTATGGATCTAGAATATTTTTGTGATCATGCTAACTCCTTGAAAAATCTGACATAAAAGAGGGACCTGGTACCCTTGTGCACTTTGGATGAGTGCTCAATTTAGGCTAAGTGATGTGCCAGCGTACCTTGGGTTATTGGTGATAAAAATTAGACTACAACGGATGAAAGTACATTTTGGTTTTCGACAAGGGAGATGATGGTGACATTAGAGAATGTATGTAGGATATTATGGTTACCAGTGATTGGAGAGAGGGAACATATTATGGTAGCGGTAGATTCTCGTGATCAGATGAGGGTAGTACAATGGTATTTTACAGGGTCTTAAATGTAGGTCGAGACGTATATCAGTCTAGATTCCATTGTGATATACGGGGTTCCACGACTACGGAAATTTGTTGCAATCATATGAGCTTCATCCTTGGCTATGGAGGTTGGTGGAGTGGGCCTTCTGTATAGGATGCATGATATTTTTTAGAGTATAGAGGAGAATGGTACTAGATATGCATGGGCATGATGTATCTTGGCCCATTTATAGATGGATTTGTATCAGTTCACACAAGAGGACCATGGTGGTGGATTAGGAGCCACCACCACTCTACTGCATGTATGGGTGTATGAGCATATAGTTATAGTGAGGCCACATAGTGGGCCATAGACTAAGTGGGCTCAACCAGAGATATTTGTAGTGAGTTGGGTGGGTACCCAGAGTAGGAGGATGGATATAACCACATATAGGTAGATTTTAGATCAGATGGGACTTGGGGCCATTATATGGAGCTTATATATATATTATGGAGGATGGGTGGAGGACAGTGTGGAGTCTCAATGCATTCAACACACCATGTGGTTAGAGGATCAGTTTTTAGGAGTAACAAAGTTGTTCTAGGGTGAGTGGGTGTCTAGATAGTTTGGGATAGCTTAGGATGTTCCCCTAGCATCATATGTATGGTTTCAATCTACTAGGGAAGTGAGATGACCAGGATGGAGACCAAGGCCCATGGGATCATAACTAATGCCACTAGGTCCAAATGAGGTAGATTCGACCATAGGGCCATTACAAGTGGATGAAGCGGAGTGTACGAAGGCGTATAGGTAGTGGTGGGCAACACACTAATGGGTTTTGTTATTTCTAGTGGTGGTGGATGTAGCAGGTGGAGGAGTCACAAGGTAGGCACCCACCCCTGAGGTAGGTGATGTAGCATCAATGTGATCTAAGTGTAAGTATCGTAAAGATTTATTTACTTACTTGTTAATTAGGTTAGTGAATATGACAATGTTAAGTTGTTAATATAAGGTGTATGTCATGTGGTTATAGGTTATGTGTATTGGTCACTGATCGTGGATATCTCCATATAGGCATTAACTCGAAACGTGCCCCCAAATGCAGTTGTGGGTGGAGGGATGATAGAGTGAGTTAATGAGATCACGGGAAATAATGCCCTTTTTTTTTAGTCCGTTGCCATAGCATCTGCAACATGTACAATTTTATTGAGCAAGCGTGATGAGGCACATGGAAAGATGGAGTGGGTGAGATGGGTTGTGGGAGGAGGTGGCCAAAACTGATAATGTAACATGTTGTGCTAGATCTCTGATATGCCTCCATGGATGATATTTCAAAGCAAGTGGCTTTGATCTATTCATGATGGGTGTAGCATTGGCCTTCCGAAGTCTTGAGAACAGAGCCCGATATCGTCAACATAGGATTGTAAATAAAGCTTGTCTTGGTAGATCTAGAGCTTTGGAAGAGAATGAAGATGACTGGATACCTCTAGATCAATTAAGGACACACTAACATGACACTTGTAGAGGATGTACTTTAGAGAGAATGGGATAGGACTGATTCCCCTAGGGATTAGTATTGTATAGGAATGAGGGCTCATAATGATCTTTGGATATATATATATATATGTAGGTAGGGTATGGTTATCATGCTCGAAAATGTGATGAATATATATATATATATACATATGTGCATGAAAAAACCCTCAAATTACGTGGTGATGCCATCTAGTGGGCATCGATCAAAAATGCTCATGTATTCCACTAGATTAGTGCATATTCAAAAATAATTTTGTATACATCATCAAAAATGTGCCTTCATATTGATTGGCATACATCAAAATTACATAATTATGTAAGGGACTATACCCTTGTACAATAAGGCTCAGAAGTCAGAATAGACCAACTCTCTCCCTCATGAAAAGGACTTCCTAACCTCCTGATATAACTAGTGATGGTCCAACTTCACAATGTAGTCCCCTAATAAGCTACCAGAGGCTACTCAGCAACTGATCTGGCTAATAAACAGTTGTCTTGCATAGCGAACTAACAACAAAGGTACACTAACTACACATGGAAAGAAAACATGCAGTGATCCGGCCACAAAAATGATAAGAGTGTATTATGTCCGAACTCTAACGGGACAATCATCCATACGTAAAAGCTATCCTTCAAGGTAATAAGTAACTTATCTAGTGGCTACAACGTAAATCCATGCCTGAGCATGGGGTGTAGCAAAAGCTCCCGCAGGAGCGATGACAAAGAAGGGGTATTCTCCTCTGAGATCCCATACCACCTCAGCAATGAGACTATAGCCACAAACTGTCTAGAGCTTTCTATCCATCTAATGTCAACTACTTGCGTGATGTACATGCTGCTCAAAATGTAGTTGATCCATCTCGGATCCAGAGCTGATCGCACTCTACTAGGGCAAACTTGGATACAGCCACTGTGTTACAAACTATTTTGATAACACTATAACTTGTTAGCATCAAAAATTAGGCCTACCATCTGATGTAGCTGCTTCCTAATCACAACCGATTCATCCTCTCTTCCTCTTGTTGGACGTATCTGGGGGGATCCCACAATGTGAGCCTAGAGGTGGAGTCCTAAGCTGGAACATGTCCTACATCATGGAAGGTAAACCTACATAATCAAAGGAGCATGTGATACCCACCTTCGATTGTTGCTTCTGATGGATAATGTTGCATAGTGAAATTGTACATAGTCCCGTCCATCACCTCCCTTCCCTCGATCCCTGTCCATCCCCTATGTGATGCAATGTCCTAATGAGAAATCCATAGATCCATCAATGACCCAGGTCATCAGATTATTGTATACCAGTGTTATCCTCGCTATAAAATGATCCAATCCGAATCGAGTGACAATGCTCTAGTGGCAACATCAATAGATAATTGGCTGTCAAGAGGGTAGCCTGATGGAAAAGGATGAGTGCAACATCCAGTGTGAGAGTAACTTTCACATACTAGGTCCCTCAGGATAGTCTGTTGTATGTCCCTATAGATCATGAGTGTGTATATCGGGTAATGATACCCATGCCAATGTGAACCATCTACTTAATAGCTATCTCTAGGGGTCATTGATGTCCAAATCAATGGACCAATATCAAATGTCTCTCTAGATCATGTGTGTAGCATACTGTCGACACTAAAATTTTCCTCCGTAATTTCTATTTCATTAATGTATGTATTAGGAATAGAATTTTGTTAAGTATAATTAGTAGTAGCGTCCGATAGAAGATAAAGGCGCTGCCAATACAGATGCCGCCAATAATGTATAGTATGGTAACAGCCAAAGTACAATAGGAATGTTGTGGTAAAAAGTAAATATTTGTCGTAAGTGGTCCGGTAATGTTAAAATGTCAAAGTTTGGGTAAGTAGAGAAGTAGGGTCTACATGATTAGGAATTAGAAATATTATATTGGTAATAAGGAAAAGGAGTGAGGTCATAAATATTTTGTGTATTTTATTTGTAAAAATTCTAAAAATGTGGAACCCATGTAAAATGATAAGGTTTATCTTATCTTAAAAGATAAGCTTACATGTACATATAAGAGTTAAGGTATGGAATATGATTCGTCAGAGTGGATTTCTTATCCTATCTTAGGAGATAAGATGGATAAGCCTGGAAGTTCTATAAATAGAGAGGCCACCCCCCTCCATTTAGCACAGAAAGAAGTAGTGAGAAATATTGTAGGAAGTGTACAAAGGAAGCCATTAGTTTAAAGGTGTGTTGAAGAAGCCATTAAGAGGTGTAATTGTAAAGTTTCTCCCATAGTCTTGGTGAAAGGCAAGTGAAGTCAATAACACTTGAAGTACCTCATGGGTGAGATTGTAACAATTTTATGTTAATATTATAATTTACTTTGATATTTTAGATTTTTCATCATTCCTTCTTATCATAGTCGATGGTATTCTTGTGTTATGTTTGTTGTTGTGTTTCCAGATTACATCCACCAAACTAAAGGTTTTGCATTAGTAAATAATCATAGCACGAGGAGTTCCTGGTGAAGAATTATCATAGTGCTAGATTGGTGATGACATTTTGGTTCCCGTTGCCAGGACCATTCCTCATTGGTGGATTTTCTGGAGAGATATTCCCACTTAGTCAAAAATCAATTGGAGGGTAACATTATTTTTACTGTGCATAGTAGTTACCATGGTAAAGTCATTTTTACTGTAAATAGTAGTTTACCATGGTAAAGTCATTTTTGTTGTGAATAGTATTTATCACAGTAAAGTCACTTTTTACCGTGAATAGTATTTACCGCAGTAACTTCACTTTTTATTGTGAATAGTGTTTACCACAGTAAAGTCAGTTTTTACCGCAGTAAGTCAAGTCTTACCATAGTTACCGTGGTCATATCTATTTTACTGTAGAAAGGTGTAAAGTCACTTTCTATTACAGTGATTCCAATTATTTGTGCACATAAGTCTTGTTGATTGTACTTGTGGGTCGGTATTTCACGGTGGTTACTTTTGAAAATGGGAAAAATTCCTGTTTTTGCAGCTCAATCTAATGAAGATGCTTCTTCTTTCATTCAAGAAGTTTAAACGATCTTGTATTTGTAATGGCCTCATAAGAAGGGAACAATGGAATGAATTTTTTCCTACTTTTTTGGATGGTTCAACACTTAGGTGATTTGAAACACTAGGTGATAATGTGAAAAATTCATGGGATTTATTAACTGAAAGTTTTCTTGAAGAATTTGGTGAACAACAGAAATATGCAGATCTCATGATCGAGATCACAAAGCTATCCCAATGAGAGAAGGAGAAGATAAGGGATTATCATGCTCGTGTTCTAGAGCTAAGGAGGAAGCTCGATGCCCAGATCCAGAAGGAAGGATTAGCGGATGGGTTGATGAATGGCGTGGATAATCTCCTATGTAAGCACTTCATTCTTGGGATGAAGCCAGAGATCAGACAATGAGTGAAGTATGACCACTCTAGCTACCATTGAACAAGCAAAGGAGATTGCAAGAAGGCAAGAAGAAAGCATGGAAGAGGAGCCCAAAGAAAATTGTTACTAAAGTAGAGCCTACACCAGCACCTTTGGTCCAGAATCCACAACCCCTCCTGGTGAGCACAAATATTTTTCCTAGTACATCTACTGAGTATGAAGATCTACTCAAAAAGATGGGTCAGTTAACTATTAATCTTCTTCAAGGAAAAGAATTTAGTTCTCAGGGAGGAGATAGAGGTCCAAAAAGAAATATTTCTGAAGTTGTATGTTATGGTTGTTATAAAAAGGGTCATTATAAGTATAATTGTCTAGATAGAGCTTCTACATCTGGTACAAGGAGATAATGATAAAGGAAAAGCACCTGTGAATTCTTTTGATGTAGTAGATAAGAGCAGAAATAATGGAGTAGATGTGTTTGTAACAAAAAGAAAGATAGAAAAACATAATCAAGATGGAAGTGATCCTAAGAAGATGAAAGGAGAAACTAGTAAGAAACATAGGAGAAGAAAGTTGGGTGTGCAGGATTTTCTGATTTCACAGGGGCAAGGACCATACTCCATCTTGGAAGATCTGTCCAAAAGGCCTGCAAATATTACATATGGTCAACTCTTGGCTATGTCTTCTGAGAAGAGGTGGGAGTTGCGAAGTGGACTCAATGCTCGAACGAAGGAAGGAGGTTGAGGTCCCTGTTTTGGAGGTAGAGGCGGATCCCTTTGCTCCACAAGCTGAGGTATTATGTAATGGTATTTCAATTCATGATGTCTTAGTTGATGGAGGTGCTGCAGTTAATGTAATGACTCGAGTCTGTAATGAATATGTTGGGTTTAAAAATTGATCGCCCTTCAACACTTATGTTAAGGTCATTAAATAAAGGAAAAACTAAACCAGAAGGTGTAGTTTCAAATGTGGCAATATCTGTTATGGGTGTTGTATGTGTGGTAGAATTTTAGGTGATGAAAAATGGTACTGTTACGTACCCAATGCTGCTGGGAAGACCATGGCTAAGGAGAGTTCATGCAAGAAACTACTGGAATGAAGGTTTCATGACACCTTGGATGTGGTAGAGAGAGGGTGAAGATAAACGTGATCCCTTGACATCATAAGGCAGAACCTGTGGATTCAAGTGATGAAACTGATGATTGGACATCCTCTGATTACTCTAGTACTAGTGAAGTGGACACTGAAGATGAAGAAATTGAGGTTGATGTTTCAGTCATGGATATCCTTCCAGTCACACCAACTCATGACCCCATAAAATTATCTGAAGAAGAAGTTGATGATCATCTCCAACAAATAAAGATTGGTGATGTTGTGATGGAGAGTGAGAAGGAATCCTACCTCCAGCTCTTTCGAAGGTACATACACCTATTCACTTTTGATTACAAGGAACTCCGTCAAGTAAGTTAGGTAGAACATTCTATTGAGCTGGTAGATGGTGCTAAGCCCATAAAGCAAATGCCATATAGAATGAATCCTAATTTTTCCAAGACTGTAAAAGAAGAAATAGATAAGTTGCTTGATGCAGGATTCATATTTGCTGTGGAGAATTCAGAATGGGTTTCTCCCATTGTGATCTCAATAAAAAAGAATGGGAAGCTACGCATTTGTGTTGATTACAGGAAGCTCAATAAGGCAACAAAGAAGGATCATTACCCTCTTCTATTTTCAGATCAGATCTTGGACGAAGTAGTTGGCCAGGAGTGCTATAGTTTTGCTGATGGATATAACGGCTACAACCAAGTTTGTATAGCAGAGAAATATCAGCTGAAGACCACGTTCACCACTCCTTGGGGAACATTTGCTTATAGAGTTATGCCTTTTGGGTTGTGTAATGCTCCAGCAACATTCCAGCGTTTGATGAATAGGGTGTTCGAACCCTACATTGGGACCTTCATCAGAGTATTTCTGGATGATTTTTACATCTATGGGAGCAAGTTGGACCACCTGCACCAGATGGAGACAACATTTCAAAGGTTAGATGAAGCACAAGCCTCACTAAACCCTACAAAGTGTGTCTTTGGATGTTCTAAAGGCATTTTGTTAGGGAATGTTGTATCCAGAGATGGTATTTGTACTGATCCTAATAAAGTTTCAAAAATCAAAGATTTACCATTTCCTCTTAATAGAAGTAAGTTGAGATCATTTTTAGGCCATGTGGGTTACTATATAAGGTTCATCAAGAATTTCTCAAAGATTGCACAGCCACTAACCCAGTTCTTGAAGAAGGATGTTACTTATGAACCAGGAAATAAGGCGCATGAAGCTTTTGGACAAGTGAAGGAAGCCCTGGTGTCTTCACCTGTTTTGAAGAATCCAGATTGGAGCAAGCCATTCATTGTGTACACTGATGCCTCAGATGCAGCACTAGGAAGTAATTTGAGCCAAAAGGATGAAAATGGGAATGAACATCCAATTTACTTTGGGAGCAGACAAATGAGCAGTGCTGAGGTAAACTATACTGTAACTGAAAAAGAGGCTCTGGCTATCATTTTTGCTGTAAAGAAATTTAGAAATTACTTGCTAGGGCAGAAATTTACAGTTGTAACAAATCATCAAGCTCTAAAATATATTGTCAATAAGCCTAACCCATCAGGGAGGATAGCAAGATGGATAATTTTGCTACAAGAATTTGAATTTGATATTATAGATAGGCCAGGAAAGAAGCATGTCAATGCAGATGCACTCTCTCGAGCCTATGATGGTTTAGGATCATCTTGTGATGATGATGATTTTCCCGATGTAGCATTGTTCTCCCCTTGACACAATCCCTAGTGAATACATAGATATTTGGAATTATCTGAATGAATTCAAGTTTCCTGATGGTGCCAACGCAAAGACTAAGAGAAAGATTACTCAAGCTAGTCGTCCATATTCTATTCTGCATGGAGTATTATTTCGAATAGGACCTGATGGACAGTATAAGAGGGCAGTTGGACGTGATCAAGGAAAGGAGCTGCTAGAAGAATTCCACAATGGTACATGTGGAGGGCACTTCTCTGGACAACTTACAGTAAGAAGGATCTTGGATGCAGGTTATCACTGGCCCACTCTTTTTAAGGATTGTTATAAATTATTGTAAGACATGTGATATTTGTCAAACACATGGTAACCGTAAGACTTCATCAGCTCCATTATGTCCTATTCTTCCACTTGGTCCCTTTGAAAAGTGGGGTATAGACATTGTAAGTCCACTTCCAACTACATCACGCCAAAATAAGTATATTGTAGTTGCCACAGATTATTTAACCAAGTGGGTTGAAGCTAGGCCATTGAAAACAGCTTCCATGGATGAAGTGGCAAGGTTCATATATGAACGCATTGTCACCAGATTTGGTTGTCCATTAGAAATTGTAACAGATCAAGGAAGCCACTTCATTAATGAGGTGGTAGAAGCCCTAGTCAATAAGTTTTCTATTAAGCACAGGAAGGCAACAACATACAAGCCAAGCACAAATGGACAGGTGGAACGAACAAATTTTGTGCTGTGTCAAATTCTAGCAAAAGATGCAGCCTTGCAGGTACATAAATGGGATAAAAGGATTCATGCAGCATTGTGGGCATATAGGGAAACATCAAAGTCAGCAACAGGATACTCCCCATTTTAGTTGGCCTATGGCATTGATCCAGTTCTTCCTATTGAGTTTGATATTCCCACTGTGAGAGTTATGAAAAATAAAAGGATGGATGAAAGTGATTTAGTAAAAGAAAGGTTGATACATCTTCATTTACTGGAGGAAATGAGAGAAATAGCAAAGGATACAAGCCATAAGAAGAAAATGAAGCAGAAGGAGTACTTTGATCAAAAGATCTGGTGGTCTCCATTTCAAGTGAATGACTTGGTTCTAGTATATGATTCCAGATACAAAAAAAGAAGACAGAGAAAATTTGTTCCAAAATGGATGGGGCCCTACAAAAATAGCAGTTGTGCATGAAAATGGTATGTACCGACTGGAGGAATTGGATGGCACTCCCATTACAAAATGGGTCAACCACGACAAGTTGAAGATTTTCCAAGCACCAGAATAGTCTACTCCGAGGACGGAGTAGAAGCTAGGAAGGGGGAAGATGTCGACACTAAAAATTTTCCTCCATAATTTCTATTTTATTAATGTATGTATTAGGAATAGGATGTTGTTAAGTATAATTAGTAGTAGCGTCTGATAGAAGATAACGGCGCCGTCAGTACGATGTCGCCAATAATGTGGAGTACGGTAACAGTCAAAGTACAATAGGAATGTTGTAAAAAGTAAATATTTGTCGTAAGTGGTCCGGTAATGTTAAATTGTCAAAGTTTGGGTAATTAGATAAGTAGGGTCTACATGATTAGGAATTAGAAATATTATATTGGTAATAAGGACAAGGAGTGAGGTCATAAATATTTTGTGTATTTTATTTGTAAAAATTCTAAAAATGTGGAACCCATGTAAAATGATAAGGTTTATCTTATCTTAAGAGATAAGCTTACATGTACAAATAAGAGTTAAGGTATGGAATATGATTCGTCAGAGTGGATTTCTTATCCTATCTTGGAGATAAGATGGATAAGCCTGAAATTTCTATAAATAGAGAGGCCACCCCCCTCATTTAGCATAGAAAGAAGTAGTGAGAAATATTGTAGGAAGTGTGCAAAGGAAGCCATCAGTTAAAAGTGTGTTGAAGAAGCCATCGAGAGGTGTAATTGTAAAGTTTCTCCCATAGTCTTGTTGAAGTACCTCATGGGTGAGATTGTAACAATTTCATGTTAATATTATAATTTACTTTGATATTTCAGATTTGTCATCATTCCGTCTTATCATAGTCGATGGTATTTTTGTGTTATTTTGTTGTTTTGTTTCCAGATTACATCCACCAAACTAAAGGCTGTGCATTAGTAAATAATCATAGCACGAGGAGTTCCCGGTGAAGAATTATCATAGTGCCAGATTGGTGATGACAGAACCAAATTGGATGTTAGATAAAATATTTCCAACCATGGGAAGTGTGATGGTGGAAATTCAGAGGTGGGTTTCTTAGGAAGCCAATGTGGGGTGATGACAATAGGTTTTGGTTGAGAGGATGTGGAAGAGGGTGGAACAATTGATGGAGGTGGATGAAGGATAACCTTAGGAGGAGGTTGAAGAAGGACCTTAAGAGGTGGTGAATGAGAAAAACTAATAGTTTCATAGGCTTTCCTATGTGGAGGGGAGGAGAGAGTGATCACGAGAGTGGGTATGGAAGGTAATAAAACCCTTTTCTTCTAATTTTTGGTATAGTCACAACATTTATGCACTTGGGTACATTTCTAGGTCCTAAAATTATGCTAGCATTTACATGATTCCTAAGCAAGAAAACTAGTAATTGACAACTCCCTTTAGCATTTTACTTTTTCTTTTGTACTTGTATTGGATTTATAAATATTGCACTCTTTCTAGAATTTGACTATTTTATCTTTCTATGGCCTCAGAAACTAGCACCCAATTAGGAGACTAGTGCTCAGTTAGGACACTAGCTCCAGGTGTTCCTATCCTCTTGGGTGCTCCTGCCCTTCTTTACCTTTTTATTATCATTTTGGACCCATTTCACTTCTTAATTACTTTTTACTACTTTGGTTTGGTCTTTTATTTGTCAATTATGGAATTCAAACAAGGGAGTCATATAAATACACAATTATGTTTTCAAAATAAGAGGCCAAGCACTAAGTATTATCTACTACCACCTAAGCTTACATATAAAGGCACAAGAGCATCAAAGGTAACCATCTAGCCCTCATATAAGGAACAAAGGTTGCATCACTTCTGCATACACAACATAGGAGTGGAAGTCTATTATATTCCATCCCACACATTATATACATCTAGTACATTCTAGATACAACCCGTTATCACTATGTAACTTGCACAAGGGAATCCTAGGGCACTATTTCTACACACACACACACACAAGAACTACATGGAGTCTTATATGTAGTGCAGTGCTTGATCGCAAGATCACTCTTCAGGTGACCTTCAGGGTCAGTCTGACTCCCCATTCTACATATTTATTTTTTAGGTTTGGTGTGGTTTATGGGTATGTGCAGCTAGCCATCTGGTTTGTAAGTGACATGTACATTTAGTGATCAAAGAACGGAGTTATAACGACAAACAGGGACCAAAAAGGAACCTCATCCTACATAAAAAATACCAAATCTTGAACACCTACATAGACATTGGCAGCCATAACAAACTCTATCACCTAGGTGCTCCTGCCCCCCATGGGTGCTCTTGTCTAGCACATATTCAAGTCTCATAACCTATAACTAGCATCAATGATGTTTTTTATAGTCTATTATATCTATTAACCTTCCCATATCACTTCATGTTCAATCAGAAATCAGTTAAGTCCCTCTATCCATCTTTTTCTTAGGGTTTCAAATCATTTACTTGCTTATTGTTTGTGTCTTACTATATATTATCACGTGTATATCATTAGGTTCATTAACTACTCTGAAATCATACTTAACTCCATTTATATTAAATCGGTTGGACTCTATCATGAAGGGCATAACAATCATCATCACGGTAACCATTAATAAGATGAAAATTGCAAAAAGGGAGGTCACGATTGTGGTGCAACCGGTGAGGGGGACGATTTTGGTTTGAAGGTAAACGGATCAGGCACTTATCAAGTAAAGTATGCAAGACATCATGTGGTTTACCAGCATGTGATAAGTATAATGGTTCATGGATGGAAGATGGGGAAGATCAAGGTGGATTCCAACATGCTGGTGGAGGGGAAGGATTCCTATATGGTGGAGGAGATGGTGACTGTGACGGGGGTACAATGGGTGGTAGAGGAGAGGTTTTTGTAGGTGGTGGAAGAGTAGAAGAAGTAGAAGTATGTGTTATAACATGATCTGTAATTATGTATTTTTCTAATTGAATAACCTTATAGCAAAAAAGAGTAAAGGTATCACACGTATCATACAGAAACTTTTCTTTTAAAGGAGGAATTAATCCATGACAAAATATATATTGCATTTATAGATCAACATGATGAAGAAGTAAATGGTGCATACAAGAATTAAATCATAAAATATAATCTAAAATTGGCTTTGTATTTCCCTAATGCAAAGAAGGTAAACACTCATATGTAACTTTAGGCCCATTATTAGAAATAAAATTCCTAAGGAATACATCCTACTTATCATAATAAGTGCTAATAGTTCCACTAAGTAAATGAGTATATCACTGAGGAGCACTATCCACAAGACTATGACAAAAATCTTTGAGTAATAACTTATCATTGGAATATGAGGCCATGGCTAATCATAAATATTTGAGATGTAAATGGGGATTGTTTGTGCCATCAAAACATGAGAAATTAAGCATAATGAAACCCTTGGGCAAACCAGAATTATGAATTTTCTTAGGATCGGTATTTTCGGAAAGGTTATTATTGTCAACGGAAGTATAATAGGCTCTGCACTCGAGGGGAAGGGTATGGATTTTGATTTACAAATCACCAAAAACATGCATGAGAGAAAGGATATCTTGCAAAGGAATGGTTTGTGTAGTAAGAGGCACATTGATGGCTTAAATATTTCCATTATGATTGATCATAGGGACTTGATGATGGGATTGATATGTGGAAGAATTGGATGAATATGAAGGCTCTAAAGGTGTAGTAAGTGGGGAGTCAATGGGTGTATGGTCAACATGAATAGGAGGAGATACACTAATATTATCATTAGGTTCAACATGGCAATCTTTGAAAACAATTTCAGAAATAGAATAAGTATAAGGTATAGATTCACATTAAACAATTTTAATGTAGGACACATCGTTATTAACATGTGCATCAGATTCACTTCCATCCATATTTTCATAAACAATAATTTCATAAAGAGAAGCATTAATTTACAAATAATCTTTACTAGTGGTATCATTTACCATAGTACAAGGGGAAGAGGATGTAACATCATTCATGTCTGCAGTGGATGGGGGAGAATATTTTCCAAGGATTTGAATAGGAGAGATAAAGAAAGAATCAGGAATTGAGATATTATCTGGAATAGATGCTCAGAATGCAAGGAGTTGTTGGAGGACATGTGGATTATATTGGAGATTTTGCATGAGGGCCCAAAATTCAAATTCTTCGCTAGAGTTGGAAAAAATTGTTTGCATTTTCATGAAGGTCATAGGGTGATCTGGGTAGGGTTACCTTTTATTATCCACGAGGGATTTGGATCATGGGGCAAGGAGTTCAAGTAAGTATCGGGTTCACCAAATGATTTAATCTAAATTGAATTAAATATAATTTCATAGTAACTCTACTATAACTAATGATATACAAATGATAATATACAATAAAGGACAAGCAATGAGCATTAAAAAATGTAAAACCCAAAGCATACAAGAGATGAATGATGACTTAGCTAGTTTCGAGTGATCTAGAAGTAATTGCAGTTATCTGAATGTTGGATCTATCTAGAAACAGAGTCACAGTTTCTCATAGAGACTTATGGCACTATATATTGTGTTGGATAAAAGTGCTCAAAGGAGGACAAAAGTGTCTGAGTGCTAGTGACTATTTTTGGCACTAGTGACTACTTAGATATTCAAGATCTGATCTTTTTCTGGGCACTCCAATGTCTAATTTTTCACTCTGGTTCAATTGTTAGGGTTCCAATAGCACGTGTAAACTAGAAAATAAACCCTATCTAGCTGCACAAGCTCATAAACACATGAGATCTAAATAAAATATGATATATGTAAATTCAGACTGACCCTGACGGTCAGCCGATGATTTAACTTAGTACCGAGCATTGCACTACATTTCAGAATCCATGTAGTTCTTTGTGATTTTGTGTGAAATAGTGTCCTTAGGTTTCCCTCGTGAAAATGATGCCAAGATAGTGAACTATAGCTAGTTGTGATGCAAATATGTGATAATGGAATTCATCACTTTCCCTTCCTATGCAGTGTATGCAACCCCAAATGCAGTCCCTTTGAGTAATAATAGTAGTATGTAGATGTGATAACACTTTTTATTTTCCAGCTAGAATAATAGTGAGCATGTTGTGTATATATATATGAATTTATTTCTTGAATTTTAACATTAGTGACATAAAAGGATGAATACAAATGTGGGATAAGGATAAGAAAAGAAATAATCCTGACCACAAATGATAAAATGTACAAAAATAATCAAGAGGACAGGAGTGCTCATAAGGGACACGAGCACCTGGGTCCTAGCTTATGGGTAGGTGCTAGTGTCTTGAGACCACCATCCCTGTGACTTGATCAGAAGTGAATGCATAAGTGAGAGGTTTAGGAGAGAGTCACAATAGAAATAAATCAAAGAACATACAAGGACAAGGGAAAGTGTCACTAATGTGTACTTTTCTTACTTAAGATTCATGCATATAACAACATAATGATGGCATAGTAAAGTGGTGATATGTGCATAAGTTTGTGTCTACATTGGGTGACAAGGCTGCTTGAGTTCTTTAACAATCACTAGCTCCAGGAAAATGAACGCCATTTAAATATTATTTTTTAGTTTTGAGTTCCATCAGCTCCAAGTGTTTCCTTGTATATGGGGGAATAGTTAGGAATTTGTTTCGGTGGTTGATTGAGTCTCAAAGATGGTTTTTGAACGTTGATTTTTGAGAAACTTGTCTAAATTTTATGTTTTTGGAAACTTGTGACTAATTGGTGATAATTGTCTTATGACCTTATCCAAGAAAAATAATGATAGAAAAACATTGTAAACATGAATTCATGACTGTATGAAACTTTCATTTGACACTTGTTTATTAAGAAATTGATTGTGGAAAAATGTTGTTTTCTCTCTCGTCGCTCTATCTCTCTCATTGGATTTGGAAACTAAATGAAATGGAATTGCATGTCTTAGTCTCATTTGAATTGGTTTATGTAGTTTCATTATTGTTAGAAAAATATGAAAAAAACATATATCGTGCTTGGTTGTAGTTTGATGTCTTGCCAAAAGTTGTGTTGACCATGTCGAGGTTGCAGGTACATGGGACAAGAAGGAAATGGTAGCATTGCTGGTGTTTTTGTAATATGAAATATCATTGAAATATACATGTAATGTTAATTAGATGATTCAACTTTATTGTTATAATCATGAATGTCAATTATGGATTATGTTGTGATGAGTGAGATCTTGTAGTGTATGGGTATCTTGGGTAAATGTGCATTTTATTTTTAGGGTGATTTTGATTATGGGTATATATCTTGCTAATTTTGTGGATTTACATTTTAAGCAAAAATGAAATGAAAATGTTATAATTATGCTCCTATGTGAATTAAGTGGTTTTTTAATCTTGTGTGTTACTAAAATGCTTGAAACACTCAAAAGAAATGAAAATTCCTTATTTAAGAATGGTTATGGTTGACCACTTTTAGGAGTTGATTATTTTAAAATTTACCCAAATTATCCCAATCTATCAACCCTTAAGAAGGTTGCCTTTGAGTATTGGGTTATTTGTGTGGTGTTCTCCTTGTTGGGTTTAATTGAAGTTTCGATCTCTAAACATTTCTCAAAAGGATTGTATTGTTAATAGGCGTCTTAGTGTTATAAATCGCATATTTTATCCCTTGAAACTAATCTTCTCATGTGGTTCTAAAGGCTTAATATTACTTCTTAGGCATGTGTATAAAAGGGCTTCTTGTGCATGTGGAAGTGTGCATGTTTTTATAGTTATGGGTATAGTGTCACTTTGTGACATGAAATATATAATGTTCTAATGTAATTTTCAAAGGGGTGGCTTTATGTTAAGCCTCTCAGGGATGGCTACTCATTGTTTTCATTGGGATCACAACAGAAATAAGGAAGGTAATGTTTATTCTTGGAAATGTGATCATGATTCGCCTCCATGAAGCAAGTGGAGGGTCATCGAGCATGTGGAGGTGTATTAGTTGAAATGGTTATAAATTTGTGATCTCTCCTTGTGTTCTAGTTGACTCGGTGTCATATTAACACATATAAGTGGTTATCATAGAAACTAAATACCATTAGAAGTGAAAAAATGCATAGTGCTTTGGACCACAGAGATTTTGGGTTATGTATTAATGCACCATTAAGACATTCATTAAAAAGGAAACTTGTAACTTTCTATTTGTTATTAATAATATACTCTTGTGTTTTGGCCTAAGAATTTTAAGTACCGTGGAAATTATTCATAACTTTTTTTTAGATCATTTTGATGTTGTGAAAGTGGATGTAAATTGATCAACGTGAAAACAAGTAATGGTGGAAACATAGTTTCTAATTTGGAAATATAATCTTATAATGTGTAATGTTAAGTTACTCCTAATTAACAATAGATTTATACATTTTATTTGCAATAAGATAAACAAACTAAATTATATGTAACCATTATTCGTTAAGTATTAAACAAACCAAAATAAATGTGGTCTAGATAAAAAAAAAAGGAAAATGTGTGCTTTCATGTTAAGTACTCTTTAAATCATTAAGGTTAAATAATGATATATGAGTATGATAATGTTGTAACCATGAAAATGTGGTAATGTGGAAAGTGTCCATTGGTGATATTCATATTATGGTGGGGTCGTGGTTTTGTACTTATTCTTTTCTAATAGTTTGGCTTGATGTGCATTCGGTGTCGTCATATCGTTTGTATGGTCTTCATGTTGGATTAGTCGCCTTATGTGATGTGGAGAACTCTCTTGTGATTCTTTATTGTGTCGTTTACTTCTATCTTGTAAGTTAGAGTCAAAAATAATTATCTGGTATTTTACTGTTGTATTTGGGTGTGTAAAATGAGGGCATGATAGATACCCTAAACATTGAAATGACACTCAAAATAACACAATTAGGACACCCTAAACACTAATATGGAACCCTAAATACCAATATGACACCCTAGAAACTAATACACCACCCTCTAAATATTAATGAGTCGCCCAAAATAACATAAGTGGGACACCATAAACACCAATTACACACCCTAAGCATTAATCCAACACCATAAACAATAGTATGACACTATACACATTAATGGGGAACCTAAATAAAACAATTGAGACTCCCTAAACACTAATGGTACTATAAACACTTAAGGGTTGTTATAAATAGCACAATTAAGACACTCTATAACACTAATGAAACACCATAAACACTAATACAACACCCTAAATGCTAATAAAAACTAGAAACACTTGTGTGTCACCCTAAATAGCATGATTAGGACACCCTAAAACACAATACAACATTCTAAACAATAATATGGCATTCCCTAAACACTAATATGACACACTAGATGCCAATACATTACTCTTAACACTAATATGATACCCTAAACACTCATATGACATCATATACACAAATATGAAATTCTAAACACTAATATAACACCCTCAATGTTATGGGTCACCTGAAATAACACAAGTGGGTAACTTTAAACACCAATTCCACACCCTAAGCACTAATATGACACCCTAAACACTAATACATCATCCTAAATGTACTATTACAACACTATAAACATGAATTAAAACTATAAACATTAATAGGTCACTCGAAATAACACAATTGGGCCACCCTATACACTAATACAATACCTTCAACATTAATATGACACTCTACACACTAATATAAAACCATTGACACTACTGAAAAACTATAAACATTATTACCACACCCTTAACCATATATAACACAAGTGAATCACCCATAAGCATAAATTCCACACTCTAAACTCTAATACACAACTCTAAACATTGATAAGACACCATAAACATAGTAGAACATCCTAGAAACTAATACAACACTTTAAACAGTAATATTACACCCCAAAAAACTAATAGAAACCATAAACACTAATGGGCCATTCCCTAAATAACACAATTGGGACACCCTAAAACTAAAATAACATAAGTGGAACACTCTAACCACTTATGCAATACTGTAAACATTAGTGGGATATTATAAACATGAATAAGAGACCCTAAAAAATAAAATAAACCATTTAAACAATGTAGTCTTTTATTTTACCAAGAACATCCCAAGGCACGGTGGCACATCACTCAGACAGACCTAAGCACACACCCGAAGCACACAAGGGTACCATGTCCCTCTTTTATAGAAGCTTTGTCAAGGGGTTAACATGAAGAGACATGTAATCCATAATCATAACAACCAGACCCATAACAGCCATGCAAAGATAAATCACAACTAGATCTAGATATTTAACCTTACAGCATAAAGAATCAATACAACAAGTATCAGATTTACTACACAAGATCTAGTTATAGATGATTCAATAACCAATATCCAACCACAAATATCCATTACATTAATCATTGTAAAACACAATAGCTAAATACCTCAATGGTAACTCCATAAGGTCACGCACATAAGTGAAACATCAGCATAACCTCACAGTCTGATCCATCCCCTTAATTGGTACAAATCAATTCATATATATATATATATATATATATATATATAGGTAGTGGAGACTTTCCCTTCATTACTCATGCACTCTCCAAAAATAGCCCGCATGTTATAAATATATGTGTGTGTGTTACAAGTCAATTACAAGAGCATACAAGCTCACCAATAATATATTATCTTCTAAAATAAAATATAGATCTAATCCTATTAATAGACTAAGCTTTGCATGACGCTTTACCTTCCTTCGCATGAGATCTAGCTCAAAATATACTTTTATTGAACTGCAAGTCTTCATACTTTATTCTTATCGTCAAAACCTTGCTTTGTCGCTACTCCAACATTTTATCTTCCCAATCATGCCTATAGTTCATAATGCAGCTAAGTATGGAATATAATCTACCAAGGCACAAGCCTTCGTGCATTATTTGTCTTACTCTCACGTGTGCCTTCACGCCTAACTCTCGTGTGTCAAAATCCCTCGTGTCGCTTATACTTAGTATATTTTCTAGGGGTCCAACATCACCCCACACTAGCTGGATTTCTACCCCCAGTAATTCTTCGATCACCAAGTACAAAAAAAACCAAGAAGAAAAAAAATTAGAAGACAAAAATGAACAGTATATAAAAAACCTGCAAGACGTCTGGAGGAGCTCGAGGAACTCTTGCTCCACTTCATCCTTCAGCTTCTTCCACTCCTCCAACTCTTTCAAAGCCTTCCTTAGTGTTGCCTCCACAATATCTAGTACTTGATCTGGTGTTATCTCCTCAACCATGCTCTTCAGTTCATGTATGACCACTACTAGCTCTGCGCAAGCTCCATCAAAAATATCCATGTGTTCTAGTATGGAATTCTGGAACTCACCAATCTTACAATCAAGTTTCTCATGCTTTGTCTTGATTTTTTCATTCTACGCGGTGGTCTCAATAATCAGTTGAGTGCACTCAAGTTTGTTGGTGGGGACCTTCTCTTGTATTGATTTTAGGACTACCTCCTCATCCACCATTCTAGCATCAATAAATGGCTCGCACTTTCCATATCGGTTAAAACCTATATCTGCTAATGTATTTGCTTCCTTGAGTTGGGTGAATAAGTCTTCCAACTCAGTGATCTGGGGTTCAAATGTTATCTTGTTGTTCTCCTTTTTCTTGGTAAGCTCTTCAAATAATGGTCTCGTACCTTTTAAATGTTAACCAATATCATTCCTACCAAGTCCTTGATATATTCCATTTCATCACCATAATATTTCTGTGCTTGACTAACCAAGGATGGAAATTGAGCCAAAATTTTCTTAATTAGTGCACCAGCCCTATCGTAAACTTCTTTTGTCCTTTCCTATTCACCCTTCATCCCCTTGTGTAATCTTTCAATTTTTCCATCTTTCTCCTTCTTATTAGTCACAAGTGTGTGAACAGTGGTTCTTGAATCCATATTTCTACGTATTACTTTATAGGACAAATTTTACAATGCATTGCATGCTTTCTTATCATTCAGATGATTTGGTTCCACCGCTTTGTATGTCACTCCTTGTTTATTCCTCAAGTAAATAGTATTAATTACATGTTCATTTACCTCAAAATTTGGCTCCTCAGAGTGATTTACGGGTTCTAGATCAGTATATTCTTGGTTCTGGATACCCCCTATCTTGGTCTAGTAGCTCCCACGCATGTATATTTTCTATGGCTACCATGATTTGGAAGTGCACGTGAAGAACCTTCAAAGAATCATCAACATAGACCATATGTGGGGACCTTGGGGTTCATCACTTCCTTTGCACCTTTTGCTTTGTTCTTTGTTTCTTCGGGGTAGAGGTGTTAGTACCTATTCCAAGCCCCTTATCCTCTTTAATCATGAAAGTATCATATTTTTCTTTCTCCCCATGCTCATCAGGCTACACTAAATAATTCTCCCTCATTGGGATCTTCTTTATCTCTTCATCCATCATAGGCATGTTCTTCTTCTCACGATCCTTCTCTGTCGCCTTCTCACATGCACACTTCTCGTGCACTATCATTTCTTGCTCCAACTCATTCCTAAGCATAGCAAATTTTATCGCTTCAGAACCTATCTCCATCTCAAAACTATAAACATCTTGAAATTTCACGCGCTTATTCTTTTATTGCTTTGTGTTACCCTGTTGAGAGGTCCCAATGCCTCCACTGCTACTCCTGCGAGTATAAAACATTATTTTAAGGGAAGTGTTAATATTACCTTCTTCCTCGTCTCCCTCTTCTTCATCCTATGACTCTTCCTCGCGAACTACCTTGATGGGTGGAAACGATTTTCCCCTCGGCTATGGAAAAGTGGAGTATATGACCTATACTTTGACTCCTCCTTGATTCTTCAGGTGCAGTTGCACAAATATTATGTTAATCATCACATTTATCCATGGATGCAGATCCAAAAATTTTGGCTCCAAGACCTCCAAGTGCGTAGGCCTAGAATCATATTTTTATGTGGCGCACAAATTATGCAGGGTAGAATCCACCTTATCTGTGTCATATGTCAATTTTGTGCATCCTTAAATCTATTAGTGGTACACTTCAAATACTTACCTGTAAATACAAATGGGATTTTTCACCATGGCCCCACCTCTCCATTTGCCATTCTAAATCTCACAAGGCTAAAGTGTTGCATCAATACAAACTTCACTTGGTCTCCAAAAACTGTGGGCAACTCATGCGGAATGTGTCATTCATTCTCAAAAGCCCAGCGTAGTCTGTCGTACCATTTTTTAATTTGTGCCTTATAAGTACTTGTGATGGTGTCATCACAAGTGAACCCTACGAACTATACTTTGGGTGATGGATCTACTGGTGGGTATACCCAAATATTCTCGTCAGGCCCATCTAAAATTTCTATCTCCCAAAAATATGATCAAGAGAAGGATGGAACCCCATGTAATATTAACTCCTTCCTTGTTCTGCAGCTTCACCTCCTCTATGATATTTTCTCCAACATACTGATCCAAATTATAGTGTTTCCTCTTCAAGATTTTGAATCCCACATATAAAAACCTCTTTTTTATATCAATCCATCACTCCGAAGCACCCAATTTTCAGCTCACGAGATGGGAAGTGACCTAAGCACCAGGTCATTCAGGTCCGCAATGGTCTGTGCCCTACCCCCCTTCTTATAGCATAATTTCTTTGTAAGATCCTCAATCTTGGATGTGGCACACAAATCTAGGGACATATCATCCCCCATGCTCCTTAATCCTATAACTTGTTCAATCAACTGGCCTGTGAGATGCATACTTCTTCCCGCAAAGTAGAAGAAGTCTTCGTGCACTCGCGACATCAGCCATTGAAACAGATGTGCGGGTTTCATGAAGAATGGGAGATCCCATTATTGTAAAACACCATTTGTTTCCAAATATCTCTGTATATAGTTTTTGATTCAAGGGTTTCCAGCCTCATATATTCCTAGGAGTACCTTTAGTAAGTTTTCCCTCATCTTTTTTTCATTTACCTCCGTGTGGTGGTTAAACTCACTAATTTTACAACGAATGAGCTTTGATTTCTAGGTTTCCACCCATAAAACGCCAGGAGGGTACTGCATTTCTGAGTATATCTCTTCTAAAGGTTCCTCCACCACAATCTCGGGCCTTTTTATTCACAACTTCCTTGGCTTTGATGTCATCCTGTTGTAATTTTGTGTTCGTAGGTGTTATGTCTTCTAATTTCCTTCAACCATTCTCTACGTAAGCTCTGTGACTTCTCAACTACTTCAATTACACATAACCCATCACCGTTCCACTACTAACTGCCAACTCGCCTCACCACAAGGATCTCTACACAGCTCTCAAGCACTTCTGGTCTGCAAACACTCCAAGTCACTTCTAAACTCTTTGTCACTCTTCAATCCGCTCAATAGAACTTTGAGTTCTTCGAAAAGCAAGGTATCCAAATGAGTACCCTAACCCCCTTATTCATACTTTCTCATGACCTTCTTGTCCCTTTGACCCACACATTTTAAGTTACTTTTTCAACCAAGTACTTTTTCCACTTAAACATTAACTTTCGCGACCTCACCTTCGTGCTCTGCAGTCCTAACCTTATGGCATGCTATACTACTTCTTAGACACAAACATCCTCCACACGCCTCCATACGTGTCAAAGTATCACACCTCTACACCATATCCCAAGTATTTTCACCTGTCTATTGCCTGCCTCACATTACACTTTACGTGATCACTTTACTTGTGTGGTCTTCGATCAGTTCCACTTTCCTCATAACATCTTTTACATAGCACATGTAAAATATTTTTATTTTTTACACCAACATCCCATAGGAAGCCTTCAACCATACAAACTTGTAACAAGAGGGTGTCAACCATTTTCATTTTTGTAATTCAATCCACCCCATACTAAAATTATGTGCGGTCCTCTTCGCATGAAATCACTTATATAGTAATCAGCTACTAGTGCCCAAGCACACTTATTAAAACAAAACACTGAACTAAATTGACAAAGCATAGCAACATTGAAAGGAAACACATATAAAGGAAATGCAGTAAAGGAAAACCTAAGCTAAATGGAAATATTGCCTTATTACCAACACCCATAAGACTTATTTATAGTAGGGATTTAGCCTACTCCCATTAAAGTAACTAAGAAACTGTGTCCCATCTAGCGCTTGTAGCTGGAAAGCTCATCTGCACTGTCCAAGACCTCGTGTGTACCCACAGTATGATCAACATCTAGATTTTTCACTTATTCATCATCCATCATGTAAACTGACTTTCCTTTTTCTTTTTCTAGCCAGGCATGCCCAAGTTGCTCTTCATTTGTCTCTTCTTCTTCAAAGCACGCCTCAAGATCTAACTCACCTAGTAATTCCTGAATAAGCTCCTCAGCCTTTGCACTATCTCCCATAGTCAAGCACTTCATAATCTATAATGCCTCATTCACTAGTGGTTTAGTAGAAAAATAGTCAAATGTCTGAATCATACCTTTAATCAGTTCTTGCCAATTCCATGTTTCTTTATTCAACTCCACATAAACATACCATGCACGCACACAACCATGCAAAGTGAAGTAGAGCTTATGCACCCACACTGAAGGTGGTAATGCCTCTTACCCCTCTATCTAGAGTCTCTCACACTCCTGAATGTGATGCGAGGCATTAGGCCCCCCATGAAATTCACATGTCTTGGTAGGCACATTGTTCCTAAGAAATCTAGTAGAGAAGGTGATTCTTACCTCTTGAAACTCTAAAATACTATCTCTATGTGCAATCCACCCCAGTGCGTTTATGTCCCACATAAGGTATATACCAGCATATTCCTTCTCTCCACTTGATCTTTCCACTGGGATTCCATAGCGTGCAGAAATATGTCAAGATTCCCTTCGCTAGTGTACCTTGGTACCTGGTTACTTCCCAAATGCACCTAAGACAGCCATGGCCTGATTACATGAGTAACTACACTCTTCATCTCACACCCAACCATTTCATAATTCCCATGCACCCAGTTGTCACAAGCAACACTGGTTATATCACTCATAGATCTATGCATCATCCCATTAAATAACACCTTCCTTTGATGGCTCAAGCACTTCATGATCTCTAATGGTGCGTACATAAATTCTATTAAGATCCTCCTCACTTAATGGTTCCACATAAGGTGTAGCTTTTCTATCTGTCAAAGGAATAATCATGCAAGCTCCTATTTATTCTCAAAACTAATATATCCTTTATTGAAGCACAAATCAGCATTGTCGCATAGCACCAAGGGTGCCCAAGTAAAGCTGGAAAACTATCTTCTTCTGCAAGTGCCAAGACCTCAAAGTCCCCAATAAACTTGGCCCCTTGTATGGTAATAGTGACATCCTTCAATACTCCAATGGGCGTGGCTTTAGTCCTATTTTCCATATACAACACATTTGAAGATGATTGTAATGGTGGCCTCCCCATCTGATTCCACGTGTCCAAGGTGAGTACATTTACTTATGCACCTATATCAATCAGTATATTACTCAGAAGCCATCCATCAACAACCACATTCAAGGTGATCTCTTTTTCATAATAGAGGACTGTGAGGAGGTAAGTTTGCATGCAATATTTGTCTCTCGCGCTCAACTCTAGTGCATGTGACACCTTCTCCCTTAACCATTCCCCTAACAAAGGAATGATTTTTTCCTAGACGCAGCATCTTACAAACCTCCTTTAAGTCATCAACATGTATTTCTGAGAAATCTCAATTGACTTTTTCCTACTCCAACTTCTGTGACTACTCCTTCAAGCATTGTATCTCACCCTGTAAGTTTCTAATAACCTCCATAGTTTCCTGATAAACTTCCTTCTGATCGAGAAGGATCTAGATATGTTGCATGCAATACCTCTTATTATGTAATAATAGGTTTATGCTTCATATTCTCATGCATGTGCATGCAGCCTCAGCGTTCGTGTAGTCACCAACACAGGTATTACCTCAGGGTCAGGTGATAACTTTGGCATCCAATGATCTTCCATAGTTCGTTGTACTCTAACCATTACTTGTGCCTTTATCCTGCTTGTGTTGCTTACTCATATGTTCATACAAATCCAGGCATTCCTCAAACTTGTGATTCTTTCCGCACCATGAGATAAATAATGTTTTGAGGGCATTCATGTCCTATAATGATCAGGGGATCCACATGTATAACAGGTTCCTCGTGGGAATTCACCTCTTCCACTGCCATGACCTTGGCCTCAAAATCCTCCACGGTAACCTCTACCTCTACCACCTCCATCAAAGCACCCTTCGTTGTGATTATGATTATGATGCTCACCTTGTTCCTTAGAATTATTTTGCAACACTAGTCTGACGCACACCAGTTTCAATGGCATCATGAATCTAATCAATCAATCTATAATTCTTTGTATCATGAGTGGTAGATTTACAAATCTTACAATAACAATGATACGTTCTTCCTTATCGCACGTTGTAACAAGGGGCACCTACTTGAATCATGATCCAAATGACAGATCTCACAATCCAGCAGCATGGCTTGCACAATGATTTATGATGGAAACTATCCTTAGTATGTCCTTCCACCTCGTGGTCCATACACCAAATTACTGCTGTGCATCTCATGGGTTGAATTAGCTAACAATTTTTCCAACTATTTTTCCATAGATGCAATCTGAGCTTCCAAAAATGGGCTAACTCCAGTGTCTATGCTCCCAACTTGCCTCAGCATGCACAGAGTTACCTCTAAATGCCTCATGTGGATCTATAAATGGTCTTATTGAGAAAGTTCCCTTCTGAAAGGTGTGATCAGACCACCAAAAAACCATTGTGCATGTTGGCTAGGGTGAATATCATAAGATAAATTTGATAACAAAGTTTTAAAATGGGAATCATACTCCCTTACGCTCTTAACCATGCCTTGTTTGATATCTTTCAGCATGTTGATGCTCTTATGTTTAAAATCAGGTATATGGAACTCAACTAAGAAAGCATCACACAACACATTGTAATCTACACAATTTTGGTTTGGATCATCCTTCCTGTACCAACTATGCATGCGCCCTTGCAAAGTAGTAGCAAACTGACTTGCCTTACACTCTGAGAGTTATGATCCCCTTAGCGCACCATAGTATTTCACACATATGCACATGTGCTCAGCTACATCTTCAATTCCTCTATATTCTGGTAGATGAAGAGACATCTCGTAATAAACTTGTTGGGGTTGGTGCGGACTGTGCCCACCAAATCCAAAACCTGTATTACGGTCATGTATTCCTTCCACCTCCAGAACCACCAGATCCACTAGATCCTGAACCACCTAATCCTCCTCCACCCCTATAGTGGGCACTAGACCAGAGGATGTGCTTCCCTATTTCCCAATAGTTGTGCTAAATTAAACTCCCACGGTCTATGAAATTGTGCTACTTCCAGACATGTTACCAACATTCTGTGTGCCCAAGTTTTGTGCAAATGAGGCACCAAAAAATATACCTCTAACTAGACCCCCAAATAACAAAGATGATGTCTATGCCACCATAGATGAATGCTCTATCTAATTTACTCTTGAATTTAATGGAAAATTAAATCTACTTGTCGCTACTAAAGTACCTATACTGGCTTGATTCTCAAAAATTGTCTCAGGAGACTAGAAACACCAAGTGAAAGGGTTAGGTTTTCTAGGCTCGGATCCAGATGCGCGCCCGCATGGCTCTTTGTCATTCTTCCTCAGTATGCGATCTCATCTGAGAGATCCAAGGGGGACCTTCTGCCACACTTGACCCATAATGGATGGAATAACCAGATGCTCCGGCTCTATGTCTTCCACGTGAGCTCTTAAATCCTTCTTGAGCCATATCTCTTTACAACTCCAAATCGTTCGTCAATGTCACGCTCTCTTTGTCCAACTCCCTCTCGTGCGTACTTCATTATACTTAAGTCATATTTCTTGTCTCTTTCTTTCCGCTGCTAGGCCAGCCATCTTTCACCACTCTTTCTCCTACCTCTACGCACTGATGATATTTAGCCAGCCATAGGTCACCCTTCTAAATCCAGATTTATAATGAAGATATTAATCGTTAAAAGGATAGTGCAAAAAATAAGATCCTTTGGGTTCGTGCAAGAACTAGAACTCAACAACCTCTAGGACAATAATAAGTAGAATACAACGTACTACAACATGTATAAATATGTTCAAAAACACCACTCCACCAATTATCTACAACGCATTTCTAAGCTAAATCAACATTATGCAGAGTTTGGTAATCTTCTTGATAGTCCATACAATTGTTATATACCTCTAATTTCTGTTTGATGCACATTGCTACCATCCACTCATACAACTCTATAGGGAAACATGAAAAAAATGTCTCATAGAGTTCATGATATAGATGTCTCTTCAACCCACACTCAATCATTAAAATCAGGTCCATTGTTATATCTATGAGCAAAATGCTTCCTATAAATTCTTCTACCTAACTCTCAATACTGGTCCAAAGTAAAGCAATACGTCTTCACCATACAACATCCTTACAGTAACTTGAAAAGAGGTCCTAGCAACGAAACCAAAATGTAGTCTTTTATTTTACCAATAACATCCCAAGGAACGTTCGCACATCACTCAGACAGACCTGAGTGCTCACCCAAAGTGCGCAAGGATACTAGGTCCCTCTTTTATGGTAGCTTTGTCAAGGAGTTCGAATGATAGAGACATATAATTAGCTAGAATCATAACAATCAAAACCATAAAAACCATGTAAGGATAAACCGCAACTAGATCTAGATCATCAACCATATAGCATAGAATGAATCTAAATAAGAATTAAGTATTAGGTTTACTATTCAATATCTAGTTACAAAGGTAAGTCAATAACCAATATTCAACCACAACTATCAATTGTATTAATCACTATAAAACACAATAGTTGAATACATCAATGGTAACTCCATACGGTCACCCGCATAAGCGAAACAACAACATAACCTCTCAATCATTCAGACTCTGATACATCCCCCTAAGCCATACAAATCAATACATATATATATATATGTAGTGGGGATTTTCCCTTCACTAGTCATGCACTCTCCAAAAATAGTCCCGCATGCTAGAAATAGCCATGCGTGTGTTACAAGCCAATTACAAGAGCATGCAAGCTCGTCAATAATAAATTATCTTCTAGTATAAACTGTAGATCTAATCCTATTAATATCATAAGCTTTGACATGACTTTTTAACTTCCTTCGCATCAAATCTATCTCAAAATGGACTTTTCTTGAACTTCAAATCTTCATGTTATATTCTTATCTTAAAAAATCTTGTCTTGGTCTCTACTCTATCCTTTTATCTTCCTCAATCTTTTCTCATGGATCATAATGAAACTAAGTATGGAATACAGTCTACAAGGGCGTGAGCCTTCACATGTTATCTATCTTACCCTTGTGTGTGCCTTCACGCCTAACTCTTGTGCGTCAAAATCCTTCGCACCACTTAAACTTAGTATCTTTTCTAGGGGTCCAACAAACACTAATGTATCACCCTAAATAACATAATTGGGACATCCTAAACACTAATATGACACCTTACATACTTCTCATACCAAGAATGAAGATTTTACTTTTGTTTTTACTAGGTATGGAGTGGGGTTTCTCATCTCAATGGCAGCAAGCATTTGTTTTTATAAAGAATGGACTAGGGTTTCCCATCTCAATGTTAGTAAGCCTTTCTTTTACCATGTATGGAGTGGTAAATTTCTCATATCAATGTTAAGGAGCCTTCACTTTTTGACATGTGTATTGAGTGGGGTTTTCCATCTACCTATTAGTGAGCATTTTTATAGTAAGGAGTGAGGTTTTTCATATTCTTTTACGTACACCTAATTGAAGCTAATAAGGCCCTAATAAGTCATAATCTATCATAATACAGTCATTTATCTATGTTATATGTAGAGGGAATGATCAATCCTTATTACTCCCTTTACATATGACATGTAAATCCCTCTGCATATGACATATGAGTCCCTATGTATATGACACAAAGGTGATCTAAGTACCTAGATTGAGCACATGAGGATTTATCACTCCCTTTGCATATACATACAAATCAAAATGTAATTGGGATCTACCAAACCTTTTTCAACTTTCAACACTCAATGGTTGGGATGCACAAACTTACATGTGCATTTTTCTAAGTAATAAAAATTCAATGAATACCTTGATATATGAACATTGGTGGACTCATATATTCCAATATTTCCCTAATTCTACCTAAAGCTATATGATCCCACCTGATCATACCTATTATGGTCAACCTTATAAAATAACAATTAAAGGTTCTCATATATTCTTGATTTTTCCCAAATCTACCTTTACACATCTAATTGCACCCAGTTTACCCTAAATTTTGGACCCATGTGATGACATCCCAAGACCAAAAAGGTAAAAAAAATTGGACTATCACTACCATGCACACTCAATCTCCATTTAGTAACCATGAATTTTGTTGGTCAAACCTTATGCAACCAAAATAATCTCTTGAACGTGAATGGTTTCCTAATTCCACGCTAGTGATGAACTACTCCACAATCTCAAACCCATGACATTGTTTATCAATTAGCATGACTATGTTATTAGGATATATTGTCTAGAATTATGAGCACTATAAGTTGCTTCCTTTGGTACTAGGTAAAGCCATGAACTTCCTACTTCAAAGTTATTTAATTACAATTATGATTACTATTATCATGACACCCAATAATAAATGTAAGGACAACAAATGACCTAGGAAGGATAGAAGTTAGAAAGGCTAGTATCACATTGTATTTAGTAAACTAGCATGTGCGCATTATAACACATATTTGTTTGGTTTTATTGTATTTGAAAACTCTAATCCTCGGCCTCAGAAATGGATTGGATTTCCAAAGATGAATCCTAAACGTATAAAAACACACAAAAAAACCATGAGAAGAACTAATTTACACAAAACCATACTTTCACCATGAAATACATCATATATTCCTTCATATCATTACATAAAATTTATATAAATGTGTAGATCTTGGTTTCTACTTTATGGAAATGTGATTTTTACTTCCTTATAATATGATTAAGTATTTATTATTTATTTACGAACATGCCCTCACATATCCAAAGATTGTAGGTAATTGTAATTTCTAAACCATAAAGTGACTTTCAAAAAAAATAAATGGTCGTAGTCTAGACCTTATTCTATACACATTGTTTTTTTAGCTTCATTTTTTCGACAAAATAGGGCCGAATCATTGTCAAATATCCATTTTTAGGTTATGCTCTATGTGTGTGTGTGTGTGTGTTTGCGCGCACGCACCCGCGTGGGCGTGTGCGTGTGCGTGTGTGCATGTGTGCGTGTGTGTGTGTGTGTGTGCGCGCGCGCGCGCGTGTGTGTGTGTGTGTGTGTGTGTGTGTGTGTGTGTGTGTGTGTGTGTGTGTGTGAAAAATACTCGTCATGTCCTCAGTGATGTCTACTTGCTTTCCAAAAATCACGTCCAAAAAAAAATATTCTACTCTAAAAAATTCTTGACTCACAACCACCTATCTACCATGTTCTTTTTCAAAAAATGTGCACATCCTCAAAACCCTACTTAACCCATTCAGCTCCTCTATTTTTTAAAAAACACATTTTTAGAAACTACATTCAAAAATCTATATTTTGTATTTCTATTTTTTTAAAATTGTGTGTAGGTATCTCAAATAATTAATATGAATTCATGAATTTTTGTTTGTATGAAAAAAATTATCGTCTTATAACCTCCTTTTTCTAACATTTACATACATGTTACCAAATCCTAAATCAAGGTGGTGACCATATTATAACATGAACTTTTGGTCATCCATATGCCTAGCCAAATCTATTTTGTGTATCTTATTAATGTTTCTATGCCCCTTGAAGTGTACTTGATGTCAAACCGATGTGTAACTATGATATATTGAAGGATGCATTTGGATTAATTCCAATGGACCTCATGGGACTCTTACATGAGTAGAGAGACAAGGAAAATAAAATATGCTAAGTTTGGCTTGTTATGACTCAAGTATAGAAGGATACTAGCCAACTTCCTATATAATGTAGCATCAAAAAGAATGATCAAACAATTCTCAAATTTACTAAACTCCAAACTAAAATGGAGTATGAATAGGCTTGCAGTAAATCATGTTAAAAATTTGAAGTGCGCCAAAGCATACATGGTTGAGAGATATCGATCCCCATCTTATATCTTCATGATGTAAATTTAGCATGTTAGTTATCTCAAACTATTGGATAATACTTGACTTCACATAATTAACCATAAAAGTGTAGGCTTAAAGAACAAGGATGAAAAGATTGACTTATGAATTCTTGGTGTAGACTATCCAATATGAGTGGAACTAATAAAAACCTATGTCAAATAAGATCTTTTCCATTTTCTCATTCTAAACTATAGGACACTATTCAATACCATAGAGGGTATTTCAAAGGAGACACAAGTGAAGATTTTTTGGACTGATTAAGCCTGACTAATCCTCGAGGTCACCATTATACAAGAAGGCACTCTTCATATTCATTTAGAATAATTTCTATTTATGAGAGATCAATTGAAAGGATAAAGTGAATAGAGTTAATATTTTTTACTATTGTTAATGTCTCAAAATATTTTACTCCTCATATCTTATAGAAATATTTAACAATCAAGTGAGTCTTATACTTATCCACACTATCTTCTACAACATATGTACTCTAATACACCCACTTGTATAGATCAATATGTATTTCATTGGAAAGAGGGAATAAATCCTAAATGATGTTCTTGTGTAAATAATGGTATTCTTGTTACAAATATCAATTTGTATTATTGTTCCATGATTATAATGTAATAATGTGATAAGTTGTTAGTTTAACATTTCCTTTATGGAGTGATATGTGGGATGTCGAGAGATTTGTGGAGATGGTTCTCTTCAAAAAACTAATATTTTATGAGTGTTTATTGTGAGATCCTCTGGGTTTGTGCAAGAACTGAAACTCAACAACCTTTGGATAGGAATAATTCGATGCAGCATACTCCAACATGTAATTGTTCAAAACACTACCCCACTAATGATCTACAGCACGTTTCCAAGCCAAATCAACATCATGCAGAGTCTAGTAATCTTCTTGAATCCATACAATTGTTCTATACTTCCAATTTATCTTTGATGCATATGCTACCAGTCACTCATACAACTCTATAGGGAAATAACAGAAGAATGTCTCATAGATTTCATGATACAAATTTTCTTCAACCCTCGCATGAGCATCAAAATCAAGTCTAGTGTTAAATCTATGAGAAAATGCTTCCTCTAAATTTTCTACCCAACTCTCAATATTGTCTAAAGTCAACTAATACCTCTTCATCATACAATATCCTTGCAATAAATTAAAAATGGGTCCCATAAATGGAACTGTTAGTGCAAGTTCACAGCACCCTTGGATGTTTTCTCATATTTCTAGTTTGATAGTAGGCATCCAGTGTGATTGCACAACATTGAATATTTTCCTCAAGTGTGGGACTTGCAAAATTGGGAAAAGAATCTCCAGATTAAAGGTTGGTTTTTTCATCACCAATCCAGCACTATGATAATTCTTCACCGGGAACTCCTCGTGCTATGATTATTTACTAATGCACAGCCTTTAGTTTGGTGGATGTAATCTGGAAACAAAACAATAAACATAACACAAGAATACCATCGACTATGATAAGACAAAATGATGACAAATCTGAAATATCAAAGTAAATTATAATATTAACATAAAATTGTTACAATCTCACCCATGAGGTACTTCAAGTGTTATTGACTTCACTTGCCTTCCACCAATACTATGGGAGAAACTTTACAATTACACCTCTTAATGACTTCTTCAACACACCTTTAAACTGATGGCTTCCTTTACACACTTCATACAATATTTCTCACTACTTTTTTCTATGCTAAATGAGGGGGGTGGCCTCTCTATTTATAGAACTTCTAGGCTTATCCATCTTATCTCTAAGATAGGATAAGAAATCCACTCTGACGAATCATATTCCATACCTTAACTCTTATCTGTATATGTAAGCTTATCTTTTAAGATAAGATAAACCTTATCATTTTACATGGGTTCCACATTTTTAGACTTTTTACAAATAAAACACACAAAATATTTATGACCTCACTCCTTGTCCTTATTACCAATATAATATTTCTAATTCCTAATCATGTAGACCCTACTTCTCTAATTACCCAAACTTTGACATTTTAACATTACCGGACCACTTACGACAAATATTTACTTTTTACAACATTCCTATTGTACTTTGACTGTTACCATACTCCACATTATTGGCGGCACCGTACTGACGACACCGTTATCTTCTATCAGACGCTACTACTAATTATACTTAACAACATCCTATTCCTAATACATACATTAATGAAATAAAAATTACAGAGGAAAATGTTAGTGTCGACATCTTCCCCCTTACTAGCTTCTATTCTGTCCTCGGAGTAGACTATTCTGGTGCTTGGAATATCTTCAACTTTTCGTGGTTGACCCATTTCGTAATGGGAGTGCCATCCAATTCCTCCAGTCGGTACATACCATTTTCATGCACAGCTGCTATTTTGTAGGGCCCCATCCATTTTGGAAGAAATTTTCTCTGCCTTCTTTTCTTGTATCTAGAATCATATACTAGAACCAAGTCATTCACATGAAATGGAGACCACCAGATCTTTTGATCAAAGTATTCATTCTGCTTTTCATTTTCTTGTTATGGCTTGTATCCTTTACTATTTCCCTCATTCCTCTAGCAAAATTGTACAAATCCGCAACTGGTCGTCCCAATCGACGTGTTAATAGCTTACATCCAGTGATATTGGAGCAAGGGTTCACTTGCCATGTTGTACACTGATTCCCAGACTGCACAAGTCAGCATGGAAGAGAAAATACTTTGAGCCCACAAAGGAGTAGCACAAACTGCTTGAGAGAACTTCTTCAGAACACCACTCGCAAACTTGTACTGGCTGGGATGGCCGTTACAGCCATCGAGCCTACAATTTAGGTTATGTCAACGTAGTGCTTTTTTGTATGCAGAAGTGAGGAGGTTCTTAGCCTGTCTGAAATAAGAGGCTTCTGGGTATCATTTTTGCTGTAAATGAATTTTAGATAATGTGACTTGCTACCGTGTCGCATCATAATATTTCTAGGTAGTACTATCATGATCTAGGTCATTATCGCATCTAACTAATGTATCTTGCTGTATAATAAGCCTAACCATTAGGGAGGATAGAGCAAAGAGAAATACCGAATCTGACAGGATAATTTATGTACTCCGAGATATTGCATACGTGCTTGATATCTCATAGATATGATCTGCTCAGGAAATGTGATATGTACATGTCCTATATGTCAGAATGCGCGCTAAGATCACTCTGTGATCGAAGACCTCTGTTAGCCCTCATTTTACATGGGTTTCCACATTTTAGACTTTTTACAGGAGGTTATAGGATCATTGCTGATGCATAGATGACATATTACCCTGAATAGTTAGCTATTGTATGATCCCTTGCCATCACTACCTGTCCCTACACGTGTATTACTACAATATGATAATTTGATTGTTAATGTATTTGAATGGAATTCAAACCAGATACAGAATAGACCACTTCGTTTCTGATAGTGTATGCACACCCACTATGCCACATTTAACGATTAACCGAGACACCACTTACTCAGAGACTAGAATATCGTACTTCCTTATAAATTACTATTCTCTATGTGTATGGCTTTGACTGTTACCACATAGCGTCTCCTTATTTTGGCAGGTATGATATAGTTGGAGGGACTTTAAATGTCATTCCCCCAACTTTTTCAAAGGACCAAGTGGAAGGAATTAGGGCATAATGGAGCTGATAGAAGTCTTACGGTTACATGTGTTTGACAATATCACAGTCTTACAATAATTAATAACCAATATTTTTTAAAGAAGAGTGGGCCAGTGATAACCAGCATCCAAGACTCCTTCTTGTTGCTAAGTGGTCCAGAGAAGTGCCCTCCCACATGTACCCATTGTGGAATTCTTCTAGCAGTTCCTTCCCTTGATCACGTCCAACTACCCTCTTGTACTATCCATCAGGGCCTATTCGAAATAATACTCCATGCAGAATAGAATATGGACGACTAGCTTGAGTAATATTTCTCTTAATCTTTGCATTGGCACCATCAGGAAACTTGAATTCATTCAAATAATTCCAAATATCTATGTATTCACTAGGGATTGTGTCAAGGGATAACAATGCTACATCAGGGAAATCATCATCATCACAAGATGATCCTAAACCACCATAGGCTCGAGAGAGTGCATCTGCATTGACATGCTTCTTTCCTGGCCTATCTATAATATCAAATTCAAATTCTTGTAGCAAAATTATCCATCTTGCTATCCTCCCTAATGGTTAGGCTTATTTACAATACATTTTAGAGCCTGATGATCTGTTACAACTAGAAATTTTTGCCCTAGCAAGTAATTTCTAAAATTATTTACAGCAAAAATGATACCCAGAGCCTCTTTTTCAGTTACAGTATAATTCACCTCAGCACTGCTCATTTGTCTGCTCCCAAAGTAAATTGGATGTTCATTCCCATTTTCATCCTTTTGGCTCAAAGTACTTCCTAGTGCTGCATCTGAGGCATCAGTGTACACAATGAATGGCTTGCTCCAATCTGGATTCTTTAAAACAGGTGAAGACACCAGGGCTTCCTTCAGTTGTCCAAAAGCTTCATGCGCCTTATTTCCTGGTTCATAAGTAACATCCTTCTTCAAGAACTGGGTTAGTGGTTGTGCAATCTTTGAGAAATTCTTGATGAACCTTCTATAGTAACCCACATGGCCTAAAAATGATCTCAACTTACTTCTATTCATAGGAAATGGTAAATCTTTGATTTTTGAAACTTTATCAGGATCAGTACCAATACCATCTCTGGATACAACATGCCCTAACAAAACACCCTTAGAACATCTAAAGACACACTTTGTAGGGTTTAGTGAGGCTTGCGCTTCATCTAACCTTTGAAATACTGTCTCAATTTGTTGCAGGTGGTCCAAATTGCTCCCATAGATGCAAAAATCATCCAGAAATACTCTGATGAAGGTTCCAATGTAGGGTTCGAACACCCTATTCATCAAACGTTGGAATGTTGCTGGAGCATTACACAACCCAAAAGGCATAACTCTATAAGCAAACGTTCCCCAAGGAGTGGTGAACGTGTTCTTCAGCTGATCTTTCTCTGCTATACGAACTTTGTTGTAGCCGCTATATCCATCAGCAAAACTATAACACTCCTGGCCAGCTACTTCGTCCAAGATCTGATCTGAAAATGGAAGAGGGTAATGATCCTTCTTTGTTGCCTTATTGAGCTTCCTGTAATCAACACAAATGCGTAGCTTCCCATTCTTTTTTATTGAGATCACAATGGGAGAAACCCATTTTGAATTCTCCACAACAAATATGAATCCTGCATCAAGCAACTTATCTATTTCTTCTTTTACTGTCTTGGAAAAATTAGGATTCATTCTATATGGCATTTTTTTTATGGGCTTAGCACCATCTACCAGCTCAATAGAATGTTCTACCCAACTTACTTGACAGAGTTCCTTGTAATCAAAAGTGAATAGGTGTATGTACCTTCGAAAGAGCTGGAGGTAGGATTCCTTCTCACTCTCCATCACAGCATCACCAATCTTTATTTTTTGGAGACGATCATCAACTTCTTCTTCAGATAATTTTATGGGGTCATGAGTTGGTGTGACTGGAAGGATATCCATGACTGAAACATCAACCTCACTTTCTTCATCTTCAGTGTCCACTTCACTGGTACTAGAGTAATCAGAGGATGTCCAATCATCAGTTTCATCACTTGAATCCACAAGTTCTACCTTATGATGTCGAGGGATCACATTTATCTTCACCCTCTCTCTACCACGTCCAAGTGTCATGAAACCTTCATTCCAATAGTTTCTTGCATGAACTCTCCTTAGCCATGGTCTTCCCAGCAGCATTGGGTACGCAACAGTACCATTTTTCATCACCTGAAAGTCTACCACACATACAACACCCATAACAGATATTGCCACATTTGAAACTACACCTTCTGGTTTAGTTTTTCCTTTATTTAATGACCTTAACATAAGTGTTGAAGGGCGATCAATTTTTAAACCCAACATATTCATTACAGACTCAGTCATTACATTAACTACAGCACCTCCATCAACTAAGACATCATGAATTGAAATACCATTACATAATACCTCAGCTTGTGGAGCATAGGGATCCGCCTCTGCCTCCAAAACAGTAACCTCAACCTCCTTTCTTCGTCGAGCATTGAGTCCACTTCGCAGCTCCCGCCTCTTCTCCGAAGACATAGCCAAGAGTTGACCATATGTAATATTTGCAGGCCTTTTGGACAGATCTTCCAAGATGGAGTATGGTCCTTGCCCCTGTGAAATCAGAAAATCCTGCACACCCAACTTTCTTCTCCTATGTTTCTTACTAGTTTCTCCTTTCATCTTCTTAGGATCATTTCCATCTTGATTATCTTTTTCTTTCTTTCTTTTTGTTACAAACACATCTGCTTCATTATTTCTACTCTTATCTACTACATCAAAAGAATTCACAGGTGCTTTTCCTTTATCATTATCTCCTTTACCAGATGTAGAAGCTCTATCTGGACAATTATACTTATAATGACCCTTTTTATAACAACCATAACATACAACTTCAGAAATATTTCTTTTTGGACCTCTATCTCCTCCCTGAGAACTAAATTATTTTGCTTGAAGAAGATTAATAGTTAACTGACCCATCTTTTTGAGAAGATCTTCATACTCAGTAGATGTACTAGGAGAAATATTTGTGCTCATCGGGAGTGGTTATGGATTCTGGACCAAAGGTGCTGGTGTAGGCTCTACTTTAGCAACAATTTCTTTGGGCTCCTCTTCCATGCTTTCTTCTTGCCTTCTTGCAATCTCCTTTGCTTGTTCAATGGTAGCTGGGCGGTCATACTTCACTCATTGTCTGATCTCTGGATTCATCCCAAGAATGAAGTGCTTACATAGGAGATTATCCACACCATTCATCAACCCATCCGCTAATCCTTCCTTCCGGATCTGGGCATCGAGCTTCCTCCTTAGCTCTAGAACACGAGCATGATAATCCCTTATCTTCTCCTTCTCTCCTTGGGATAGTTTTGTGATATCAATCATGAGATCTGCATATTTCTGTTGTTCACCAAATTCTTCAAGAAAACTTTCAGTTAATAAATCCCATGAATTTTTCACATTATCACCTAGTGTTTCAAACCACCTAAGTGTTGAACCATCCAAAAAGGTAGGAAAAAATTCAGTCCATTGTTCCCTTCTTATGAGGCCATTACAAATACAAGATCGTTTAAACTCTTGAATGAAAAAAGAAGCATCTTCATTAGATTGAGCTGAAAAAATAGGAATCTTTCCCATTTTCAAAAGTAACCACCGTGAAATACCAACCCACAAGTACAATCAACAAGACTTATGTGCACAAATAATTGGAATCACTATACTAGAAATTGACTTTACACCTTTCTACAGTAAAATAGAAATGACCACGGTAAACTATGGTAAAAATTGACTTACTGCGGTAAAAACTAACTTTACTGTGGTAAACACTATTCACGGTAAAAAGTGAAGTTACTGCGGTAAATACTATTCACGGTAAAAAGTGACTTTACTGCGGTAAATACTATTCCCAGCAAAAATGACTTTACCATGGTAACTACTATTCATGGCAAAAATGACTTTACCATGGTAACTACTATGCACAGTAAAAACAAGGTTACCCTCCAATTGATTTTTGACTAAGTGGGAATATCTCTCTAGAAAATCCACCAACGAGGAATGGTCCCGGCAACGGAACCAAAATGTCATCACCAATCCGGCACTATGATAATTCTTCACCGGGAACTCCTCATGCTATGATTATTTACTAATGCACAGCCTTTAGTTTGGTGGATGTAATCTGGAAACAAAACAATAAACATAACACAAGAATACCATCGACTATGATAAGACAGAATGATGACAAATCTGAAATATCAAAGTAAATTATAATATTAACATGAAATTGTTACAATCTCACCCATGAGGTACTTCAAGGGTTATTGACTTCACTTGCCTTCCACCAATACTATGGGAGAAACTTTACAATTACACCTCTTAATGACTTCTTCAACACACCTTTAAACTGATGGCTTCCTTTACACACTTCATACAATATTTCTCACTACTTCTTTCTATGCTAAATGAGGGGGGTGGCCTCTCTATTTATAGAACTTCCAGGCTTATCCATCTTATCTCCAAGATAGGATAAGAAATCCACTCTGACGAATCATATTCCATACCTTAACTCTTATCTGTACATGTAAGCTTATCTTTTAAGATAAGATAAACCTTACAATTTTACATGGGTTCCACATTTTTAGAATTTTTACAAATAAAATACACAAAATATTTATGACCTCACTCCTTGTCCTTATTACCAATATAATATTTCTAATTCCTAATCATGTGGACCCTACTTCTCTAATTACCCAAACTTTGACATTTTAACATTACCGGACCACTTACGACAAATATTTACTTTTTACAACATTCCTATTGTACTTTGATTGTTACCGTACTCCACATTATTGGCGGCACCGTACTGACGGCGTCGTTATCTTCTATCAGACGCTACTATTAATTATACTTAACAACATCCTATTCCTAATACATACATTAATGAAATAGAAATTACAGAGGAAAATTTTAGTGTCGACAGTTCCTCAACTCCTCTGATCAGATGTATGCTTGAAAATTCCAGAGGTTTAAACTCAAAATCCTACTCTAATTCTGCTAAGGATTCAAGGATAGAAGGAAAAAATATAAAACTAAAACTAACAGGGTGATACACCAAAGGAGTGGTGAACATTAACTTTTGCAAATTGACACAGATTATAAAAAATGCAGCAAATATCATGCAAAAATTTCTAAAATGTAATGAAGGATCGGGATGAAGTAAACAACACAAGAAAGGATTAAAAAAAACTCATTCACAAAGCTTGCATTGTCATTTCCATCTATTAAATATAGTGCATTACAACAGCAAGGAAGCAAAACATTTTGCAATCTTCAAAAAAAGGTCTAATATTCCACAAATTCACTTTCTAGGGTGAAGGAGGAGTCTACAAAACATAAAAAATGTCCAACCCTTTACATATGAGCCAAATCTGGCTTTTAACAATGAAAACCTAAGCTCAGGATGGAGAAAACGTGGGAAAGTAAAAGGAATCATTCAACCACCAACCAAATCCATCAAAACAGCATGGGTACCCTTAAAATTTCATTCCCCAAGATTTTTGACCATGCTGGAGAAGAATGGAAGCCATACTGCATTAAAAATGGTGGTTGAACGTCAGTTCTGCTCTTTTCCCCATGCCAGATGCATTTTCTCATTTTTCTCTCACCAAACTCCTCAAAACACAAAATTGAATATTCCATCATGTAGAGGACTTCAATAAATTTCCAATAACACCAAAATCAAGAAAAAATGAGCTCTGGATCAAAAGATATGCCTCTCTGAAGATTTAGGGAAAAAAAGGGCAAAAATCAGGTCGGTGGGTCGAAACCCAAAAATTTTCCCTCTTTTTTGAATTTGGGAAAAATTCCCCAAAAATTTCTGTCCCCGCCACTTTGATGCCACGTGGCACATTCTTATTGGTCTACAGGATTCAAACAACCATTTTACGCCTTTTTGAAATTTTGGAAAATTTTCCCTTATCGCTCTACGCCCTGCCACTCCGATGCCACGTGGCGCTCTCCAATTGGACGCAGGCCTTAGCTAGCTTTCTTCCCTCTGCGGGCCCACGAGTAAAATTTATCCTTGGTGCCATTTGCAACATTTTGGCAAAATTGTCACATTCCCCCCACACCCCTGACCTCCGACAAGACCAGGACACGTGTCGTCTTCCCATTTGTTGCGGGCCCTTGTAATTTTCTTCTCCTCCTCCTCCTCCGCTCAGGCTATCGGGAAAAAATCTTCCTTTTCGCCCCTTAACAATTTTGGTGAAAATCCAAAATTCACTCTGCTGATCCACTTTCTGCTGGCCCATAGACACGTGTCAACCTCCTATTCATGCGGGCCTCAAACCACTTCTTCCTTCGCAGGCTTGCGGGTGAAATTTTTCCTTTGTGCCCTTTGGAAACACTTTGGCAAATTTCACCAAATTTCTCTACGCCCCACCACTCTAACAACACATGTCACACTTCAATTCGTTGCGGGCCTTAAATCACTTTTTTCCTTTGTGAACCCGCAAGAAAAAATATTTCCTGCGTCCCCACCGCTTCCTTAGTGAAAATTTCTAACTTGCCCCTGCTCCCCACCATCCTGCTGCTGCATGGCACATTTTGATTGGTCTATGGACCTTTCTAAGGAAAATTTCCCTCAAAAACTCTACCGAGCCATAACTTGAGAAATACAAGGAGTTAGAAGCAAAATTTTACCTTTCTGGAAAGGTGAGGAAATTATCTATCTGATGAAGTCATTTCAAGAAAATTTTGAGTGCCTGAAAAGTTAAAAAAATTGACTGAGGCACAAGGAAGGAAGGAATGAAAGGAAGTTAGCCAAAAATAAGCATGGGACTTATTTGGATAACAATTTGGCGACTCAGAGGGGTCGTCTGCCTGCTAGATGAATGATCAGTAGCCTTTGAAGCATCCATTGGGCATGGAGTCATGAGTCATAGCCTACAAATTGATCTAAACTTTGAAAACTTCCTTCTGAGCCACTTGAAGCCCACTGAACTTGGAGTTGTTCTCACCAAAATGCCACTGAAATGAACTGTGCAAGAGCAAAACCAGTAGCACCAAAAACTATGTACAAAACTGAAAAATCATACATGTTCCAAATGGAACATGCAGAGTGTACACAAGCACTTCTTTTGCTGAAAGCAAACCTACCTACTCTACTCTAACTGGAAGCAAAGGTGAGCTAAACAAACCCTGCAATTGGTTGTGCAAAATAGCTTCCTTTCTTCAAAATTGGCAACCATGCAAATGATTTGGAGATAAGTATGGCTGCTAGGATGAGTGGAAAATCAATAAGAAGTTGGTCTTCTACCCAAATTAGCAAGGTGTCAACTGAAAACAAATCCAATACCTCTTTTAGTTGCTCTACATTTGTATTGAAGAGGTATGGCAGCTGATCCTTAGAACTTTGCATATCATCCTCATGCTTAGAGGCAAGCATGAATGGTTGTGGCTTCTCCTTTGGCTCCAATGAAGCCAAATACCTAGTTAGGCAAGGTTTGATCCGTTTGATATGCCCATAACTCTAATTTTCCATTCCAAAAATGGAATCTTCTTGCAGACCTTTTTGAATGGATGGTGTAGAAGCAATGGTAGAACTTTGTCTTCCTTCATGGAAGCATGGAACTCCTCCACAGTATGCAGCTCATCATTACTAATTACAACATCCAATGAAGTTGTTTTTGCATTGTTGTAACTTGCTGCAATGCATTGTTGGCTTTAGAGTTCCTCCATTGTATTTTTTGGATGATCAAATTCTTCTAACTTTGATTCAAGAGGCATGTTACAAACTGCAGGCTGCTGTTTTTCAATGTTCTCCTTTGTGGCAGCAGGCTCTTGATGTTGGAGAACGAATGGTGAAGAAGAAAATATTGTAGTTTTAGTTGGCTCTTCATCCAAACATTCTTCTAAGTCTATTGGCAAATCAAACTCTTCATTGTCCTGCTGCTATAAGGTCTCTCCTTCTTGTATGGTGGGCTCCAAATCTGCATTTTCTTCACCATGTGTAGTTTCATTTTCAAACATGAAACTTTTCAATCTAAACTCATCCAAAAAACCAGATTTTTGGAGAGATGAAGTGGGAGAGAAACATGAAATTTCTTGTCCCTCTTGCTCACAATTTAGACCTGTTTTGTTCACCTCCATAATGGCTTCATCAATCAAATCGGCCCCTTCAAATGAAAGAAAAAATGTATCAATAATGCTTCCTTCTTCTGTTGCTGCCAAAACTGACTTGATCTCATCCATTTGCTCCTCTTCAATGGGATTTGGAGCTGGTTGTTCTTCCTCTGCTGATTGAAGACAATCTTGCTCTTTAATGACCTCTTCCTCTAGCATGAAGTATGACAAATCAAACTCTTCAATCTGCTACTCTAGAGGACAAGCTGGGGCTGCAAGATCTCTTTTAGAGCTTTCCTCCTCCAAGGTTGATTGTGCAACTTCTATTGGATCAGCATTCTCTTTAGGAAAAATGCTAACTCGGACACTCAACTCATCACAAACAAGTTGTTGTTTTTCTTGCTTCACTGTTGTTCTAAAATCAGCCTTGTTTGCCACTTGTTCTCCAACTCCAACCTCTTCTGTAGGCTTAACCAGCAAGGGGATCTTCTCAATTCCATATCTAAGAGCCAAACTTACTAAGCTCTTAATTATTCCTTCTTTGTTTGGCTCTTTCTCTTTCTATCCTTCATGACTGATTTTTGCAATTTCTTCTTCCCCACATGGAATTGGGAATGCAAGAGGAGGGGTGGGTTATAACTCAATCGATTTTACAATTTTTTGTGGTGTTGGAGGAGGTAGAAATTCTTGTTTCTTTGGAGGGAATTACTGTTTGGAAGGGAAGAGGATAGAAAAATTGAGATGGGGAAGACTAGGGAATGGAGAAATGGAATTAACTCTTGGGGCAGCATTGACTAGATTTAGAATTTGGATTTCCAAATGAGATGGTGCTACTATAGGAATGGAAAGAGAAAAACAAGATGATGGTGTAGAACTTACCCATTGACAAGGTTCTTCAGCACCAAGTTTATAGGCTTCTATCTCTGCTATCCATTGTGCAAGTTGGGGCAGCATCTCCATCATGAAGTTCAGCTTCTCCTGAGGGCTGAAGTGTCTTGGAAAAGGGCCTCCCCATGGAAAAGGAGTCCTGCAACCAATTCTGAAATCCTTCATTTGGGTTGTTTCTCTTGATTGCACCATTTTTGCCTCCATCTTTTGGATTTTCTCCATAAAATCAGCAACTTCCATTTGATTGTCTTCATTGCATGCGTACCCTTGCTCTCGATATGCTTCACAACCAAACTGATTTTGGTATTGCTCATATGGGTAAGCATGCTGATTTTGAATTTGATCAAAATGTTGATTTGAAGGAGTTTTAAAACATGTTGGAGGTGAAATATATTGTTGTTGTTGTAAATATGAATTCCATGATGGAAATGAAGTCATGATTGCACAACTTCATGGAATGAAATGAGATGGAAGAGATGGAAATAAGAATGGATGAAAATGGATAGAAAACAGGTCTGCAACTCAGAGAATGAGTTATTTACCAGATGGAATCGCCAGATGTGCTTTTGAATATGCCTCCAAAGGTTGAATCCTTAACAGGAACACACCAACCTGTCAAAAATAAGGTGGAAGACCTCTAAGGTCCCAACGGGCATGCCAAAACTGTTAGTGCAAATTCACAGCACCCCTGGATGTTTTCTCAGATTTCTAGTTTGATAGTAGGCATCCAGTGTGATTGCACAACATTGAATATTTTCCTCAAGTGTGGGACTCGCAAAATTGGGAAAAGAATCTCCAGATTAAATGTTGGTTCCTCAACTCCTCTGATCAGATGTATGCTTGAAAATTCCAGAGGTTTAAACTCAAAATCCTACTATAATTCTGCCAAGGAGACAAGGATAGAACGAAAAAAAGATAAAACTAAAACTAACATGGTGATACACCAAAGGAGTGGTGAACATTAAATTTTTCAAATTGACACAGATTATAAAAAATGCAACAAATATCATGCAAAAATTGCTAAAATGTAATGAAGGATCGGGATGAAGTAAACAACACAAGAAAGGATTAAAAAAAACTCATTCACAAAGCTTGCATTGTCATTTCCATCTTTTAAATACAGTGCATTACAATAGCAAGGAAGTAAAACATATTGCAATCTTCAAAAAAAGGTCTGATATTCCATAAATTCACTTTCCAGGGTGAAGGAGGGAGTCTTCAAAACATAAAAATGTCCAACCCTTTACAAATGAGCCAAATCTTGCTTTTAACAATGAAAACCCGAGCTCAAGAAGGAGAAAACGTGGGAAAGTAAAAGGAATCATTCAACCACCGACCAAATCCATCAAAACAGCATGGGTACCCTTTAAAGTTCATTCCCCAAGATTTTCAACCATGCTGGAGAAGAATGGAAGCCATACTGCATTAAAAATGGTGGTTGAATGTCAGTTCTGCTCTTTTCCCCATGCCAGAGGTGTTTTCTCATTTTTCTCTCACCAAACTCCATCAAAACACAAAATTTAAGATTACATCATGTACAGGACTTCAATAGCTTTCCAATGACACCAAAATCAAGAAAAACTGAGCTCTTGATCAAAATATATTCCCCTCTGAAGATTTAGGGCAAAAAAGGGCAAAAATCGGGTCGGCGGACCGAAACCCAAAAAATTTCCCTCTTTTTTGAATTTGGGAAAAATTCCCCAAAAAGTTCCACCCCCACCACTCCAATGCCATGTGGCACGTTCTGATGTGTCTGCCGGCTTCAAACAATCATTTTACACCTTTTTGAAATTTTGAAAAAATTTCCCTTATCGCTCTGCACCTTGCCACTTTGATGCCATGTGGCGCTCTCCAATTGGATGCAGGCCTTAGCCAGCTTTCTTCCCTCTATGGGCCCGCGGGAAAAATTTCTCCTTGGCACCATTTGCAACATTTTGGAAAAATTGTCACATTCCCCCCATGCCCCCGACCTCCGACGGGACCAGGACACGTGTTGTCTTCCCATTTGTTGCGGGCCCTTTGTAATTTTCTCCTCCTACTCCGCTCAGGCTATCGGGCCAAAATTTTCCTTTTCGCCCCTTAACAATTTTGGTGAAAAGCCAAAATTCCCTCTGCCGATCCACTTTCTACTAGCCCATAGACACGTGTCAGCCTCCTATTCGTGCAGGCCTCAAACCACTTCTTCCTTCACGGACTTGCAGGTGAAATTTTTCCTTTGCACCCTTTGGAAACACTTCGGAAAATTTCACCAAATTTCTCCGCACCCCGCAGTTCCGAAAACACGTGTCACACTTCGATTCATTGCGGACCTTAAATCACTATTTTCCTTTGCAAACCCACGGGAAAAAATATTTCCTGCGCCCCCGCCGCTTCCTTAGAAAAAATTTCAAACTTGCCCCTGATCCCTGCCATCCCGCCGCCACGTGGCGCATTTTGATTGGTCCTCGGACCTTTCTAGGGAAATTTTCCCTCAAAAACTCTGTCGAGCCATAACTTGAGAAATACAAGGAGTTAGAAGGAAAATTTTACCTTTCTGGAAAGGTGAGGAAATTCTCTATCTGATGAAGCCATTTCTGAAAATTTTGAGTGCCTTAAAAGTAAAAAATATTGACTGAGGCACAAGGAAGGAATGAAAGGAAGTTAGCCAAAAATAAGCATAGGGCTTATTTGGATAACATGAACCAAAATGTTGTCTTTTATTTTACCAAGAACAACCCAAGGCATGCTGGCACATCACTCAGATAGACCTGAGCACTCACCTGTAGTGTGCAAGGGTACCATGTTCCTCTTTTATGGAAGCTTTGTCAAGGATTTAGCATGAAGAGACATATAATCCATAATCATAACAACGAGACCCATAATATCCATGCAAAGATAAACCACAACTAGATCTAGATCTTTAACCATAGAGCATAAAGAATCAAACAAGAACTAGTATCATATTTACTACACAAGATCCAGTTATTGATAAGTGAATAACCAATATCAAACCACAACTATCCATTGTATTAATCACCGTAAAACATAATAGCTAAATACATCAATGGTAACTCCATAAGGTCACGCACATAAGCGAAATAGCAACATAACCTCACAATCATTCACAGTATGATACTCCCCCTAAGCCTTGCAAATCAATTCATATATATAGGTAGTGGGGACTTGCCCTTCACTACTCATGCACTCTCCAAAAAATAGCCCACATGTTAGAAATATCCATGTGTGTGTTACAAGCCAATTATAAGAGCATGTAATCTCGCCAATAATAGATTATCTTCTAATATAAACTATAGATCTAGTCATATTAATAGCCTCAGCTCTACATGACGTTTTACCTTCCTTTGCATGAGATCTAGCTCAAAATAGACTTTTCTTGAACTGCAATTATTCATGATCTATTCTTATCTTCGAAACCTTGTTTGGCCACTACTCCAACCTTCTATCTTCCTAATTATGCCCATGGCTCATAATGCAACTAAGTATGGAATACAATCTGCAAGGGTGTGAGCCTTCGCACGTTATTTGTCTTACCCTCGCGCGTGCCTTTGCGCCTAACTCTTTTGCATTTAAATCCCTCGCGCCACTTATACTTAGTATCTTTTCTAGGAGTCCAACAAACACTAATGTATCACCCTAAATAACATAATTGGGACATCCTAAACACTAATATGACACCTTACATACTTCTCATACCAAGCATGAAGATTTTACTTTTATTTTTACTAGGTATGGAGTTGGGTTTCTCATCTCAATGGTAGTAAGCTTTTGTTTTTAACAAGAATGGACTAGGGTTTCCCATCTCAATGTTAGTAAGATTTTTTTTTTACCATGTATGGAGTGGTAAATTTCTCGTGTCAATGTTAATGAGCCTTCACTTTTTGACATGTGTATTTAGTGGGGTTTTCCATCTACCTATTAGTGAGCATTTTTTTAGTAAGGAGTGAAGTTTTTCATATTCCTTTACATACACCTAATTGAAGCTAATCAAGCCCTAATAAGTCATAATCTCTCATAATATAGTGATTGGTCTATGTTATATGTAGAGGGAATGATCAATCCTTATAACTCCCTTTGCATATGACATGTAAATCCCTCTACATATGGCATACGAGTCCCTCTGTATATGACACAAAGGTGATATAAGTACCTAGATTGAGCACATGAGGATTTATCACTCCCTCTACATATACATACAACTCGAAATTTAATTGGGCTCTACCAGACCTTTTTCAACTTTCAACACTCAATGGTTGGAATGCACAAATTTTTTCCAAGTAATAAAAATTCAATGAATACCTTGATATATGAAAATTGGTGGACTCATATATTCCAATATTTCCCTAATTCTACATAAATCTATAAGATCCCACCCGGTCATACCTATTATGGTCAACCTTATAAAATAACAATTAAAGGTTCTCATATATTCTTGATTTTCCCCAAATCTACCTTTACACATATCTAATTGCACCTAGTTTACCCTAAATTTTGGACCCATGTGATGACATCCCAAGACCAAAAAGGTAAAAAAAATTGGACTATCACTACCATGCACACTCAATCTCCATTTAGTAACCACCAATTTTGTTGTTCAAACCTTATGCAACCCATATAATCTCTTGAACGTGAATAGTTTCCTAATTCCACTCTAGTGATGAACTACCCCGCCATCTCAAACCCATGACATTGTTTATCAATTAGCATGACTATGTTATTAGGATATATTGTCTAGAATTATGAGCACTATAAGTTGCTTCCTTTGGTACTAGGTAAAGCCATGAACTTCCTACTTCAAAGTTATTTAATTACAATTATGATTACTATTATCATGACACCCAATAATAAATGTAAGGACAACAAATGACCTAGGAAGGATAGAAGTTAGAAAGGCTAGTATCACATTGTATTTAGTAAACTAGCATGTGCGCATTATAACACATATGTGTTTGGTTTTATTGTATTTGAAAATTCTAATCCTCGGCCTCAGAAATGGATTGGATTTCCAAAGATGAAGCCTAAACCTATAAAAACACAAAAAAAAAACCGTGAGAAGAACTAATTTACACAAAACCATACTTTCACCATGAAATACATCATATATTCCTTCATATCATTACATAAAATTTATATAAATGTGTAGATCTTGGTTTCTACTTTATGGAAATGTGATTTTTACTTCCTCATAATATGATTAAGTATTTATTATTTATTTATGAACATGCCCTCACATATCCAAAAATTGTAGGTAATTGTAATTTCTAAACTGTAAAGTGACTTTCAAAAAAAAATGGTCATAGTCTAGGCCTAATTCTATACACATTGTGTTTTTTTAAACTTCATTTTTTCAACAAAATATGGCCGAATCATGGTCAAATATCCATTTTGAGGTTATGTTTGATACTATATATATATATATATATATATATATATATGAAAAAAATATTCATCATGTCCTTAATGATGTCTACTTGCTTTCCAAAAAATTTACACATCCTCAAAACCCTACTTAACCCATTCAGCTCCTCTATTTTAAAATATATATATACATTTTTAGAAACTACATTAAAAAATCTATATTTTGTATTTCTGTTTTTTTTTTTTAATTGAGTGTAGGTATCTCAAATAATCAATATGAATTCATGAATCTTTGTTTGCACGAAAAATTTATCATCTTATAACCTCCTTTTTCTAACATTTACATGCATATTACCAATCCTAAATCAAGGTGGTGACCATATTATGATGTGAACTTGTGATCATCCATATACCTAGCCAAATCTATTTTGTGTCTTATTAATGTTTCTATGCCCCTTGAAGTGTACTTGATGTCAAACCGATGTGTAACTATGATATATTGAAGGATGCATTTGGATTAATTCCAATGGACCTCATGGGGCTCTTACATGAGTAGAGAGACAAGGAAAATAAAATATGAAAAGTTTGGATTGTTATGACTCAAGTATAGAAGGATACCAGCCAACTTCCTATATAATGTAGCATCAAAAAGAATGATCAAACAATTCTCAAATTTACTAAACTCCAAACTAAAATGGAGTATGAATAGGCTTGCAGTAAATCATGTTAAAAATTTGAAGTGTGCCAAATCATACGTGGTTGAGAGATATCGATCCCCATCTTATATCTTCATGATGTAAATTTAGCATGTTAGTTTCTCAAACTATTGGATGATACTTGACTTCACAGAATTAACCATAAAAGTGTAGGTTTAAAGAGCAAAGATGAAAAGATTGACTTATGAATTCTTGGTGTAGACTATCCAATATGAGTGGAACTAATAAAAACCTATGTCAAATAAGATCTTTTCCATTTTCTCATTCTAAACTATAGGACACTATTCAATACCATAGAGGGTATTTCAAAGGAGACACAAGTGAAGAGTTTTTGGACTGATTAAGCCTGACTATTCCTCGAGGTCACCATTATACAAGAAGGCACTCTTCATATTCATTTAAAATAATTTATATTTATGAAAGAGCAATTGAAAGGATAAAGTGAATAGAGTTAATATTTTGTACTATTGTTAATGTCTCAAAATATTTTACTCCTCCCATCTTACAGAAATATTTAACAATCAAGTGAGTCTTATACTTATCCACACTATCTTCTACAACATATGTACTCTAATACACCTACTTGTATAGATCAATATTTATTCCATTTGAAAGAGGGAATAAATCCTAAATGTTCTTGTGTAAAGAATGATATTCTTGTTACAAATATCTATTTGTATTATTTCCAATCATGTAATAATGTGAGAAGTTGTTAATTGAACAATTCCTTTCTAGAGTGATATGTGGGATGTCGAGAGATTTGTGGAGATGGTTCTCTTCGGATATAAGAGCAACCTCATATGAATTGAATAACTAAAATTTTCTGAGTGTTTATTGTGAGTTTTCTTATTTAATCTCTGACGAAAATACACATTTAGTATCAAGAGAAGTATCAAATTCGATGGGAAAATTGAATGGCTGATTATTCAAAGGGGAAGTTGAGTTTCTTTCACCCCAATTAATGGTATTTTTGTGGGAGTCATTAGCTATTTACAATATTTTAGTGTATGTTGTTTTGTATATCTTATATTGCTATTAATTGGAATTTGGAAAAGAAGAGATGTGGTGGTTTTGAAGGCAACAATAACATATTAAATAAAAGGCTTGATGAATTGGATCACTACAATATGGATATGATCATTGCAACTGAGTTTTTTCTTATAATTGACATTTCTTGGCAATGAAAATTTCTACAGACATCAATGCAGTGAATCTTTATGTGATATAATTTGGATGTGGTATAGTCTGGATGCAGTATTCATCTACATTACCAAACACCAACACTGTGTTTATCATCTAAGTCACCAAGATTGGAGCATATACTTGCATCCAATATTTTGTGTAAATTCTAGTTTGTTGCTATAGAATTTAGATCCATGCTTATTGTTGTCTCTGTCATCAATGTGCATATCCAAGCAATTCTCTTTCATCAATGTGCATATCAAGAAATTCTTGTTTTGCTTGGGAATGATGACTGGTTGGTTGACCAAAAAGATCTTGCTTCCACATTTGTGAAGCGATCTACAGTCAGGGCTTGTCTAAATTTTAAGTCTCACCTCTATCACCAAACCCAACTAAGATTACATCATATATCAGGTTGGCATTAGGTAACGCCATTATCAAATGCATGTGCATTGTTTTTTACATGAGTTGTATGTTATTATTATTTCTTATTTTGTGGTTTTCTTCACAACTTTAGTGTCAAGTCATTTAGGTGATTTATGTGGTATTATTTATAACCTTGGTGTCTAAAAACAAACTATCTTGTAATTTGTTTTAGAATTTAGGAGTATTTTGGTTCAAATTGTGTCATCTCAAGTCACAGTTTCAATAAAGTATTTAACATAAAGTGTGTCTAGGTGTATGATAGATTGTTAATCTATAATCAATTAGTTGTCAGTTATAATAAGATGTTTATTAAAATACAATTTATATATTTAGATTTTATGATTAGTTTTTTAACATTCTATTCTGATTAAAATTATCGTTACAAGTATCATAATAAGATTCAAGTTTTAGTTAAGTATCATATTTAATTGGATTTCATGTTTTTCAATTTATTGTAAATGAATTTTTTCTCTCATCGTTTCATCAAGAATATGCATGTCAAGTTGTCAAAAGTTCAAATTTTTCAAAGATTTTGTTTGCAAACTAGATGCATTTTCCATGGAAACTAACATCCAAGTTATTTCACATTGTAGGGAGAGTTATAAAAATAAACACAAAGAGGTAACAATTGCACTTCAAGATCCAATTTATAAGTCGCAAAAATTTGGAGGAAAGAGGCAACAAATGTTGGTTCGGTCATTCACCGACCTCTCGTCAACCACTAGCGATGAGGTCACACAAAAATTTAGTGGCCCATTTTTTAGTTTTGTTTCCGTTGTGTTTGTGATGTGATTAGAGTATCCTTATTTTTTTTGTATGCTGAAATTAATTTCTTCTGCAACATTTGGGAAAGATACATGTTCCATAGAATATGTCTCTTTGGGGGTAGGAGACATTTTCAAGGTAGCTTAGTATGGATTTTTTTCCAACTAATGAGGGATCTCTAGGAAGTTCTATGAATCTGAAGGACTCAGAATTTAGGACTTCAGGGAAAGAGGTTTGAGAAAAGTACCAATGGAATTTTTCTTGTCGTTACGCCTTTTTGAGGGTAAAGAGACAACTTGATGGAGCATACCTGGTTTAAGTAGTGTTTTAAGAGAGAATTTATTTTTAGGATATATTTCTCTTCTCCCATATTTGCACTAGGGGAGAATGTTACAAATATCCATTTGTATTAGTGCTCCATGGTTATAATGTAATAATGTGAGAAGTTGTTGAATAAAAAACTCATTTAGAGAATAGGAGTTGTTGGAGTAATATGTGGGATGTTGATATATTTGTGGAGATCGTTCTCCTTGAATATAGGAGCAAACTCTATTATATAGTTGTATCCCCATATGAATTGAATAGCTAATATTTTATGAGTGTTTATTGTGAGATCTATTATTTGATCTCTTACCGAAAATGCACAATTCTTTTTACATGAACTCCTCCCACTCTAGACTGCCATTGAATTTCATGTAAGAGTCATGAGATCTCTCCATGTAGAAAATAAAAATAAGGAAAGATCCTCCTAGAAATATGACATATTCCTATATTGCCTCCTCCCACTTTAGACTTCCACTGATTTTCATGTAGTTCATGGGATCAATCTATGTGGATGAAAAATGTTGGTGAAATAATTTGTTGTGGGGTAAATTATGGGTTTTCACAAAAGGTCATGGGGTTAAGCCCCTCCTTCTTTGGTATGGGAAGGCTCCCATTATTAAATGTAAACTAACTAAGAAATGTGCGTGGTCATTAGGCCGGGAATCAAACAGGAACACTCCACTAAACCTGTGGCAAAGTGCTTGTACAAAGTAAAAGGGAAGAAATTGCAGTGAAGGGAGGTAGAGGGGGATAAGAGAATTAAGGAGATACGGTTAATGATGTGGGTAGGATTATAGAATCCACATACATCAACCAGAGTGGGTCCACATTCAATTAGAAGAATCTAACTATGCAAACAACGATGAGATAAATAAACTAAAGACACAAAGTTCCATTAATTTGTTCCTCAAAATTACAAATCCTTTTCTTGGTTGTTCAATATCATTATGTTTGCAAATCTAAGAAGTAGAGAGAAAATAAAGGAAAACATGAGCAAAGAAATGGAATAAATGCAGCTCTTATTTCTTATGTTGTGGTGATACAAAGCTCAATAGAATATGACAATCCACAATTTTTAACCAATATATTAATATTCATTAAAACACGTCAATGAATCTAATGAGACTATGTGGAAGACTATAAAATGAAGTCGTCAGCGAGTTTTACCCATGCCTTCTATTCTGCCTCAAGTTATGTATCGGTGAGCTATTGGCAAGAATAGTTTTCGATGAAACAGATCCAAACAAACTTATGGATAATGGAGAAAATTAAAAAAACCCTCATTTGAGATTTTACTAGGCTGTCAACTATTCTCAGAGTTTTCATAACCTTTCGATCAAGTTTCACCTAGTAAGAGGACTCTTGAGTTGCACTACCAGACAATTTTCCAAATTTTAAGGTTCCCATAATATTTCCTTGATCATTCCACCATGAAGTAGGATCTGCTAACTTTCCAATTCCTATGGTATGATCTCCTAACTCTTAACATAGATCCTGAGACCCTTCAAAAAAGGTGACTAGTTTTTTTAGAACTTGTATTTCTTAATACATCGCCCACAAAGACCTGGTTTTGCATAACTTCTTCCGGACTTCAATTTACTTCCCTAGATCCTCTTAAACCACCTCAGGAAATTCATGGTTCTCCCACATAACTCCTAGATGATTTTAATATTCCTCTTATACCTCCAGAGGATATTCAGCAGTGGGAAAAGGACCAAAAATGTCCCTTTTTAAGCCTTAGGGAGAATTGTTCTTTCTTATATATCAGTAGCTTCAAGAACCATTCTAGATAATATTCCCCGCACATGAGACACTTGAAAATCATTTTATTACATTCTTCTCAACCATAATGATTTTTACACAGTTAGAATGATGGTAAGAGGAAAGGTTTACATTGACTTGGAAAGGGAATTTCAAGTGTGGGTTTGGTTGTCATGACCAAATTTTTAAATTTTACATGCTAGACATTTATCATAACAACAACTGAATATATCTTGGGGACATTGGACTGTAAGGGGAAATAGAAAAATTCATATATCTCTTGAGTAGGATACCAGTGTCTTATCCATTGGACAAATAGAGTCACGTAGTACACCAACAATACAAGTAATCTGCGTAAACTAAAGCAACCGGAACGAACACACGACAGAACGGAAAACACACCACACAGCAAGGAAAAACAACATAAATCACCTATGCTACATGTAGGGGACAACCCACTTTCACTATAACACCAATCCAATTGAATTCTTACCCATGTACGGGTATCGTTGAATGTCTTTCTTCCACAAACCCATTGACGAGCTCACTGAAATATGACCCCTTCCTCAATTTTTTAAGAAATCTTACATGATTGTTCTTACAATTGAGGTCCCATTTAGTCATTCCATCCTTTGTTTCTTTGTTGTTTTACTTCCTTCAGCTCATTTGTTTCCAAATTCATTCCAAATGCTGATTTTTTTATTTTTCATTTTGTTACTATCGTAATATTGATTTTTGATCATTATAGGCTCACCATGTTTACAAAAAAATTTATGACCTCCATCAAGAAACTTCTCTTGATTTTCCATGTTATCCATGATTGTTGCTTATGTGAGATGATTTCAGGTAGGTATTTTAAAATTTTCAACATCACCATAGACCTCTCTTTGATTCGTGTTTGATAACTGCCCCAAAAGATTTTATTTCATACTCACCAACTCATGTTTGCCCCATTACATGTTATGATGTAGCTCACCTAGAATTTCATCTTCTTAAAAATAGGAAGAACATAAATTTGAGTACAAACTAGTATGATCATTATTTTCATCATGGGATACAATGATGCTTATGGGGGGTACAAGCACCTTCATTTCATTTTGTTCATCATTGATACAATATTCTCCACCAAAAAGGAAGGAGAAAGATTCATCTTCAAATTCAACCAATTTTTCAAAAGGGACCTTGAGCTCCTTTGTTTTTTCTATTTCATTATTGAACATGTGTGCATAAAAATAAGAATAAAAATGGAATCATACCTATCTTGCATGGATAGAGAATAAGTTAGGATTTCAAGACTGAGTTGAGGGTCTTTAGTTTCTATCAGATCCTTTAAAATATCTTCCACGTATTTCTTCTTTAATGTTGCCACATACTGACCTTCACATCGGGTCTTAAGAATATGGCTAGGAGAGACTAGCTCACTTTCACAAAATTCATTTAATATTGCCATTTCTTCTTCTTGAGTGGTATATTCTTCCAGAGGCTCAAGTACCTTCTTGTCTATGCATTCACCATTGAGAATGTCCTCTTCTTCAAATGAAAAGGAGAAAGCTTCATTTTTACAATTATCCTCATTAGTCAATTTTTCATTTTAGAACTCATTTGGAACATCTTCTTTCACATGATACACATTGCTTATCATTTGGGGGTTTCCTTTTTGCAAGTCATGGCATACCCGATCCTCGTCACCATGAAACAAAGAGCCAATATCTATATCAAATGGAAAAGGTGCATTGTGCAATTCAATATCCATCAAATCAGCTTCATGTTCCTCAACTGCTTCGATCACATTCGAGAAATTTTCCATCAAAATGGGAAGCTCGGAACTTTCTCCTGAAGTCATGAAAAAAATTCGGCCTCTTGAATCTTGATATACAATATTTTCCCTTAGATCATCTTCCTTTTACACAATGTACTTCATTTTTCTTACTGGAATGAGCTTCTTCATGGCATAGTTGACTGACATGGTGGAAAATGACCAGTCTAAATTTATAACTCCACCAATGTATCTAAAAAAACTTCTTTTTAGCAACGTCTCCTATACTGCGGGCATTTCTTCCACAAGTATCTTGATATGGATATTTTTATCAGGAAATTCTACAAGTGATACTTAAATGTATTTGACTTGACCAACAAGAGGTACCTCTTTGTTCTCCATGGAATAACAATGGCCAATAGCGGGACAGAGAGAAACCAAGAGCTTTAGCAACTTTTTCAAGCATGACATTATCAGAGGGGTTGGAATCAATAATGCAATTACTAAGTTTATATCCATTGACCAATAATGTTGTATAGAAAGGTTCCATTTTCCCATAAGTGGAGGGTGTTGATGCAAGAAGGTTTTGAGAAGGATTAGTATGAGGAGCAGGAGGTAGTTTTTTGGAAGTGGCATTTTTGGAACATGAACTTGAACTACTTCCTTTGATAAATTGAGCAAGTCTATCAAATTACTTGGGATGGTTTTTCAAGTACTCAGATTCAGAAATTTGAATTTTGGATTTCTTACAATATTCAATGATGTCAAAATGTGAAGAGGTGGTAGGAATATCAGGGACTATTAAATCCTTGACATAATTAGGATCTGCAATCTTAGGATCAATGAAAGTGGAAACTATTTTATCAAGAGAAGATGAACGAGACTTACTCAAAGAGGCAGAAGGATTCTTGGCTAAGGTAGCCTCAGGATTCTTCTTAGTTAACCATTGGAAGAAGACTTTGAGGATCCTCCTTTTGTTGTTTTTTTCGTAGATTCACCATTTGAGGATTCAATTTCTTACCTTGAGCATCAGAAGGAGAGGAATCTTTCACCGTTTTTGATTTAATGAAACTGATTAGGAGTAGTTATCTATAGGTTATTAAAATTCCTCATCTTGTGAGTATTCAAAACACCCAATCCTAGCACATCCATCTTCTTCTTCTTTCGTTTCTAATTCAGTAATTTCTTATCTTTCATATTCACTACTCCCATATAATGCATTGGCTGTTAGAGCTTCCAAGGAAAGCCTTCAGGGTTTTCATGTAATTTGATTCCTATTCCAATTTTGGTAGGATGCTCATTGAGAAACTTCCTTCTTCAACATCGTCAAATCATTGGGTAACTTTTGCAACAATGAATCAACTCTTTCATCTTTGCAACCATGAGCCTTATCCTTCATTGAATGATTCTTGATCTTCCCTGACATGATCGAGTCATCTTCCATATCGATGGCAAGTTCTTGAGCATTATCAAAATTGTTTGGTTTACCTCTCCATAGTATGAAACTAACTTCAAGAAGTTGGGAATTCACGAATAACCTTTTCAGATTATTTGTAGTAGGACGAACAACGGTGGGAATCTTGTTGATTAACTTATTAAATTTCGTCACAAAATATCTTATGGAATCTTTTGGTTCTTTCTTCATCTGAGTCAGTTGAGCAAGGAGTGCATGTGCATCTTCTGCGGTCTTGAATCTTGCTTCAAACTTGCTTTTCATACCCTGTTAGTTAGTAATCAAACTTGACGGTAAGTAGTAAAACCAGTTCGCAATAACATCTTGTAATTTTTCCACGAATAACCACAATGCCGCGTCTTCATGTTGTACCCCAAGAATGTGATGAAAGTTGTGATATAATCATCTAGTCTTTGCTTTCCATCTCCATATAATTTTAGGAAGCTCTTTCTTGACCCTTTTGGAAGTTCATGCAGTGGAGGGGTCAAAGCCAATGGACCATAATTTTGTCCCCATGGAATAGGTGCAGACATTTCTTCCTCTTCTTCTTCTTCTTCTTCCTCTGGTGGAATGATGACTAGTGATTCCACACTTATTTCTTCAGTACAAAATTCAAGAGGATTTTTCAGGAACTTGCCTTCTCACATGTATAATGGGAAGTCTGAAATTAGCTCTTTGTTGCTCCTAGAATGTTGGATCAATTATGCCACCTACACGATTAGCTCAAGTGTATCTTATTTCTGACAATTTATCTCAAAGCACTAGAAATAAATGAGGCTGGAAAAATTCATATGTTTCTATAGGGTTGCAGTACAACCCTTGAGCATCCAAAGAGTATTTTTTGATATTTTTCATTTTTTTAATTTTTATGGTTTTTTAAAATATGTATTTTTTTAGATTTTCAAATATCTTTTATGGGTGCTTAAAGGGAAGATCTTCCCCAGTAGATTCACAAAAAACTATTGGTATGGGTTTTCACCAATGGTCACGAGGCTAAGTCCCTCATTTTCTGGTATGGGGAGGCTCCCATTATTGTGTAGACCAACTAAGAAATGTGGGTGGTCGTTAGGTCGGGGATCACATAGGAACACTCCACTAAACCTATGGAAAAGTGCTTATATGAAGTATAAGGGAGGAAATTGCAGTGAAGGTAGGTAAAGGGGGATAGGATAAATAATGAGAGAGTGTTAATGGTGTGAGTAGGCTTACAAAATCCACATACATCCGCCAGAGTGGGTCCATATTCAATTAGAAGAATGTAACTATGCAAACAACAATGAGATCAACAAACTAAAGACACCAAATTCTATTAATATGTTCCTCAAAATTACAAATCCTTTTCTTGGTTGTTCAAGATCACTATACTTGCAAATCTAGGAAGTTGAGAGAAAATGGAGGAAAACATAAGCAAAGAAATGGAGGAAATGCAGCCCTTATTTATTGTGTAGTGGTGATACAAAGCTCAACAACATAAAAAAATCCACGATTGGTAACAAATATATTAATCTTCATGGAAAAATGCCATTGAATCCAATGATACTATTTGGAAGACTTGAAAATGAAGTCTTCAGCAATTTTTACCCATACCTTCAATTTTTCCTCAAGTTGTGCGCTGGTGAGCTGAGTGGAAAGAATATATTTCGATGAAACCGAGCCAAAAAAAATTATGTATAATGGAGAGAATTAAAAATACCTTCATTTGAGATTTTATTAGGCTCCCAAATCTTCTTAGAGTGCCTAAAACATTTTGGTCAAGTTTCACCTTGTAAGAGGACTCTTGAGTTGTATTGCCAGACAATTTTCAACATTTTAATGTTCCCATAATCTTTCCTTGATCATTCCACCATAAAGTAGGATTTTCTAACTTTCTAATTCCTATGGTATGATCTCCTAACTCATCATGGGGATCCTAAAACCATTCAAACAATGTGACTAATTTTTTTAGAACTTGCATTTCCCAATACCTTGCCCACAAAGACCTGATTGTGCATAACTTCTTCCTGACTTCAATTTTCTTCCTTGAATCTTCCTAAACCACCTTAGGAAACTTCATGTCTCTCCAAAAAAACTCTTGGATGATTTTAATCTTCCTTGTATGCCTCCAGAGGATATTCAGTCGTGGGAAAAAGACCAAAAATAACCCTTTTTAAGCATCTGAGAGAACTGTTCTTTCTTAGATCTTAATAGCTTCAAGAACCATGCTATGTAATCTTCCTTGCACATAAAACACACTTGAAAATAATATTAGCACATTTTTTCTTGATCATAATTAGGGTGACACAGTTGGAATGATAGCAGGAGGAAAGGTTTACATTGACCGGGAAAGAAAATTTCAAGTGTAGGTTTGGTTGTCATGACCAAATTTTTTAATGTTGCATGTTAGACATCTAGCATAACAACAAAAAACTAAGGTAAAATGATGCTATAAAAAAACTATATTTCTTTCAGTTTCATCAAGAGAACTTATTGAAGAACCTGTGTCCAAAATAGGTCCTTTGAACCCACTTTGGAAGCATGGAAGTTACAAATCTTGGACTTGGATAAAAATGGATTCAAGTATTTTTACTTTGAATCTAACCAAACTTGATCCTATAAATTATGTGAATAATATGATTCCTCTATATCATCTAGGGACTTTGACCACTCATTGTCAGAATCATCATGTATGTTTGATGATGACACGGAAGAAATAACTAAAGAGATAATTGGGAAATACATAAATTGTTCTTCAAAGTGAATATTCTTTGTAATAATAAAAATATGACTCTAACAAAAAAAGGAAACAACCCTCGACCATTTCTAAAAATACAAAAATTGTGTGCTTATTAATTAAATAACACACACTTATATTGAGAGGGGGATGATTCAATATAATACAATCTTTTACTTATTCAAAAACTTAAAGTCTACAAAATCAATAGTCACACAAGATACGACAATTATAGAACACGAGATTTATGTGTAAGCCCTTTTAGGAGAAAACCACAAAGAAAATTTTGTTTGGATCTATTGTCCAAATCTAGTCATAAATAATAAATATACTTGTGAAGATTTGTAGGCACCAACCTACTGGAGACACCAATCCCCACCACTAAGAAATTTATAGGCACCAACCAACTGGAGACACCAATCCCCACCACTTAGCAATTTGTAAGCACCAACATACTAGAGACATATATCCCCACCACTAAGCACCAACTTAACAAGAGACACCATTCTCTTATTTTAGGAAGCACCAACTTCCAAACAATCTTCTATAATGTATAACAATATCATCTCCACAAAAATATGCTCTGAATTCCTCCTTCAAAAATATGCCTTTAAAATAATCAACTCGTCTTCACACACTATGTTTGAATGATATTATAGTTCTTTCCACCCTTTCAATACCTTAATTAATTTCTATTTTATTCCTCTCATACTCAGAAATTTGCTTATAATAATTTCTCATTCCTTCACTTGTAGAAATTTTTCTTCTCCTCCTTAATTCACACTTTCTTCTTCCTTAGCAATTCGCAATGTTCTTCATAATTCACTCTTTACAAATATTTCCAACTCTATGTCCTTGTATACCATTTTCATCTCTTGAAAGGGTTTTATTTCTTTCTAAGGGGTGACCCAATAACATTCTTTTAGATGCAAGACATGAATTGGCCGTTCCAAACTGATATTTAAATTTCTGAGTTTTTTCTTGACTTTCGCGGACTTGCTTTGTTTTCACCTTGTTTCCCAAATTTCCATGACCTATGTGGACTTGGTTTATTTCCGCGGCACTTCTTTGATTTCTATAGTACTCATCCTTTATTATGTAGATTTTTAGTCTTGTCATCGCAGAACACTATACATCTCTTGCTTTGATATGTGGCATGCATCCTTTTTTTTGCAACATTCTCTCCTTCAAAAACCCGCGGGACACTAAAAGTTGTCCCCCTTTGTTCGCAGTATCAAATTGCCTTCAAAAATCGCAAAGCACTATCAAATGGTCTAAACCCGTAAAGCACTACCAAATGGTTCAAACCCGTAAAACACTACCAAAAACATGTGAAACACTATCAACTTATTTCAAATCCGTGGAACACTACAAACTATTTTCAAAGCCACATAACACTACAAACTGTTTTCAAACCTGCAGAACACTAAAAAATATTTTCCTTTGTTGGGTGGCATGCCGAATTCAAAATGAATTAGATTGTTCTTGATTGACACATTCCTTAAACATCAATGACAAGTATTTCTAACATATGAAATATGTAAGATGATTTCTTTGACATCATCATTCCTTCGACATCATTATTCATTTAACATCATCATGCCTTTGACAATTTGTTTTTATAGACATCAATGACAATATACAAATTTCTTTGACATCATCATTTCTTTGACATCAATGAAAATATTTCCAACAATCTCCCCTTTTTTCATTGATGGTAACCTTCCATAACCTTGTGTGGAGATTACCTGTGAATATATCAAGAACATAATACTCCCCCTTGTTGTAATTCTACCCTTTCTGTAACTCTCCCCCTTTGACATCAATGGAAAAGGGACAATCACAAATGTCACACAAACAAATGACTCGTCGACTAATATTCCTCTAATTAGCCTTCACTATGGAGCTAAAGATAACGTAGTGATTAGCTCCCCCTGGCTAGATGTTTCTCTTTTTAGTGATTGGATGAGAAAGATATCACTCCCATTTTTTCCTGAGATATTCAAATGTTTCTTTTATAAGGGGCTTTGTAAAAATGTCTACAATCTAATCTTTTTTTTTAATGTATTCTAAATTAACATGTTGTTCTGCTACTTGTTCTCTTAAGAAATGATTCTTATAGGAATGTTCTTTTTTCTAGAGTGCATAACAAGATTCTTCAAAATATTTATCGCACTAGTGTTATCACAAAATATGGAAATTAGAAAAGCAAATTCTACCTTGATTTATTTCAATGCTTGTTTCATCCTGAGAACTTGTGTGTAACATGACATTGTTGGAATGTATTCTTCCTTTGCTATAGATAAAGAGATGGAAGCATGCTTCTTATTTAGTGAAGATACAAAACTATATCCGAAAAATAATGCTCCTCCACTTGTACTCTTTTTATCATCAACACAACCAACCCAATCGGCATTTGTATATGTTGTTAGAGTGAAATCTTCACCTCTTAGATATCACAATCCATTGTCTAATGTGCCCTTTAGATATTTAAATTTCATTTTGTCTACTTGCACATGAGTTTGTTTTGGTACGGCTTGAAACTATGCCGCCATACCTACTGATTTCATAACATCAGGTCTTGATGTCATCAAATTTAGTAAAATGCCAATCATTGACCTATAAAGAGACTATTTTTCTTCAGGAGATTCATCATCCTTACTCAATTTACAGCTTGTGGCCATGGGTGTACTAACTGGTTTGTGATCTTCCATTCTAAACTTCTTCAACATCTCCTTGATATAATTAGTTTGTGAAATAATATGCCTTTTTCAAATTGAGAAAATTGTAAACAAAGAAAGGATGAAAAATAACCAAGCATTGACATTTTAAACTCCTTTTGCATTTCTACGACATATGTTGTCGCTACTACCTCCAAAAATGATATCATCTACATAGACCACAAGAATAAGTTGATCCTTACCTTTAGTTTTGATGTAAATATTGTTATTAGCAATTCCCTTTTTGAAACCTTGTTGTTGTAGATACTTTTCCAGTCTTGGGTAACAGGCTCTAGGGGCTTGTTTCACCACATAAAGTGTTTTCTTCAGTTTGCACACATAATCATTTTCATTTGACGATAATAAACCTTCTGGTTGTTCAATGTATACCTCTTCTTCTAAATTTCCATTGAGAAAGGAAAAATTAACATCCATTTGATAAACTTTAAAGTTCTTAAAATAAGTAAAAGGCAATAGTGTTCTTATTGTTTCTAGTCTTGCAACAAGAGTAAAGTTTTCTTCAAAATCAATGCCTTCAATTTGAGCATACCCTTTACAGACTAATCTTGCTTTATTTCTCACAACTTGACCATTTTCATTCAGCTTGTTCCTGAAAACCCACTTGGTGTCAATCACATTTTTGCCTTTTGGTCTTGGGACGAATTCCCAAGTCTTATTTTTTTTCCATTTGATTTAGCTCCTCTTCCATAACATCAATCCAATGTTTATCTTCACTTATTCCAGAAAATTTATTAGGTTCTATTTTGGATAGTATTGATAGATTTGCATGTTCAGATGCATTTTCCAACCTTCTTCTAGTTTGTGCTCCAACATTTTTATCACCAAAAAAATTTTTTTTGAATGATTCTTCTGGATAGATCTAGATGGTGTCTTTGTATCTTTTCGTTTGATTTCTTCATTTTCATCTTCTTCACAGCTTGCTTCCTTTGGATAATCAGTTTTTTGTGTTTTATTCTTGTGATATCTGACATCATCCAATTTTACATTTGCACTTTCAACGATCTTGTGCATTCTTATATTGTAGCATATATAAGCTTTACTTCTTGAAGACTAACCAATGAAGATACCTTCATCAAATCTAGAGTCAAACATTCCCAAGTCTTCATCGTCTATTTTTATGTAGCACTTACTTCCAAACACTCTGAAATATTTAATTATTGTCGGTCTTTCCTTCCATAATTCATAAGGTTCTTTGATGTTGTTAACTTTGATTTTCCCTCTATTCAAAATATAGACCGTTGTGTTGACTGTTTCTCTCCAAACATGTCTGATAGCTTAGATTCATTTAGCATTGTTCTATCCATTTCCTGTACAGTTCTATTTTTCTTTTCTACAATTCCATTTTTTTGTGGAGTCCTTGTAGTAGAGAAATGTCTCCTTATTCCATAATGCTCACAAAATTCTTCAAATTCATTTGAAGTAAATTCTCCTCCTCGATCAAATCTTAGGCACTTGATTTTCAAGCCAGTTTCATTTTCAACTAAGGCTTTGAATGCCTTAAACTTCTCAAATGATTTAAATTTCTTTTTTAGAAAAGTAACCCATGTCATTCTATAATAGTCATCAATAAATAACATAAATTATCTCTCACCTTGCATGCTTTGAGTTCTTGTAGGCCCACAAAGGTTTGTATAAACGAGTTCTAATGGCTTTTTTGTTGAGTACTATTTTGTCTTGAAACTAATTCTTGTCTACTTCTCATGTTGACACTGCTTGTAGAGAGTGTTTAATGGTTTAGCGATCTTTGGCATATCTCTTACAGCGTGTTTGGTATTGATTTTCACTAGATTATCAAAATTTATATGACCCATTCTTCGATGCCATAGCCAACTCTCTATAATGTCCCCTTTCCTACGCTTAAGGCCTAAGGTCCAATTCGATTCCAAGCCTTGGTCATACCCAAGGGGCTATGGATGCTGGAGCTATTGGGTATGAATATCTAGTCCATTTTGTTATAAAAAAAAAATTGACATGAGCGTAAAGTATTTTGGAGGGACTAGATATTATGTTTTGTCATTAGGAAGGGGCCACATGACACTTAATGTTTTAATTTTTACATTGGGGGTCACTTATGGACCATGGCGACTTAAAAGGGGAAAAGTAACTTAAGATACTTTTATTTTATTGGTCCTTCCTAAGGAAAAATGTGACTTGGGCTATTTTGGGGCTCTTTTTCCTTGGGGAAAAATATATAAGGAGTTGGGAGGAAAAAGTGAAGGTCATTCTTGCATACATAATTATTTTCCTTCATGTGCAACTGTCACTTGCAAATTTACATCTTGTGGAGTGAAATCCCACAGGGACCCTAGCTTCGGTGGTGAGAGATCCATCCCTTGCTAGCAGGGCAATCTTCGGTAGTAAGAGATCTACCCTAGCTCGTCATTTTGGAGCTGAAATCAAGGTTGTTTTTCATAGGGTTTCAGAGGAGGGTTTCGAGAGATTTTGGTGTTTTTAGGGAAGAAGATTCAGGGTTTTTCAGGGAAGGTTTATGGCCATTTAGGCAGGATTTAGCATCAATTTGAGGGCATTATCAATAATTTTCAACCACTTCCCAAATTGGGCGACTTGTTTTGAAGATTGCAGCCATTATTTGGAGGGTTTCCAGTAGTTCAAATTCAAATCTGAAGGTTAGAATATCATTCCCTATATTTATAAATATTATTTCCAAAGTTTCATAATTTTTGCACTTGTATTCGGAGAGAAATAAATTTTTGAAGTTTTCCAGCTGCCTAGGGCACGCTATAATTTTTTGGCAGCAATTTATTATCTGAAAATTTTCAAAAATAATTTTCTGCTACTTTTTATTGCATTAGCAAGCTCACTATAAATTTTCAAGTGATTCGGGAAAGTATTTTGTGAGCTATAGATTTATTTATGTTCGCTGCCCTAGTTTTAATTTTTGCAAAAATCATATTTCTATTTGGCTGCAAATTGTCCATATTTTGCATAGTTTTTTAGAGGTATCCCACTAGGGATATTTCACTCTCATCTACTTGCCCCATGTACAGTTTTTCTCCTTTAGTCTCACTAAGAATGTAAAGGTTATTAGTTGTTCTACACGTATTTGCAACTACCTTTCATGTACATGTCTTTCTGATCTCACAGCCTTCAACATGAAATGTGAGAGTGTATCCTTGATCACTCGTTTGACTTACACTCAGAATATTATGCTTCAATCCTTCAACATACAAGACATTTTCAGTTTTTTATTTTCCATTATTAAGGATAATAGTACCTTTACCAAGTATTATCCTTCTAGCATTGTCTCCAAACTTCACAGTACCTCCCATTTACTTATTTCAAGGCTATGAACTTGCTCTTGTCCCCAGTCATGTGGCTTGAGCAACCACTATCCATGTACTATTGATCACCTTCATTTTGAGCATAAAACACTATTTGTAAAACCATGTATTTCTCTTTATTCTTTTCTCGTTTTTGCTTCTTCTTCCAAACTTTTGCAGGTTTATCCTTTTGACTATCCATAATTTTTGCATTCTTGTTCTGATTGGGAGATTCCGCAAAACCACTTCTTCAAAAATGTGTTATATGTCCATAGCTATTGCACTTATAACATATAACATTAAAATCCACTGACGGAGTAAATAAATTATAGTTTCTATTTGAGGATACATAAGAAATCACATTCTTCTTTCTACCAAAATTTCTTGCACAAGGCCTACAATCTATTGCTTTATGACCAAACTGATTGCATGAAAAATAATAGCCATAGAAAGAATTCTAAAACATGGTCATGTGATGCCACCTTGGAGGAAATGATCTTACGCATTTGTCTGAGTTGTCTCTGGGAGCAATGTTTGCATTCTTAGGAACATGAATCTCTTTCTTCTTGTTGCTTTCATTTTTTTATAGGACTTTTAAGAGCCTCTGCATAGATTTTTGGCTTGTCTGTGTTTTACATTTTTGGTGGCTCTTTGGGATCTTCTTTTGTAGTCTTCTGGCTTTCTTCATATCCTAGACTAGTCTTATTGAATGGTGACCTCTAACAATTGAGCATATCATCCAACATTTCAATGTTCTTCTCAAACTTCAAGCAAATTTTCAATTGGGTTGATGTTTTCTTTATTTTTTCCCTTAAGTAACCAATTTCAGATTATAACTTCTCACATTTTTCTTCTTTTATCTTCATTTGGGTTCTCACCTCCTCTTCCATATTTTTCATCGCTTATTGCTGAATCTACAGGATGATGATAATCTTTTCAAATTCTTCAATATTTTGTGATAATTATGTTTTTGAGGCACAATTTTCTTCTCCATATTTCTGAAGTTATTGTTTATGTTTCAAATTTTTCTTTTTAAGTATCTTGATCTCATTTAGGGCACAAATGATCTCTTCTTACATATCCACTTCACCTTTAACTTTTGCATGTTATTCTTCATCTGAAACCTTCTCTTCTTTGCTTTCCAAAAATTCCCCTTTTATTTCCATTACCATGAACAGAGATTCTTCTTTATCACTAGCAAAGATAATTTCACTATTTTCTTCATATGAGCTACTTTCCTCCTTGATATAGAGGTTTTTCTTGTGCTTATGGATGTTCTTCTTTTTCTCAGGTTTTCCCTATTTATAGCTCTTCTTATATTTATAATATTTGTTACCTTCCTTCATGTTGTGATTTTCTTCATTATCATTATTTTCATTTTCTGTATATGGACATTTAGCAACATAATGTCCTATTTTCCACAATTAAAACATTTAAAGGGTAAATTACCTTTATATTTTCCAAATCATTTCTTTAGCATCCTGACAAAATGAGTTTCCTCTTTGTCTACTTCATTGTTGGAGCAATCACATGGGTCTGAATTCTTAATCTTCATCTTCTTTGATTCTTTGAAGGTGGTCTCTCACTTTGATGGTTTCTCCTTTTTAGTTCTCATTTCATACATTGTGAGGATCTCATGTAGTTCATCAATTGTTAGGATATTTAAATCCTTGATTTCTTCAATGGCAAAAACTTTGGCATCAAACCTCAAAGGAAGAGATTTTAACACTTCTTGCACAATCATTTCATCTTTAACTTTTTCTCTAATCCCTCTGATGGTGTTGAAAATTTCATCCACACTAAGAAGGTAAGTTGCAATGTTTTCATCATCCTTCATTTTCAAACTTTCGAATTGACTTCTATGAGTTTGAAGCTTAACTTTCTTTACTTTGTCATCTCCTTCATAGATATTCTTGAGTTTGTCCCAAATTTATGTTGCTAAATCACAATGCATCACTTTGACAAATTCTGATTTTGACAAACTACACAATATTGCAATCATAGCTTTTGCATTGCTCTCACTTGCCTTCTTTACTACCTGATCGGTTGGTGGAGTTGTTGGAATAGTATAGTCATTCACAACTAATTGTCAAATATCAAAACCAAGAGCCATTAGATAACTGTGCATCCTTATGCTCCAAAAAGCATAGTTAGTTCCATCAAACAATGGAGCTCTATTTGAGGAGAATCCTTCTTGAAATTTCATGTGTGCTTCTAAGATCTACCTTCTAGCTATTAAACTATTCTTGAAGGAACCGGCTATGATACCAAGTGAAGAACACATAATTAAATTGAGAGGGGGTGAATCAGTATAATACAATATTTTACTTATTCAAAAACTTAAAGTCCACAAAATCAGCAATCACAAAGATACGACAATTATAGAACACAAGATTTATGTGGAAACCCTTTCGGGAGAAAACCACAGAGAAAATATTGCTTGGATCTACTGTCCAAATCCAGTCACAAATAATAAATATACTTGCAAATATTTGTATGCACCAACCTACTAGAGACACCAATCCCCACCAATAAGCAATTTGTAGGCACCCACCTACCAGAGACACCTATCCCCACCACTAACCACCAACTTAGCAAGAGACGTCAATCTCTTTTTTTAGGAAGCACCAACTTCCAAACAATCTTTTACAGTTTATAACAATATAATAAACTTCTCCACAAAAATATGCTCTGAATTCCACCTTCAAAAATTTTCCTTTGAAATAATCAACTCTTCTTCGCACACTATGCTTGAATGATCTTCTACTTCTTTCCACCCTTTCAATGCCTCGAATAATTTCTATTTTATTGCTCTCATACTTAGAAATTTACTTCTAATAATTTCTCATTCCTTCACTTGCAGAAATTTTCCTTCTCCTCCTTAATTCACACTTTTTTCTTCCTTACCAATTCGTCATGTTCTCCATAATTCACTCTTTACAAATCTTTCCCATTGTATGTCCTCTTATACCATTTTCATCTCTTGAAAGGGTGTGATTTCTTTCTGAGTGTCGTCCCAATAACATTCTTTTGGATGCAAGACATGAGTCAATTTTTAAGTTAATGAGCACATGAACACTGACACAATGCCATAAAGATTAAATGAATACCAAAGATGTTGAAGAAGAGAATTGTAAAGCACATGTAACATAAATAAGATGTCATAGAATTTGTGTAAAAGAGTAGGGGTTGTATATGGTTTTTTATCACATCAGGATTTGATTTTGGACAAAAGAATAAGGGGATATGTATCTAAGCTAATCTCATAATATACAAATTTAGAGGTGTTGTCTCTTCATTGTTTATTGTCACGAATGGATGTAAATTGTGGAGGTTATCTGCAAAGATACACAATACCAACAATCCAGAAAGGAAAGTTGAATGAGTTAGATGTTGAAAGAGCCCTTTACAACTTGTTGTCTATACGCATGCGTCTGGGAATTTTTTCTAGTGATCTTAGCCAACAACCTTATGGTAAACTCAAAACAGGTGAAGTGTGTTTAGCTGAACATTGAGAACTTGCATTGGAAGCTGCAAGGCAGAGAATTGTGCTTCTCAAGAATAGCAGAAAGATATAATAATATAAGATAAAAACCAGCACATATAAGAAGAAAATAAAACAAAAAGAAAAGGGGAAAAATTTACCCTAAAAATGGGCCTTTTACGGATCCAACTCGTAAGATGATTGAGAGGATATGAATAACAAGAGCAATAACTATTCTCACTGAAACAATCTTTTAATTCTTACCAAATTCTTTGTTGGACACCTCTATGAGGAGTAACATGTGATTCAACTATAAAATAGATACTAATATTGGTAAAAATCAACATAATCATGGTTGATATTATCTGAATTTTAAATGTCAAATTATTTTCTTGCAATTCCTTTGCTTTCCTTTCATATTACAATCTAGTTGAAGCTAATGTTGTCTACAATAAGCACATTTTGTCTCTTTGTTTAACATGTTCAAACATTGAAAAGGAATCTTGTTACCTTGCACATTCACATCAAATTGTGGGTGACTTCGGAGGTTATCCTAGAAGACATGGATGAAGAGTTTAACAAAGTATAAAGTTAATAGAAACTCACTAAACTTGTATGGAGTTTTTATAAATTAAGATGACAAATTTAAGATGGAGAAACATGCATGTTAAGTGGAAGGATAAAAGGGACCATATAAAACATCAACTAAAACCTACCTCAAAATAGAAAAGGGAACCTCATAATATAAAACAAAAAAAGCAAAAATAAGGAAGAAACAATATATGACTATACAAAAAGTATTCACAAGACACACAGGGAAATAGAGAAGAAAAGAGAGACGAATAAGAGTGTGAACACAAAAATATATTGATTTGGAGAGAGACCAAATCTTCTTCAGAACATCTAAGATCTAAAAGATAAAAATTTGTAAAAAAAATTCCATACATGATTTTAAGCGTAGTTGTCGCACTGGCTACAGGGTTGTATGCAACATATCAATTTTAGGTTGTACATGTTGTAAAAGTCCCATTTTTATTTGAAGTTTTTTACAGGAAATTCTTTAACAATGCTTGTTCTTGCCAAGTTATCTGCACATAATTTTAGAATTGGCTAACTTATCATATTAATTATTTTTTCCAGGGATGTTGATGTTCCATCGTCTAGGATTGTGCTACAAGGCAGAGAAGACGTGTGTTCAGCTGAATGGAAGCTACAAGGCAAAGAAAAGATGAAAACTAGCACATATAAGAAAGAGAATAAACCAAAAAGGAAAAAGGAAAATTTTTACCCTAAAGCAGGATGATTGAGAGCATATCGTTCTCTTGTTTTCTGTAAGAGTGATTCATAGGTTACATATCCCCAAAGTAATCACGGTTTTCAAGGGTTTTAGTTTTGTGATTCAAATCGAAAATAATTTTGGCTAAGGCATATGATGATGCATTGAGATAAGGGAAGAAAGCTCCAGAAATGCTCCACTGTGGTTGAAATGACAACAATAAATGAAGATTAGAATTTTTCCTTAACTTTGCATCTTAGTTGTCCATCAATCAATTTTTGTCATAATTGTTTTGTTTCAAATTTTGTGAAGAATAAAGGGAGGGGGTCCATCTTCCAATCATATATGAGATAAATGTCTATTATACTTAAATAAAAGATATATTTTTTCTTGAAACTATAGATAAAATTGCAAACACAAAATAATATCTTGTTATTAGTTGGGCAAGAAGATTTAATAGAAAAAGAGGAGGCAATATACCTACCTTCGGCAAGATAATAAACTAAAAACTAGAGCATTTCCTGATTCAAAGATAAAAGATCAAAGAAAGTAGAAGAATCACGATTGTGATTCAAGTCGTTCCCTTATTCTACTCAGCGTCTGAGTCTTCTTTCACTATCTTTTTCCTCGTCTCCTTTCTAAAACCCAGCGTGAGTCCATTTTAAATGCAATGTACATGCCATGCACAGCCATCTCAAAAATGTACTCGACATGCATTTTTAAAAAATATCATCTTAGCTTCCACGTTCTGCACGTATGCATGGCTTTTCTAACCCCCAATAACTCATAACCAAAAATATGCATTACATCGAATGGAAACTTTCATTTATAACGAGAAAATCACATAATCCCATGCACAAATCCAAATGATCATGCAAACTATGCGTGTCCATTTTCCACATAAAATCCTCAAGGCTTTGCTAACTTGTAGGCCACAACATTAAATGATCACAAAATGAAATTGAAGATTGCTATCAAACTCTTAACTACTCGGAGTTCAATTTCCTTCCACCCATTTCACGATGCTATCGGGTTTGTGACCCTTCATCTTACAAGATAGGCACAATTTCCATTAAAATAATATTATAATCCTTAATAATTCAAATGTCATTTGAATATAGCATCCAAGGAACAATTTTTGGGTTCTAAGGTTAATAGGTAAAGGTTAGGTTTATAGATCAAATGACTTTATACTAGGCTTAGATAGAAATTTAATGTATGATTAGCATAGGATCAAGGCAGATTTAATAAGGTTACAATATATAACTCTTATAGCATAAGAATGCTATTTAGATGAAGAGAGTCTCAACATACTCAAAGCCATCCAATTATGGCTTGTACATTTATACTTTGATATAATTTAAGAGTAGATGGCAGTCAGGTTAGGCGTAAGATAGAAATAAGATTATAATAGGCAAGTTGCTTAGTCATTGGAGCACAAGACATTCTTCATCAAATTCGAAGTAAAATGAACATAAATCAAGGACAAGTGTCACTTCACTCAAGTGACTTGTCATCATGATAATAACAATGGTTGTGTTATAGCCTTCAACAATCCGCGCCAACACTCCTATCTTCATGAAGATGAGTCCAAACACCCATCCTAGTAACCACATAATAAAACATTACACAGAACCAAAAAACATAAGTACAAGACATAAGCCACACAAGTAATGTGATCACATGATATGTATACTATAAGTGATGTGGTTCCGCCTGAGCCCATTTGTCCAAGTGAGTATTGCTAAGGGTAAACAAATGAAGGATCAATTCTACTTTGTCACATTAGATCTCAAAATATCCCAATGCCAAATTTCTAGAGTCCAAAGACAAGCAAACATCATCCAAAAGTTGCAGAGTGCTCAGATCACACAGGACACTATTGTTGGCCAGTACAGTCCAGTCACAGATTCAAACCCTATAGCTTCCAAAATTGCTCGACAAAATATTTGATTGTGCAGTCATCCTTCACGCTTAATCATGTTGGGACTTTCCATTGTGCATTGTTTGGAATTCTCTCTACTTTCACTCTCTAGACTAATGTAAATCACCCTAACTTAAGTTGCAAATTATTATACTTTCTTTATTTTTGTAATCCGAATTACATTTTATACCCTTAGGTATAAAATAGCTAAGACACTCTCAAGGAACTTAAAGAAAATTGTGTTGGTAGAAAGGGTGCCCAAAACACTATGATAGTAGTGCAATGTCCTAGACAAGAGACCTTCAACTACAAGGGGAAACGTGGCACACGAAGAATCAATGTTTCTTGGCCCAGCACACCCACAAGACCAAGGTTGTCAAGGCTTCATGCTCCCATGGATTGTGATGGCTCAATGACAGTGTGTGCATGGCCAGGCTACTTAATATATTTTCTTAACAAAGTTTAATTTATGGAAATGTAGGGCTTTTGGCCCAAGAAGCTCCTTAGTTTGGCTGCAATGGTTGTCAAACTTCTCTACTCCCAAAATAAGTGATGAAAATATTTATTTCCAAATTTGGTCTTTCAAGGTTTTCCTAGCTTAAGGTGGTTTTCACTATTATATCTTTCTCACCTATTAAAGGACAAAGGAAACCACATGGAAAATATATATATATGCCCAATAAGAGCAAAAATGATTCAAGATTATGATGTCCATTTAGAAGCACACTCAAGCAGCACAATCTAATGATGTATTCTAACCTAAGGTTGCATTTTTATTTTTTCCAGAGTAACATTGTGATTATTATGTAGTCATCTATATAATGCTCGTTTTGGTTGTCTTAATAGTCTATTTTGTTCTTCAACTCTAATATGCTCGACTTGCCTATGGGAAACTGTTATTGTTAATGTGAAACATATGACATATTATTGCTAATTGGAAATCAATGCACTTTTGCTGCTTCACAAAAATATGCAATGGAGAGATCATGACTTTTGGGCATGCTATATTGAATATCATAATTCACACACATAAAATAGTTGGGAGTTTTATCGTTGTTACAACTGTAAAATTCTAACCCAAAAAAAAAATTAGTTGCTTAGAGATAAAGACATGCTGAATGGAATTAGATACAAATTAATCATCAGACCAGAAACAAAAGGAGCTTTGTCACCCCACAAAAAGCAAAATAGAACTTCGCTTTAAGACCGGAAAGTTTTCATATAGCTTCTGCTTGAAATAAAGTGATCAATGGAGATGTTATTATAAATCATTGTTGCCAATAGCTTATTAGCTCACAGCCATCCAAATCAGACTGCTGATAACTCAGTATTCACATCACCATAAAGAATATACTCGCTACCAATAACTTCTTTCTAGCAGTCTAAACTTTCTCCAACCCAGCAATTGCTTGAGCTTGATGCCAGGAAGATATGAATACTATACAATATGTATATTTCTAACATTTAATAAATTGGAAAGATTTCACAAAGTTACATTCTGCCAGCTCCTATTTTGATCTAAAAACGAGGTTGTGACAAGTCTGATCGCAAGGGTATGGACAATCAATATCCTTCGAATCACCTGATCGATCAAAATACCAATCGCCCACAGACTCGGCTATAGTCTGCAATGTACCACCATGAAAACTTTGATTAGTTTCAAAAAGATAATTCATTTTACTTCCACCACACTGTCCATCATCAAAAACTATGTAAACAATTCCTTTTAAAGATTATGAATTGAATGCAATAATTTACATCTTGATTCCTATCACATGCATGCTAGAGATGCCACTTTCACATAATCTATTGTGGGAACAAAAATACTACCATCAGCAGCAATTTGAGTTTGGGAGATGAGATATTACAGCTCATTAGAAGCCTATTGAAAATTACTAAGGAAAGAAAGAAACAATAGATATTTTCAAAACAGTAGCAAAGATGGTTCTTATGTTTGGGAGAATATAAAAATCAATATAGCTGAAACTCTCAAACATAAGATACCTTAACACAACACCCTTTCTATGGAATAGAAATACATCTGCAATCAGCTATCTCTTGAGCCAAGTGAAGCCACTTTACCTCATTTTCATGTTAACAAGGACAGATTGAGAGATAGTCAAGCTAGAGCCCCTCTTTTGGGTTATGGACAATTAAACACTGATGGTGCTTCCAAAGGAAATAAAGAGGGTGACGCGCATTTCTTTTTTGCTGAAAATCTCGGTGTTGCTACCAATAATATTGTGGGGATGAAAGCGGCTGTAAAGAGTGGCTGGCTGAAAATTCAAGTATGTTCAGACTCTCTAACTGCTATCAATGTTTTTTCTGATAGAAAAGCCACTCTTCCAAATTGGCGAATCGCTAAAGAAGTCTGGCAGATTAAAAAATTGCAGGAGAAGTTCCAAGAAGTGAAGTTAGTACACATTCCTCACAAAAGAAATAGAATTGCTGACGGATTGGCTAATTGGGCTCTAGACAATAAGGATCTCTTTGTGCTATGGCTTGCCTCCTACATGGTGGTCCAACCAGTTACAAGAAGACATCAGACATCCTCAATCTTGATACTTCACTATGATGATTGCTACTGCTTTACTGTTGTATAATGCTACTGCTTGGACTAATAGCTTTCACACTTGCATGGCCAAATATGTAAATTTGATTACCATCTAATATAAAATTTAGCTGTTTTAAAAAAGCAATTACTAAGGAATGTCTCAAGAATGGAGATTGCAAAAAGATAAAGATTGGCTATAGAAGGCCAATGAAATAGGTAGCATAATTAGAAATTAAAAAGCTACTACCATAAATAGAAGCACTATAAAATTGATCAAATGATCCATTGCATGGCACCTGAGGCATTCAAGGAGAAACTCAAAAGCCCTTTTCTGAATCGTAATGACTTGGCAACTTAATTCCAATCGCATTAATCTAGAGAACATGGTGGCTGCATTTATTTTCATCATAACCTACAAATGTTTTGGAATGACAAAGGTGTGCTGGAAAAGCAATGGACATAGAATAAGAAACTCGTGTCTGCTGCAGTCATTGCCGCAAAGGAATTGTTTGCATTCCTGTAGAATGCAAATTCACATAATAATATAATGGATACTGGATGTTTGAGTCTTACTATTATTTTGAATTTGTTTTAAAGGAGGGGTTACATGGAAAGCCTACATATCAAAATAGTGAATCTAGCATCTGAGCATGTGCCCCAAAGAGGCAGCATCCCAACACATCTTTAAATATAAACGCAAGCTTACCTTTAAAAACATAACCAGGCCCTACCTACAAGGCAGTAACTCCCCTAAGCCGAGTGGAGAATGGACCTCATGAGATGTAGCCTTATGTTGTTTTCCATAGGAAACCAATGGCAACCGACCAAAATGTATGCCAAAGAGTTTAACAGCTGTCTGATTATTTAAGCATCCCCAAGGAGAAAACTAGCAAGTCTAAAATCCAAGCATGTGCCCCAAAGAGGCAGCATCCCAACAATCTTTACAATATAAACACAAGCTTACCTCTAAAAACATAACAAAGCACTACTTACAAGGCAGTAACTACCCCGAGCCGAGCAGAGAATAGACATCATGAGATGTGCCTTATGTCGTTTTCCATAGGAAACCAATGGCAGCCAACCACATCATATGCCAAAGAGTTTTACAGCTATCTCTGATTATTGAAGAATCCAAAAGGAGAAGACCTCGCTAGGAAAAGCGGATAATGAATTAATGATTAAATAGAACACCTCTAACCCTGCCCAAAATCTCTGTGAATGTTCACCTCCAGAAGACATGACCATCTGTATTTCTATATTAGCCTAGTAAAGAATTTGTTATATCAGTCTTTTGAAATCGTAATTTGAATGCCAAAACACGTTAAAGCACAAGCAAACTCAAATATTGTGCTTGAAGGAAGTCCTTGATTTCCGAATAGTAGATCCTTTGCCATCATTCTTTGGGATTATTCACACCCCCCATCTCCTAACATTTTTCGCTCATGGAGCAACACCAATGGCACGTATGAACTAGATCATATAGATCTTTGTGACAGTTATAAAAGGCCTCACCATTGCTCCACTTCTAATCTCTCCAATTCCATAAATGGACACATCTTCCAAGAATCATTTTGCAAAGTTATACATGGGATGATTTGTCTACTTTGCTTGACTTTTTCAGATTGAGCTATATCTCATGAAGTGTGCCATTGATGTTGCTTGTAATTCTAAATATCTCCCTGCCAAAACAGCATCTTTCATGCCAATCTCTTGCCTGCAAAACAAGGTAGGAGTTCAATTCCAAGTGGGCAATGAAACGTCCAAATAGCCCTCACTTCTAGATCCCAAGCATCACAAGGCCCCTTGTAGTGCCAATATACAAGGTCAATTACACCTTTCTAGGTGGCCCAGATTCGCCTAATCCGAGCTGACCCTGAAATCAATAATGCCTTGGCATTTACACTCATGCCACAAAGTCGAACGCTGCCCCTAATTCCCTGAACGTGTTGGACATTGTGAATTATGTAATGTAATAAAATCTACCATGGAACATCATCATCGACTCCTCTTACTACCCATTTTCCTGCAAGGACTGCCCATGGGGCTCTTATTTTGAGGATTCTTAGACCCTCAAGATCCCCCATGCAATTGTGCAAATGTCACGAGACCCAAAAGGAATCCCATTTGTCCCTCTTGTTTAACCCAAACAAGCTAGAAATTGTATGTGCTACTATAAGTTGAGAAAAGAATTTTTGGCCTTAAAACCATGTTTTGATCAGTGTTACGCGGGGATGCACACCCCCCATTCCCAAGCCACCCCAGACGTCCTAGGGACTTGGGGACGGGGATGAGACATCCTCCTCACATTCCGGCAAATGCAAAAAACTAAAGGGGACGTCCCACGTGCTTTATGAATCAGGGGACACTGGACGCCGTGACGTGCATCCTATGGCCCAGCAATTTATTTATTTTTATTTTGTTTTCAAAAAAGGTTCTCTTTTTTTTCTTTTTACAATCATGCTGATTAATGAAGATTTGTTTTCATTGTCATATTGATATCGTTGATTTATCATTGTATCTCTATCTAGTATGAAGTATCAATGAAACTCGGATTCTCGGTTCCGATTTCTATGTTAGTGTCAATGACTAAATATGAAACAATATGAACATTGACTATTAAATATAGCATTTTGGGCCTTGGCTTGTGTGATGAATAATTAGATTAATGGTTTCAATCTTCAAACTTTCAGTTTTAAGTCTTACTTTATTTAAGTATTCATGTTATATTTGTAATATATATAAATTTTATATTTTATTTATTAGCTGTCTCCCTGCCGTCCCCAAAATTTGAAAAAAAAAATTGCCATCCCGGAAACCCTGTCCCGGAGTCCTAGGTAACTATGGTTTTGTTTGGTTTTTATTATTTAACCAGATATTCTTCATAGTGCCAGGACTGTTTCCATAACTAATGGCTGATTCTAGGTACACTGACCCGCATTTATTATCTAATCTTATGCCATTTTGGATGCACATAATTGTGCATGGCTATCAACAGCACTATGGAAAGAGATGATTTGGATTATAGGAGAGCTTTCACAGATTTCATTGATTCTTAAGGCCTTGGAGATAATTCACTTGATATATTTTTAATCTAGTTGCCGATTGTATTTATTATCTATGGCACCTGCATTTCAGATGTATACCTCTTACTATGAGGATATCCTAGCCCTCTCACTCATATGCCAAGTATCATGGATCTACTTCTGGTTGGGGTCATGGGCCTTCTATTTTTCCATAGCAACATGCCGAGCCATTAAGACAAGTGTTGCAACACCAGGTTTCTTTCCAATTATGGAGACTCATCAGCCTTGTATGTTAAGAGAGGTTCAAGGGAAAGTATTTGTTGGAGGTTGAAAGCGTCCATATTGTGAGCTAAGCTCTCTTTCAACCCAACATGGAATTGCCTCGCAAGTGTGTGATATGCAACCTGAGGCAAACCTCCGGAGAGAGCCAGCATCTCATAAATTTCTACTCCTGGCACTATTCTAATCTATCTACACTAACACTTACAAAGAAAGGGGAGAACGAAAGGGTAATGTGAAACAAAAGGCAATGTTCCATAAGTAGAAAAGAATCTCTTTCCAACCAGTATTTGAGAATGACACGATGTATCAAGCAAACATAAGTATAATCCACACACACATCTATCATAGCTTAACAGAAGGTGAGGAAACAATAGCGAATAGGACGTATATTAGTCACAAAAAATCAACTATTATTCACATATACACAACTGTATTACAATATGAAAGAGGCCCTGGATGCATTAGATTTACTCATAGAGAGGCTAACATACTAAGAAGAAGGAGAAATGGCTAAGGAAACGTGTTAAAACAAAGTGTTTAGAACAAAAAACACCCAACCCCTAGAACATAACAAACTTTGTCCTTTAAAGCGAAGAATTGGAGGGAAAAACCAATTCGAATCAAGAAGTGAAAGGAGCATGACAAATTGTCCATTGATTGTTGAAAATCCGGAGTCTGACATGGCCATGCGTCTGAAGGGAGGCAAATAGCCACTTGGAGCAATTACTAATTGGAAGATTCTTTTGGCATGTGAGCTCAAATTGTTGGCCCATTTGCACTGTGTCGGCTGACCATTATTCCCTGTAACTACTTCAGGCGCTGAAACAGTGCTTCATGGTTATCATGTAGCATAAGCTGCCTAGAGTCATCAATGTAATAGCTAAAGTATTTTGTGGCTCTAGCTGGTGAAGGAAGTCGACTTGAGTCCATGGCAGTGTTTGAAACATTGTGAGCTAACGAGGAATTACACAATTCCTATGAACAAGCAAAAGAATGTGAAGGATGCATGGTTGTGCTGAAATGCAACCAAGTCAGACACGGCTTGCCAAACTATAGAAAAATGGATGAGGAGACCGCCACGATACAACACAGTGTTCCACGGCATGAGACGAACAAAGATGGAAGTGGGAAAAAGATGCCGTGGCTTTGCCTAAACACTTTGCGCATGGAAAAACATGGCACAAAGCCTCTAGGGAGGTCTACAAGTGATTTGCGGCCATGAGAAACTACATGCGGCTTTATAGGACATCTTCACGGGCTTTAGAAAGCATTCTCGACAATGGTAGTGCATGGTTGCTTGACTTAGTAACAAAGAAGCATATGGAAAGGAGAAAAGCAAAATGCATAGGGATGAAAGATTAGCATTTCAAGGCAGAAAAATGAGAACGACGACAATCATGGCTTGCAATAGTAATTCGTTGGCCCACGATGTAAAGAAACTAGTATTCCATGGCTTGGTAAGAACTTGGCGGCATCCGCAGGCCCAAAACAAGTTGCAAAAAGATGAAGGTAAAGATGGAAAACGTGTAAGGTTGGGGAAAGCATGCAGGAGAATGACCTATCATAAATGAAAAAAGGAAAAGGTTTACAAGCATCCACGGCTAAGGATTTGGCTTTAGAAGACAGGTGAGATTTTCAAGTACTGTGCAGCTTGGGACAGTGTATTGTGGGCCGCAGTGCAAAGGAAAATGTTGCAAACATAAAATAGGAAAAATGTTTGAGGGGCTCAAGTTGTGAAGGCACAAGGTTGATGAAGATGGGCAAGGGGCTCATTTTGATTAACAATTTTGGTGACTTTCGGGGATGTCGGCTAAATGTTATGAAACCAGTAGCCTTTAGCATTAATTGGGCATGGAGCCTCACTAGTATAGCTTGGGAATTCACGACTCCTTAAAATTTCAAAAAGGGTGAGCAAGACAAAAGCACTAAGTCTTGCAAAAAAGCCGAGAAAAAAGAAAGCAAAGGAAAAGTAAAGCTAGAATGGGAACGACTATATACAGGGTGTGGCATAAACACCCACGAGTATTGCTTGACGAACATCTCATTGACTAGGATCTGCAAATGTTAGCCATCGAGCTTGGAGAGTTCGAAGGCATTCTTTTCTCTGCATGAAGTGATCTAATAGGGGCTGCTCCTAATGGAGTCAAACTTGGAATGCCTTCCAAGTTTCGCACAGTCAACATCCCACTTCAACACAAGGTTGCCAATTTCAAACCGTTGATTAGCCACACGCTTGTCAAAGAGCTTCTTGATTGCATGTTGGTGTTTCTAGAAATTGACGTTGGACTTCTCCCTAATTTTTTCATGGTGCATTAACTCTACAATCTTGACCACCCTAGCATGATAATGCTCTAATTCCAACACATGAGCAAATTCTAAAGTTGAAAGCTCCAACAAAAGCGGAAGCTTAGCTTCAGTTCCATACACCTACATGAAAGGAGAATTGTCACCTAAGCACTTAAGCAAAGATCCTATTGGCCCACAAGGTTGATTTTACCTATATATGACATGTTATTTGATTTTGCCCAATCGTATGCTTCATGATCTTGATCAAGTTCTTGTTTGTGGGCATTGCAGGTCCACTACCTTGCAGATGGAAGTCTTAAGGTATTTGCCATACCTTAGGGAAAATTTTGTGATCTTGCTCCCATGGATGACTTAGTATTGTTTGATATAATTGTGTGCGGGGCACAAAATCTTGTGATGATGCCTTCAAGAAAATCCATGATGATGTAACCTCCTTGAGCAGAACTGCTTATGTTCATCTGGCGAAGTAGTCTATGGTGATGAGGATCCTTTTGTGACCGGCAGTGGAAGGCACGTTGATCATGCCAATGAAGTTCAATCCCCATTGTGAGAAAGGTTGATCCACCGCGATAGGTTGAAAAGGAAGTGTGGCTCTATGTTTTATGCCTGTATAGAACAAGCATTCACAACATTGCCTTACCCACTTAAAGGCATTTAAGAACAAGTTAGGGCAATAGTAACCGACCCACACGATCTTTGTTGTCATGGTCCGCAAAGTGAAGTGTTCTCCTATGAATCATTGGCGACACTCTCTAAGCACCCTCTCTATGTCTTTGGACTCAATGCACATTAGCAAAACACCGTCCACATTTCTTCTAAACAACACTCTAATTAGCTCGTAGGGGATGGCTTGGAGTCTAAAATGTCTTCTCTTGGTTCTATCCAAGCTTGTGGGATATTCTCCAGTGGAGAGATACCTAACCATCTTCTTAGTACAATAGGGCTTGTTTTCTTCACTCAGCAACTAATCATTGTGGGTTCACACAATATCTATTGAGCTCTCTAAGTCCTCAGAAAGGTGTTTGCAAAGCGCTTTGCCTCTTATAAGCTTGGTACTAAAACATCAAACTCCATGATTTTGGTGATCCAACCAACTCTTTTGTCACTAATTTCTCCTCACGCAATGTAGTCTTTAACACTAGAGTGAACCACAAAGACCATGATCTTGTTGTTGGAGAGGAAATGTTTGAAGGTCATTACGGCCTTTGGGACCACAAAGGTTTGTTTCTCAATAAAACTATCCTTGTCTACATATTCCTTGAGCATTTGACACGTGAAAGCAATGGGCTGCTCAAGTTCTTGCTAGTTCCACTAAGTGAGGATTGTGTCTATACTATGCGAGCTGCCAAAGGCATAGGGGATGAAGTCCTTCTCAAAGTTCAGGTTGGCTAACACTGGAGCTTGATAGATGGTTTTCTTGATGATTTTGAAGCTCTCTTTTCCTTCTGGTGTCCACTTGAAGGATGTGTCCTTCTTTAGCATACACGTAACGGGCCTAACAATACCCGCAAAGTCCATGATGAACTTCCTCGCAAAGTCAGTGATGATCTTCCTTGTGAAGTCCATGATGAACTTCTTCACGAAGTTGATCTTTCCTAAGAAAGACTGCAATGATTTCTTGCAAGGCGGCAAAGGCAAGGCCATGATGGCAAAGACGCAATTTGGATCTATTGCAAGGCCCGCCTTAGACACGTCCCAACAGCTTGCCTTCAGGGACTACGAAGATAGATTACTTGGGATTGTGACAAATCCCAAACTCCCATGGAAGATCTATTCCAAATGATCTAAATGATCCTCCTACTTTTTTGAAAACACAGTGATATCATCTAGATTAACTAGAATGATATCATTTATCAGAACTTTAAAGACCGTGTCCATTATCATCTCAAATGTTGCTCCAACATTGGAGAAACCAAAGGCTGTTCTTTTGTATGCATGTCCCCTATTTGGTATGAAGGCAGTCTTGAATCAATCCTCCTCTTTGACAATCACTTGATTGAAACTAGAGAAGCTGTCAAGTAGAGAGAATCTCTCAGCTCCTACTACCATCTGCAGAATTTGTTCCATGGGTAAGAAGGGATGATGATCTTGAGGGAAGCTATGTTTAGATCCTTGAAATCCACAAAGAGGAGTATTACTCCATTCTTCTTTCTTACTGGCACCAAATTGGCTACCAAAGTAGAATGCTTGATCGGGTAGATGATGTTGGCCTTAATTAGCACTATCAAATGCTTCCTGATCAATTATTTAATCCAAGGGTTAACAGGGCTCTATTTCTACCTGGCTGGCCTAGCATCAGGTGTCAGCTCGATGGTATGTTGAATGACTTTTGGATTGTAGAACTTGAGATCATCATAGGTCCATGCAATGATGTCATTATACTCTTTGCATTTTGGAAGGAAAGATTTTTGTTGTTCAATACCAAATACCTTTCCAAGGTTGAGAGATTTTTCTAAATCAATCATGACTTCTTGGTAATCTTCATCCTTGATTACCATGCTCATCTTCTCTTCGTAGTACTAATCATTAGAATTGAACATTCTTTCCAAGGTCACAACTCCCTTACGAAGTTTGTTCGTCTTCAGCTGACTTACCTAATTATCATATGCTTGTTACAATCTAGGATGCAATTCCTCTAAAAAATCAGCTTCTTGTTGGATGAAAGTGGCAATCCGATTATCACTCCCAAAAACTTGCCAATGACAATTGTTATTTGGTATAGATGGTCTAACCAGAAGCTTTACTCGTTATGCGCGACCTATCATGAAGTCTTTAGGTGGATCAAATTTTGCACCAACCACTGCCATCCTATCTGCCTATGCTTTCTCTTTTCCGGGGACCACCTGAATGTTGAAAGCATCAAATCCTTCAATGAGGCCACACACTCTGTGATTGTAGGCTTTCAGCAATGGATTTTTGGCAAGGCATTATGATCTAACCTACCTAATGACCACCTTGGTGTAGCCAAACACCCAAACACCTGTAGCTGCTTAACTTCTTTCTTTGCAGCTACATATAAACCTTGAGTCAAAGCTTCATGCTCCATTGCATTGTTCGTGTAATTGAATTGTAGTATGTGGGAGTGGAAGCTCTTTTCCTCACTTGGAGAGATGAAAACCACACCAGCACCAATGCCAATCTTTAATTTGGAGACATTTTCCATTGTCAACAGCTTGGAACTTCTTCTTTGAGCACCCGCAAAACTCGGGTACTTAATTGCATGGCTCATCAGGGGTTGAAATTTTCTGCTCGTCATCTTGGATTGTGCAATTGGATTACGCGAGCCACGGATCAAAGGTTTCCACATGGAATTGAGCAACTGGCTTTTTTGAATAGTTACCTTGGTGTTATATCTTCTTTTGAGCAGCATGTGGGACCGGTCCAATGATTGATAGCCTCCTATATTGGCAGTAAAAGATATAGAAAGGCAAATTGCAAACATAGGCAACAGATCGATGACCACAATCTCTTGAGGTACTATTATGCTTAAACAAGCATACAAAGTGAGGCACAAATATTTGATAACACCCATTGTCTTGACCGCGGTGCCATCTAATTGGACAACACTTTTGGCTATAGGGGTGTAGCTAATATCCAACACATCAGCTACTTGTTTGGGCATCACAAAGGTGCTAGCTCTTGAATTGATCATGCAATTGTGAACCAGGCGGTCACCAACAATCAAAGAAAGGTAAAAAGGAGGAAGTTTCCCGCTTTCAGTACCTTCCTTGATTGGAGTTGACTGTAAGAGATTGGTGGCTGCAAAAGTTGCCTTCGTTGTTGGTTTGGGAATACTTTCCACTTGCTTCAAGACCTCTTCTAGGCAATCCATTCATCCAAGCATGGGGAGAGCATCCCACATTATAAGACTTAACACTGATCTTCTTCATATGATCCACTACATTGAGAGGCGTATGTGGAATCTTCTACTAATTGTATGCAATCTAATCCCTCTTGGGCTTCTCCATTAATGCATAGGAATCCTTAGTCATCACCGTGTCTATAGGAGATAGTTATGTTGGTGGTGGAGACGTAACAGTTGGAATTCTTTGTTCCGCAAGTTGCGATACACTGGGAGTAAGAAGAGGAGCCGCAAGTAGAAAAGGTTGTTCTAAAACTTGCTTCTTCAACTGCGTGTTGTAGTCTAATTGCACTTGGGGCTTTGACGCACTAAAATTGTTAGTGTTGATTGCACAAAAGTCCTCTTATAGCCAACATGCAATTTTTCTTCAAGTGGCAGCATAAAAGATTGACTTAGTTTGGCCTATGAAGCTTGTTGTGTGGGTTGAATTGGCTGTGTTGCAGAATTTTGCACCACGAGTGCTTGACTTGCATCTCCAAATGCGCACCTATTTGAATCATGAGGCGATCCCCAAGGATAGCACCACTTCAAATATTCTACCATGTTGTTTTGAACAGGAAGATGAGCTTTGTTTGGGTTGGAGACCGCGGGAAACTGTTGTTGAAATGGTCTAACAAGGGCAATTTGGCTCTGATGTGGTTTTGTAATGTCCCCAAAAGGAGAATTTTCAAACCCAAACAGATTTGAGGCAAATCCCTCAAGCCAAAAGCAAATTATAAAAGATATAGCAATTATTTTTAATGCAGATCTGATTTATAAAGGAAAAATGAGACTAGGGTAGGGAAGAAAACTCATAAAAATCAGCCATTAAATTGTGATGTTTCCACTCCAATCAGATCCACTAATTTTATAAAGCCAATATATGAAGAAAAATCCAAATTTTTGAAACACAAAGAGACTGAATTAATTTATTAAAATTATGCAAAACTTGCCTTCACACACAGCTGTAAATAAAATATTTTGGAGCCAAAATCCCCTCCACAAAAGCTGATTTAGCTCACCAAAATCTGCAAATGAAAAAGCACCTCAGATTTGAAATTTGGAAGCTTACAACACTTCCAAACAGCCCACCATGCAAGTCGCACTTCCTAGGAAGAATTTGGAAACAAGGGAGAAATGCAGCCACACAATCTATTCTCCAAATACGTGTCCAAATCTGCGAAAATTACAGCCCTCTAAACAATTGGAAAACTACTGGAAATCAGACAACTCTTTTATGCTCTATGAAAACCCCAAGATAGAGAATCTTCTCAAACTAGAGGAAGGGTTTTTGTCCTTCTCTAGAACTCTTGGAGGGTTTTTGTCCTCAAGAGTGGAGATGTAAGCAAAATGATCAACATACAAATTTGAAATGTGAGAATAAACAAGTGATGCCCTCCTAAAGCAACTCAACTTGCTTTTATAGAGTTTATGACCCAAATAGCCCACCCTTGATAACCAATCAAATTTGTCCTCCTTCATTTAATATTTTCTCCACTTGTTTATATCTCCTAGGGAGGTCGCATTTTCCCTTGAACAAATAAAACATTTCCAAATGCTTTTCCCTTTTTCTATTTTTAATTTATCATTAAGTTCATAATATTTTATTATAAATGCTTTATAATATTTCTTTTATTTTTTTCTTTTTTTGTATTTGCACTTTATAATAAATTATTATAACTTAAGTCCCCCTTGATTTTATTCCTTAGCCATTGGGGAGACGAAATGGATTAAGGGTCTTCGACTGGGAAGGGGATATTACAGATTTGTTTGGTTGATAAGTCGGGTTATAAGGATGGAAAACCCTAGGTGCAAGTTGAGCTTGATATCTTTTCATGGTAGTTATCTTGTTTGTCATATTTTTGCATAGGGCTTTAAGTTCTTCCATCTCATTGGAAGAAGTGTTAGGGATAGGTAGCACATGTTCAGGTTTGGGAACAAATGTCAGAGGCGGAGTTGGAATATTGCTAGCATTGGAGATCTCAAGGAAAAAGGGCATTGACAATCTAGCAGCCAACTTTCCAACTTGGATGAGGCTATTTTCCACAATATTGCAATTTTGTAGGCATCAGGTAGAACACGGCCACCCATGGATTGGATCATGACTGTAATATTAGTGTTCAAGGCTTTGAGGAAGAAATGGAAGGCTGAATGATGTGACTATCTTACCTGAAGCAGAATTCTATCCAAGTCATATGAAATTTGAAGTTGAAGTCAGACATTTCTTTAGTAGGAGCCCTCTTAAACGTTGTCCACTACACCATAAGAGATAGATCATCCCCCTTCTCTTGAAATTGCTTGGAAAACTTTTCTCCCAACTCGTCCCAATTATGTATTGAGTTAGGTGGAAGACACCTATACCAATCTAAAAAAAATCCTTTCAAGGAAGAGGCAAGGATTCGCACAGCAACAACACCCTAAATGACAAGATGGACAAAGTAGAGGTTGGCAATATCTTGGATGTGCTCAACAAGGGGTGATTGCACTTTCTCCAATGAAAAATGGAAGGCTTTTAAGGGTATTTATCGTAATATCATTCCATGCAATCAAAGCTAAATGGCTACCTCCATTAGAGGAAAGAAATGGAAGGTTCCTTTGGAGAGCAATGAAGGTAATAGGACGGAGTTTCCATCAAAAAGCAGCAAAAGGTTTATTGGGAGGAGAGGAGGATTGTGCTCTTTGGATGGGGGAGACAGATCTTTGTACAAATTTACTTCTTCTTGGAGAGAGTTGTAAAAACTTGAAACATCCATATCTTCTAGAGCTGCTCCTTGTCACTATTTATCTCATGAGCTATGGTCATTGGGTCTATGGAAACAGAGGGGGGGTTGGAGTCACCACATGTTCGAGATATGGTTCAGACAACCAAATAAGCCAAGAAAACACTAAAACTTAGCATTATAAACACAACATTCATTCTTGAATTAACAAAGACATTAAATATATTAATAAGAATGAATAAAGTCCCACTGGGCGTGCAAAAATTGTTGCAGATTGAAAGTGTTTGTGTTAAAAGTGATTTGAGCTTATTTTCAACACAACATGGGATTGCCTTGCAAGTGTGGGACATGCAACCTGAGGCAAACCTCCTAAGAGAGCCGACTTCTCATCGATTTCTACTCCTAGCACTATTCTAATCTATCTACACTAACACTTACAGAGAAAAGGGAAGAGAGTGTAATGTACAAAAGGAGATGCACCAAGAGTAGAAAAGAATATCTTTCCACCCAAGGTTTGAGAATGACACAATTTATTAAGCAAACATAAGTATAATCCACACACACATTTATCACAGTGCAACAGAAGAGGAGGATGGAGGAGATTGACCGTTGATTGTTGAAAATCCAAAGTCTAACATGGCTATTATACAGAGAATGAGATGCTAAGGAGGAGAAACAGCTAAGGCAAGAAGTTAAAAACAAAGTGTCTAGAACAAAAATACCCATCCCCTAGAATAGAACAGACTCGATCCTTCATATGGGAGAATTGGAGGGAAAAACCAGTTCAAATCAATAAGTGAAAGGAGCATGGAAGATTGTCCATTGATTGTTGAAAATCCAAAGTCTAACATGGCTATTATACAGAGACTGAGATACTAAGAAGGAGAAAGGGCTAAGGCAAGATGTTAAAAACAAAGTGTTTAAAACAATAATACCCAACCCCTATGATAGAACAAACGTTGCCCTTTATAAGGAAGAATTGGAGGGAAAAACCAAATTGTATCGAGGAGAAGTGAAAGGTGTGTGGCAGGTGGGGGGGGAATGTTCAAATCTGTAGCAAATTTTGACCAATCTACACAAAATCCAATTGGTTAATATGAATTGGGGCCACTTTAGATATGGTTATAAGATCCGGTCTTGAAGTTGTGCAGTGTAGTGCCCACTCCTCTTCGACACTTGTTATATAATAATTTTGATTACTCTTGACTAGAGACATGGAAATTATTATTATATTTTGATTAACCTGTTGATAGACAGTATGGATATTTTGATTATCGATATGTAGTGACTCATATTATAAATGGTATAGACTACTAGCAGACATTGAGAGATGATGATCTAATTTTGTTTCATTATATACTAAAGTTTTGAGTTTTTGACAACGATGATTACATTAAGATGTTTGTACTGACCTTATGATCTTATTGATGTTATAACTTATCAATATTGAGATGTTCTTTGATTGCAACTAATTGATAGAAAATTCTAGCTTTGATGATGATGATATAACTATGTGTATGATGTTGTTGGATGATATGTATATGTGTTTTATTTATTTATGTATTTGATGTGGCCTTGAGCCTGAATGGGTATTGTTTGATTAGTTGCAGGAAATTATATCACAATAAACAAGAAGGGGCTAAGAGACTAACCATGGAAGAATATCAAATGTTTGCAACGAAGGTAACCTTTGCCACTTTTTGTTCGTATATAGTGTTGCGTGAATGTTGATCTCATTAAAAGGTTCCCTTGAGGGGTGACCTCAAATATGACCATGGGTTATGTGTTACTTTTCCCTCTTTCTTATTATTTATTTTGTTGAGTATGTGATTTCTTTTATTGTAATGTATGTTCACTGTATTATTTCTTAATTAATGTGCTATTGTTTAGATAATTAATCATGTTAATTATGCTAAGTTGGGGATGTGACTATGTTGGTATTAATTGTGGTAGATAGTCCTTGTTCTATTATTTATTTGAGATGGATTTTATTGATTTTGGAGTTATGTACTCAACCTCACTTTTCCAATCTCGAATTTTGACTTTGGAGCCACTTTTAGAGGCTTGTGGGACAAGTTAAGCTTGTCCCATACCTATTAAACTCACCCACCAACCATACCTATGATGTAAGGGATCAAAATTAGGCCTCATTATGTGTTTTGGAAGGAAAAATAGATAATTAATTGCACTTTCTTACAAACTCTTTTAATTATGTCCTTGGAAGCATGGAGTAATGGTTCGTGTGTTTAAGGAAAAATTTCATATCCTCACCCACCCATTTGATTAGTCTTGTTATTTTTGTTTTACTTGGTGGGGTGGATTGGAGGAGATGTTATGTGGTATCATAAATGGAGCCACCTCACCCTCCTCTCTACGTTTTCTATTTATGTGAATAATTTTGGGGTTTTGGGGGTTACTTGGTTTTGTTGTACACTTTCATACTTTGGGAATTGTTCTTGAGTTCTTTTTTTCTTGGAGCTTGGGAGCTTGCTTTTTATTTGGCTTGGACTTGGAAAAGGTTGGATTTTGTTGCTTGTAGATTGAAGATTCTTGCAATGGCAAGGTAAGGTGTATACCCTTGTATTTTATTTTACTTGTGTGATGTATGGTAAAACGAATAAACTTTTGTGTTTGTTTGGGTTTTGGGGTAGTATGGTCTTAAGGAAGGTGTGGGAGAAAAAAATTGGGACCATTGGGGAGGGAAAAGGGAGTTGTGAGGCATGCATTGTGGAGGGAGTGTGATTAGGGTGTTCCACCTATGGGGAGAGAAAAGGAAAATATTGCTAAGTTTTGTATATTTTTAAATGGGGAGAGATAAACATATTTTGAGTGTTTTTTTGATATGCACATGGAGGTTTTCAGTTGGAACCCCTATTTCACTTGGGAGGTAAAAGGATGTGGTTCCCATATTTATCTTCTCCCTTGGCTTAGATTTTAGGCCTTTGTGTTGGAAAGTTACATATTGTTGATATGGGTGTTTTTTTTGTGCTTATATGTATTGCATATTTGTTGGCATGACTATATGTAATGTTAATCCTATATAAAAAGTTGTCATTGGTTGAAAACATTCCCTATTTCTCCATTTTTGGGGCTCGGGGGCCAATGAGAAGGGTGCTTTCCCCTTCTCATTTCAATAAAGGTTTGGGAGGTGAGTGTTTCCTATGCTCCCTTCCTTGTTGTTTTGATTTGGAGATGAAGGAGAAATGCTATGGAGTTGCAAGTTGATCAAGGGATGAACACATGTGTTGATACCAAAGAAAGAATTGTATTGTTGTAATGTTATCATGTTGTCTCTACTTTTGATTGGAAGGGTTGTGCACTCTTATATTTAAAATGAGTTCTTCTTAGTTGATTTTCAAACTATGTAATGTAAATGGTTGAATGAAGGAAGTTGCAAGTTGTATCCAATTGAAAATAGGAAGTCCGACATGGCCATGCAATTGAAATAGGGCAAACAACCGCCTAGAGCAATTACTCATCGGATCGTCCTTTTGGCGTGTAAGATCAAATTGTTCGCCCATTTAAATTGAGATTGTTGGCCATTATTCCCCACAACTACTTTGAGCACTAAAACAATGTTTCATGGTTTTCCTGTAGCATAAGGTAGTTGGAGTCATCAATGCAATAGCCTAAGTAGTCCGCGACTCTAGGCAGTGAAGGAAGTCGACTTGAGTTCATGGCGGCATTTGAAACACTGTGAGTTGATGAGGAATTCCACAATTCCTATGAACAAGCAAAAGAATGTGAAGGAAGCATGGTCGTGTTGAAATGCAACCAAGGAAGTCAAGCACAGATTGCCAAACTGTTGAAAAGTGGAAGACAACGCCGTAGTAAAACACAATGTTCCGCGACATGAGACAAACAGGGTGGGAGTGGGAATAAGATGGCATGGCTTACCTGAACACTTCACATGAAAAAACATTACAGAGAGCCCCTAAGGAGGGCCTACTAGTGATTTGCAGCCTTGAGAAGTTGCACATAGCTTCATAGCTGGAAAAAAAAACAGCATAGCTGGCTTTGGACATTGTTTTGTGGCCTTCCACAAGCATTCATGGCATTGGTAGTGCATGGCAGCTCGCCTTAGTAACAAAGAAGAAGATAGAAAGGAGAAAGGGGAAGCGCACAAGGATAAAAGCTTAGCATTTCAAGGCAGAAAAAGCGGAGAAACGATAATCAAGGCCTGCAATAGTGGTCCGCAGCCCGTGGTGTAAAGAAACCGGTGTTACATGGCTTGGTGAGAAACTTAACAGCATCTGTGGGCTGAAAACAAGTTGTGAAAGGATGAAGGCGAAGGTCGAAGGATGGGGAAAGTATCGGGACAATGAATTGACATAAATAAGGCAACGCAAAGGTTTGCAGGTATCTGTGGCTCAAGATTTGGCTTTAGAAGGCGGATGAGATTTACCAATGTTGCGTAGCTTGGGACAATGTGTTGTGGGCCACGGTACAAAGGAAAATGCTGCAAACACAAAATAGGGAAAATGTCTGGGGGTCACAGGTCACGATGGTGAAAGATTGATCCGTGTGGGTAAGGGGCTCATTTTGGTTAACAATATCTTGCTTCCCCCTAGGATTGTCCAACCTAGCCTCCTTAGCCCAGGTCATTCTAATCAGATCCTTCATTTGTCATGTGGTGGATGATGGCTTTGATTCTTCTTCTATTGACATTGTTGGTTCTTCTCTTCTACTCCAAGCTTAGCTATACAATTGTCACTGCAATGGGTCCCAACTCTCAATCTTCAACCTCACCATTCACATCCATCTCTTTTCCTACTTTGAAGGGTATTCCATGTCTTGGTGAAAACTTGGCGGCATCCATGGGCTGAAAACAAGTTGTGAAAGGATGAAGGCGAAGGTAGAAGAATGGGGAAAATATGTGGACAATGACTTGACATAAATAAGGCAAGGCAAAGGTTTGCAAGCATCCATGTCTCAAGATTTGGCTTTAGAAGGTGGATGAGATTTACCAATACTGCGTAGCTTGGGACAATGTGTTGTGGGTCACGGTACAAAGGAAAATGCTGCAAACACAAAATAGGGAAAATGTCTGGAGGTCACAGGTCACGAAGGTGAAAGATTGATCAGTGTGGGTAAGGGGCTCATTTTGGTTAACAATATCCTACTTCCTCCTAGGATTGTCCAACCCAGCCTCCTTAGCCCAAGTCATTCTAATCAGATCCTTCATTTGTCAAGTGGTGGATGATGGCTTTGATTCTTCTTCTATTGACATTGATGGTTCTTCTCTTCAACTCCAAGCTTAGCTATAGAATTGTCAGTGCAATGGGTCCCAACTCTCAATCTTCAGCCTCACCATTCACATCCAGCTCTTTTCCTACTTTGAAGGGTCCTCTCCTCACATGGCGATTTATATTTTCACCTATACATTGTGGCTACGATTTATCCATGATGCGTTTATGCCCTCCTTTTGCTTCCATTGTTTTCTTTTAATTTTTTAGTTCTTGGTTGCTTTTTATCTCCAAACTAGCACTTTTCTATCATAATTGGGTGTATTTAACCGTCCCATGACCTGCTTTTATCAATTGTAATGATTTCATTCTTTCTTTTTTTTCATTCTTTCAAGAGGCTGATTTGCTTATGCAGCTGTGTGCACACCTTACCCAATCTTTCCTAGTCCTTGAAAACCTAAATCTGATTCTTCCCTATTCCTTATGTAGGACATTAATTACCGTTCTAAGTTTATATTTAGCTTCATCTATTTTGGGCTTTTGGCAGATTGCCAGTACAAGTGCACCATCATCATTCTTCAGAGTGTTAGTTTGAAAAAGTAGCACGGAAGGATTTTGGAAGCATTCTAAGACTACACATATGCATGCTAAATGATCACGACACATTTTACTAAATTACTATAGTGTTTTCCAAAAGAAACAGATTTGTACTTGTATTTACTGTGATCTCAACAATTATAATGAAGTTCCACCCCATTGTAATCAGTTTGTGACCCTAATGGATTCTCGGCTGGACACGATCTGGTAAATGCTTAAGCTACCACTGTATTATAGATAGCTTGGGATGGCATCTATATACAGTGTATAATGCAGAATGGAACGGGTCATATTAGGCTACTGCAGGTTGTGTCACTGAATTGCATACCTCTGAAGGTTGAGGTCTGCATAATGATGTTTGAGTGCATAGATATGATGAGGAGGCATGTATAATATGCTCATGATATTGTGTAAGTTAACATCATGAGCCATAGCAGAAATACCTAGAGAAGAACATGAGAGGGATATTATTAATGAGAAATGTGCGACCCTATAGTGGTAAATCTGACAGTCCTGTAGTGCTAAACCTGACTACTTGAACTAGACCCTTCAATGATTTGAATCTTGCTATAGATTATGATAGGCCAACATGCCTAGAGTCATAAACTTCATCTTTCAATGTCATAATGTGAAAATGTCTAGTTACGCTGATAAAGAAGTATATTGCAATGTGCATGGTCATAGACCTACATGCACCTAGCCCTTGAACATTGGTTTCATATTTTCAATGCCCATTCGTTGATAAATTGATTAATGTTTTCTTTATGAATCTGGACATCAACAAGGAACTATCTGAACATAACAGCACCAAAACATGAAGCATCTTTTGCACCAATGTTATAGGGTGAAGGAAAGGATTGACATGTGAGACATTGTGTCTGTGTGTCAGGGCAATGGTCAGCAACCACATCGCACTGACCAATCAAAGAGGAGTCAATAGGATGTTTGAACTAGCCATATAGCATGTCTTCTGAAGTGACGTCTCCAATAAAACCAGACTAAATGTATAATTAATCCTTCCACATGTATCTCTAGTTCTTGAAACATACCAACTATATAATTGTGTAGCAATTATCCTCTATGTTAGAGGTGACAAAGAATTAGGCCTTCACACTCTCTTTTGCATCCTAGTAATATATGATGCTTCAAAATTTAATCAAATTGGAGAAAAATTGAGAACAATCTAGAATGTAAGTGCTGTCAATTTTGTTACTAATAAAAATTAGATCATGACAAGTCTGATCACAAAGGTATCCACAAATCTCGAGTTGTTCCAGTCAAAATCCAATTTTCTGTCTAGAATGATATTATGGCAAGTTTGATCACAAAGTTCAAAGTCTAATTCCCCCCCAGACTAAGAAATGGTGGGAGAGTCATTCATCCTATAAAACAACTTAAAAAGTTTCGGCTCTTTTGAGAACAAAGTCATCTCAATCCCACAATACAACATGCAATTGCATACAACATATGAAATGCCCAAATAATTTCCCAAGAGGTTTATACTTCATTGGATTCAGTGATAGAAGTGATTCCCAACATAACAACATGCACTGGGATAGTGCTCTTTAATACTAGGTTTTTATCTATAAATATACAAAGAAAGTAACAGGGGCATTACATAGCCCAAAGGGCATCAGATTATATGAACATAATTTTCACACGAGCAGAAATGTCATTTACAATGTATCTTTGATTCTTTTGGCTATTCTTAATTGATTATAGCCTGAAAATACATAAAGGAATGACTATAACTCACTCCCTGCCACTTCTTCCAAGCTAGAATCCATAAAGGAATTGAAACAGGGTCTTTCTTAGTGACTACAGTCATTGCATAACATTCCACACAAACACTAGTGGCTCCAACTCCTTTTTAGGTGTTATTACTACCCGGGTCACAAAATAACTTGTTGATACTTCGAATATTATCACAACATGTAGCAATCACTCAATTTCATCATATATACAAGCAGCGTACTTAAGATTCATTTGGTGTCTCCACCAGTAATATGGTTTCCACTGTTAATTGTGACTCTCATCTCATTACTATAACAATCGTATGCGGTTGTTCCTCTGTTGCCAAATCGATTTGTTGGGTTGGAGTCACCATGATCACAATTCATTAACATTTCAGAATTGGACCTGGTTGCATATGTACTTTAGCTTCATTAGTTTGGCGTTACAGAAAGAAAGGAGGGTAGTAATAGATTTGTATTCAATAATTATTACACTCTTCAGGTAATGGTTCAACTTCAGTTTGTAATATCAACTGTCTCACCTCATCTGGTTCTACTTCAATAAAATGGACACAATGATTTCTTCACAATCTTTAAAAAGGCTACATTTGTCTATTCGATTATTCAAGCTCTACTAGACGTTAGGATTGAAACATTAAATATTCCTCCATTTGCTTGTCATCTAGTTGTAGGGATCCTTCTTTGTCGGATTCAAATCTTTCTTCTAAATCAAAACCTGCCCTAGGACTTAATCATTCTCCATTTACTTGAGTTTAGAAGTCCATTGTCAACCTTGCCCTGCCGATCTTTATAGCAGGCATGTCACACTTCCTAGTTCCAACTATGAATAGCTATGTCATGCTTCCAATTATAGATATCTTCAACTTGCTTATGCTAGGGGCCTTTCCTATGTAGTATCATAACAGAATAACATACTCCATTTTCATCACAAGAATATTTAAAAGCTTTTTCACGATTACAGTTTCTTTAGAAGGTAATATAACTAGTGGTTTGATCCTTGTGTGGTTGGACATCCTTAAGGCTGAATCGTGACAGTAGTAGTGGTGTTTAAACTTTATGCAATTTGATCCATTATTCACTCCAAAATCCCCATCAATGATGACATTGTTGAGAGTTAAAGCCTAATTTCAATACCAATTTTTGGAATACCATCTTTTTCTTAAATCATTACATTCATTTCTTCTTTAAAATTTCTTGACATTTGCATTTTGTAGGTTGTTAAATGCTTTCTTATAGTAAGTTCATTGGATGAATCACTTGTGTTTGATTTACAGTTTACCAATCCCGTTAGTTGTAAAGCTGGCTGAAATGATCACTCACTATGCTCTTCCACCTCCAATGTTGGATGTTCTTTCTTCTCTTAATTTTCTTCATCTTCTTCATGATTTCCTTACTTGGAGGATTATTACTTGGGACTCTTCCATTCCAAGGATTATTTTCCTTTAATGGTGAAGGTGGTGGAACCCATTTACACCTAACTTTTGTATCATAGACTTTTACATCGCATGTTACAAAGTTTTATAGGTCATTCTTCTTTTGTATGTTCTTCCATTCTGCATGTCAAACAACACAACCTAGCTTTTCTTTCTTGCTTTCCGTAGATTGAAATTGATTATCATACATTTTTTGCTATTAGTTTTAAACCCCACGTATCATGTATCTTCAACATTATCATCCAATGTTGTTCATGTTCAAACCTGCCTAGGGCTCGATTGGAGAGATTGGAGATGTGATAACAGGAAGGATTTCTACAATTTTATGCCAAAGGATCTTTATAAATGAACACTGTCAAATGTGCACCACTTGAGATAAATTTTGGCCAAAAACATTGGAATAACTCGCGTACTTAAAAGCTCAAAATTTACCTCCGCGGGAAATCAGCCCGACCTACAAAAAAATATTTTTAGGCACAAATCCCAAGCTAGCTAAAAATGCAGATGGAGAACGAATCACCATCTGACGTAGGAGAGTTTTATGCAGACATACTAATCTATCTGCTGTAAAAATTTTGGCCCACTCAGAGGAAAGTTGATTCACACAATTCGGAAGGCAGCCCAAAACGGATGTACAGAAGCATAATCTGTACTTGCAGAAATTGGACAAAATGATGTACATAAGAAGACCTCTCTTCTGGTGAATTTTCATGCAAGGAGAAGATGTTTTTGATAGAGACCAAACTCAGCTTCAAGCATGCACTAATTGTCACTTGCTGAAGGAAAAAAACTCTCTTCAAACAAAAGTAGTCCACCTAAGAAGAAAGAAAAAAACTCATGACACCAGTAGCAAGAAAGCAAAGTGCTTAGCAACCAATGCCAAGAGATGGCCATGATAACATGTAGAAATCAAGTACATTATTACAAAATAAAGATGCAGTTGATAAAATTGCATAGACGCAATAGTATACAAATACTCAAATTTTCATGCAAGGAGAAGACTTTTGTAATAAAAACCAAACTCAGCTTAAAGCATAAACTAATTGTCTCTCACTAAAAGAAAAAATACTCTCTTCAGCACAAGCGCTCCAACCTATGAAGCCAAAAAAACTTATGACACCATTAGCAAGAAAACAAAGTGCTTAGCAACCAATGCCAAGAGATGGCCATGATACCATGTAAAAATTAAGTAGATTATTACAAAATAAAAATGCAATTATTGAGATAGCATAGACACAAGTAGGACACACTAAATAAGGTGGATACCAATAGTATCCAAATACTCAAATAATCCACAAAAGGGTAACGATACAACACATGAATCCAAAAGAATCATAATGAAAGGGAGAACTCTTTTTATATAGACTTGCATATAAAACATGTGTAAGTATGTAATGTCCCCAATGAGACACTTTATGCCCCCAAAAGGAACAACCACAAATCTGACCTCTAACAACAAAATATAGAGGGTATACTTGACAAAAATAATGCATATCTGAATTTATTTAAGGAAAATGTAACTTGCCTTAGGAATTGTTGATCCACAAAATAGATGCAAACTAGATCAAATACTTATCCAAAACAAACAGAAATTTTTAAATATGCAAGAACATCAAAAAAATACCAAATTTTTGACCAATAAGAGGGCTAGAATTTTATTTTATGTCTGCAGAAAATCAGCTTACAATAATGGCTGGAAAAAATGTTTCCCAAACCCAAATCAGATGCAAATAGGCTGGAATTGACCTCTAAAAATATGGCAATGATGATAGAACTCAAATCTGGAACACCCGTGCCTTAGACAGTGTCAAACTCCACCCACAAAGGTAATAGATAACCCTGAATCTAGATCAATCTGAAGGTAGAAACTTGCCCCAACACTTGAGTCTTCAAACCCTAGCTAGAAATACCTCAAATATGCAATATTGGGTCTTTAATCACTGCTGAAATTTTGAAATACTCCTTGAAGCAAAATAGAAACCCTTAAATAGAGCTTCCTCACGCAAAGGATAGAGAGTTTTCATTCTTCAACCTTAGCAATAAAGGATTTTCGTCATCTAATACAACACGTCATTGGGTTTTCATCCTTTGAGGTAAAAATGGAAAGCAAATAGTTCAACCAAATTTCAGATATGAAAATATATAAAAGTGATGTATGTCTTCTCCAAGTGTGGTGAATTCCTTTTATAATTTCTCTTGGCATCTTTGCCCACACAAAGGCTCAATCAGCTCCCTTCATTTTATTTAATATTTTCCCCTTGCTTTTTTTAATATTTTCCCCTTGCTTTATGTCTCTAACATGGGTCATAATTTTTCACTACGGGGAAATAAAAATAAAGTGACTTTTGCTTGTGTTATTTTATCACTAATAAATTATTAAAGTGCTTATAATAAAATTATTATGCACTTTTAATTAACTTATTAGGATTAGTTTCCTTATTTTTCCATTTCCTTATCCGTCAAGAAACAAGGGTCTTTGAGCTATTATGTTCGAGAACGGGATACCACTGTAATGTCCCCAATGGAGGATTTTCAAACCGAAAAGAAACACCTATAAAATCTGATTTATGACAGTGAACTAGTTTATTAAAGAAAAAATATTTTATGCAAATCTGAATTTTTCCTAAAAATGGCGACTTAATATAGAGTTGAACAGCCTTCGAATCTGATCTAAACTTAACCAAATCTTGGCCAAAATAATCAGAATTAATTATGCATGTATGAATACCAAAATATATAATTTTTGAACCCAAAATAAGTTCTAAAAATTTATTAAAAATCTGCAGAATTACAGTTCGCAAAAAGTCGGAAGGAAGTGATCCTGAGCCCAAATCCATTGAAACAAAGTTGAATATGGCCTCCAAAATTATGAAAAAGATGTTGGTGATGAGATCCGGGACAATCATGCGCTAGAATGTATCAAAACCCACCCACAAGAGTGTAGATAACCCTAAATTTGGCTAAATCTAAAGGTAGAAATCTACCCCAACACTTGTGTCTTCAAACTCTAGTTAGAAATGCCTCAATTCTGCAATATTGGGTCTTCAATCACTACTGAAATTTTAAAATACTCCTTGAAGCCTTGAATAGAGCTTTCTCACACAAAGTATGAAGAGTTTTCGTTCTTCAACCTTGGCAATAGAGAGTTTTCGTTCTTCAACCTTGGCAATAGAAAACAAATAACTCAACCAGATTTCAAATATGAAAATATATAAAAGTGATGCCTTCTCCAAGTGTGGCGACTTCTTTTTATAATTTCTCTTAGCATCTTTGCCCGCACAAAGGCCCAATCAACTCCCATCACTTTATTTAATATTTTCCCCTTGCTTTATTTCTCTTATATGGGTCACATTTTTCACTACGGGGAAATAAAAAATAATGTGACTTTATTATTTTATCACTAATTAATTATTAAAGTGCTTATAATAAAATTATTATGCACTTTTAATTAATTTATTAAGATTAGTTTCTTTTTTTTTTCCATTTCCTTGGTCATCGGGAAACCAAGTATAGGCTAAGGGTCTTCAACCTGTTATGTTCGAGAAGGGGATATTACAATCTTCCCTTCCCCAAATTGCTTTCCCTCAAGCAATTGCAACTTATATGCCCAAGTGCCATCTCGAAAAGGTAAAACATGTTGTAGTGCTCCAAGAGTCTAGATCTCGTGTTTGTCAAATGAGAGAGTTCTTGCCAACATATGTAGTTCTCATGATGCTCATAATCATGGATTTGGATCAAGGGGTCCACATGCTCCATATTGCAAACTTTATCCTTTATTTTATCATGTTTCTCATGAGGAAAACAAATCTAAAATGGTTTAATATGCAGCAATAAATATGACATGTTACCATTCCTTTCATACATTGGAGTGTCATCAAGATCTTCATTCCCTTTTGCCTTCATGATATCTTGGCTTTGTTGTACCAAATTCTTAGCATTCTTGTCCAAAATAGGCTGAATATCATCATGATAGAATTGTTGTAAGAAAAAAGAGGATGTATCACTTACCACACAATGTGTAGCCCAAGCAATCTGCCCTCTTTTGAAAGATCTTTCCATACTCTTGGCTGTCACAACTTGAGGAGTATCATTCCTCATATCTGTTTTTTCTCTATTAATATTTAGCTCTATGCAATCATTGGACATCAGCAATTCACCATCAAACAATAAAAGTTTTTTACCTTGGGTTGCATGCTCCTTAATTTCCTTCTCATTCCTTGGCACATGCCTCATGATTTTAGACAGAAAACAAGTGAAACAAGAATCAACACCTTTCACAAATTCGTGCTCATCAACACTGCGGCTTGGTAATTCCATCCCATATGACAATTACTCATTCTTTGGAAGATTGATAGGTACCTTTTGGATTGAAACATCTTTTTCAATTTTACATCCAACAAGTAATGTTTGTTCTTCTTTGCCTTCGCCACTAATACGAACATTTTGCTCATTAGAAGTTGTACCTTCTTCCATTGAAGATTCTTCTCCTTCAAAATGCACGGTGGAATCCTCTATGGGTTTCTTCCTCTCAAATTTTTGCAACTTTGATTGTTCTTCTTCCTTGGCACGGTGGATATCTTCCTCTTTTGTCACCCTCAAAAGGGTTGTTATAGAGGGAAGTTGTATCTTTGAACTTCATCATGCCTTCTTGTAGCTAATCCTCTACTTGCTCTTCGACTTGCTTCTTCCCAATGGAGGGTTTTCTTCCTCTATGGCTGAGACCTTTCTGCCATGGCCCTTTTATGAGGTTCGGGTATGCCCTATGCCCTTACTATTCGTCAACTGACAGAAATATTTGAAAGACAACATCTCTCTCACCCTAAAACTGAGGTTTGCGTACTCTTCACCCCATGCCTTTGTCCTCCATATCACTTGGTGGATCTAGCTCAACTGCTTGTTCTTCTTTCTGATGGAATTTGGCCCTGAATATTTGAGGTTTGATGGAGGACCTTGCTTGACCGGATGAGATTCCTTCACCATTATTGGTTGCTCCCTAATTAGCTAATATATTGTGTCCATGTAGAGCCTTAGCCAAGTCCATAATAGATCTTGTCAATGCATCACACATTTCCCTTTGAGATTCCCTCAAAACATGTTGCCACTCCCTTTGGCTATCCCTTTGATATTCCCTCAAAACCTGTTACAACTCCCTTTGGCTCCTTATAATTACTTCTTGCATAAATCTCAGCTCATCTGTAGGAGGTGTTGGAATATGCAAAGAGAAGAAAAAATACGGAAGGTAAAAACTGCGTTGTACAAATGATACAGGCAGAGGTTTATTTATTGAAGAGAGAGGTGGTTATACAGTTACCAACCGAACAACTACATAATTGTTTTACATGCTATATAATGTGTTATATTTTAACACCCCCTCTTAATGACTAAACCGGAAACAAGACAAAGTTTGTCCCGAAATTTTACAAATATCCTAAAGCCCATATGTTTAGTCATTACATCTACAGACTGTGACATAAGTTGTACTTTAAAATCAGCAGTCCTTAACTGTGATGCAGTTGTCGAATGAAGCCGAACCGCAACACAAAAATCTGGTCCCATGAACAAAAGATATGGCAAGTGGTCCACTAATTCTATGTTTCGTGATTCATTGACCAGTGATGAATCACCAATGGCTAAGAGTGTCAGCCCCATCTCCAGAGTGCTGAAATCAGAACCTCGAAGATGTGGATTAAAAAATCTATTCCAAGCTTGTGTAGCCTGTTGGAGTCTGTACAAAGACTCAATTATCCTGTGATCGAAGTCACCTTGATCACATCCTTGCACCACCATGTAGTGCTCATCCGACTTTTTCAAGAAGAAGAGGAATGTGACCATCTGTGCAGGAGTTAGAACCAACTCCTCAATAGTAGGAGAAATAACCATCTCCGTCTCAGCAGTGGTCTTCGTCTCAATAGGAGAAATAACCATCTCCGTCTTATCTATTTGCTCATCTATCCCCCTCTGTTGGGAAAGATCCTTCACAACACAATGAGCAAACTGTTCATGCTCTATTGTCCTTCGAGAAAGAACCTCTGAGTGAGTGGCTGGGCATGCCATCTCACCATGCACCATCAATGCATCTGGAATAGTGGAGTCTCCGTCCACAACAAATTGTTCTTCAAAATGAGGAAATCCATCCTCCCAAGGCATGTTCGCCTCCCGTACACCTAGTATAGTGGATATTCCCTCCACAATAGGTGCATGTAGGTTGACTATATCCAATTCAACAGATTTGTGAGGAATGGCTTCCTCCCAAGGCATTGCAGCCTCCTGCACATCCTGAATGGTGGAGCTGTCCTCCACACGTGCATTCATGTTGATCCCAGCCGGATCAACAAGCTAATACTGACCACCTACCCCAATACCAAGGGCAATTATCCGTCTTTGTTTCACATCAAAGACAACACACTTCTTTCCACAGAAATCCACAGAAATATTCGGATTTTCAGTCAATTGACGAATAGATAGAAGATTCTTTTGTAAAGAAGGTACATATCTAACATTCCGTACCAACAATTTATGAGCATTATTCAATACAATGCATATATCTCCTATCCCTTCTACTGCAAGTGATTCTCCATCAGCTAGTACTACTAATTCAAAACAAATACTTGCAGTAAATGAAACATACCAGTCCCTACGACATGAAAAGTGTGCAGACGCACCAGAGTCAATAATCCAACAACTGGTACCACTATCATTTGAGCATGATGTCGTAAGACAGTAAAGAGCATACTTGTCATCTGAATCCCGTTCTTCTGCAACTGCTGCCACATGTTCCTCATTACATGGCTTTTTTTTCTGCTTCGAAAGATCATACATCCGCTTCCGGCAATCCCTCTTGAGGTGCCCAACCTTGTGACAGTAATAACATGTGACCTGATACCGAGTGGAAGATTCACCAGAGTGACGTTTCCACTTTCCCTTTGACTGAGTGACAATAGCACTCTCTGCATGGTCACAATTAGATTCTGCCTGAAGTTGTCTCCGTTCCTTTTGCAACAGGTAGGAACTCACCTTGTCAAACGTGAGTGTTTGACTTTTAGCCATTAGATGGAGTGCCTCCACAAATGACTCATACGAAGAAGGTACGCTGTTCAAAACCAGAGCCACCATATCATCGTCATCCACCTTTTTATTGATAGAAGATAACTGGTCTTGGAGGTCTTTCATCCGAAGTAGGTGCTCAGACAGCGATCCACCTTCTTGTAACTTTACGGAAAAAAGCATATTTTTCAGGTATAAAACCCGACTCTTCTCTGACGTCTGATATTTATCCCTCAGACTGGTCCACAACGTGCTTGCCACAGTGGCATTCCACACTTCCGGTATCAAATCATCCGACACCGATAACTTGAGAAGCAATAACGCTTCCTTATGACATTTGTCATAATCCTCGAAGTTCGTCGCTGGTCGACTTTCATCACCCTTGATTATTTTATCACAATCACGAAACTCCGCAACTGTTAAAATCTTATGACTCCATACATTAAAATTAGTGCCTGTCAATTTTTGCGTCTCCGGCAACGTCAAGTGTGATATATTTGTCATTTTATTATTCCAAAAAAACGGAAAATAATAAAATAATAATTTGCCTCACACTTAATAAAATATCCTTTTTCCAGCAAATTTTTTTTTTTTTCAATTTCTCCAACATATAGTATGAGATTAATTTCTTACATGCAAATTACCCCTCCAACTGCCTTCGAACTATATTTGCATATATTAATTTTAATATTATTACTTATTCCTCCAAATAATATTAAAATTAATTCACCACCAAATCTTATGAAATAAATTCACCTTTGTTGAATTTAATTCATTGATTTTTCAGAAGGAAAGGGAAAAACGACTACCCAGGTTATTTCGAACCACGATTTTGCTGTTTGCAAGATTTTTGTTGGTGCTGCCCTTGCCCACGATTTCCACGATTCTGCCTTTGCTGCTCACGTATTCTTTCACACGATTTTCGCGCTGCCCGCGTCTGTCCCGCGCTGCGACCACGATTTCCTTGCTTGCTACCACGATGCCCTCCCACAAAAAACGCAACTGTTTTCTTCTCGAATCCCTTCCACGATTTTTGCCTTGTTATGCAAGAATGGCGTCGATCTTACCATTGACCTCACACACACTTCACTGCAACCCGTCTTCCTCCAATGGCGTTTTTCCAAGCTCGTGCCTTGTTAGGGCTTCCTCGAGTTTGTTGTTCGTGCCTCTTGACGGCTTCCTCGAACTACAACCCTTAACGCTCTGATACCAATGTTGGAATATGCAAAGAGAAGAAAGAATACGGAAGGCAAAAACTGCACTGTACAAATGATACAGGCAGAGGTTTATTTATTGAAGAGAGAGGTGATTATACAGTTACCAACCGAACAACTACATAATTGTTTTACATGCTATATAATGTGTTATATTTTAACAGGAGGAGCTCTCTAATCTAGATCATCCATGGTTCCTTTCCTTGGAGTCTGATTTCTCCTTTGATAAAACTAAGTTGATTTCTCCTTGTGCATTAAGATCATTTTCTTCTTCTTCCACAGGCTGGCAAGAATCGCCGTTCTGATACCATTGTAATGTCCCCAATGAGACACTTTATGTCCCCAAAAGGAAGAACCACAAATCTGATCTCTAACAGCAAAATATAGAGGGTATACTTGACAAAAATAATGCAGAACTGAATTTATTTAAGGAAAATGCAACTTGCCTTAGGAATTGTTGATCCACAAAATAGATGCAAACTAGATCAAATACTTATCCAACACAACCAGAAAAATTTATATATGCAAAAACATCAAGAAAATACCAATTTTCTGACCAATAAGAGGGCTGGTATTTTATTCTATGTCTGCAGAAAATCAGCTTATAGTAATGGCTGGAAAAAAGGTTTCCCAAGCCCAAATCATATGTAAATATGCTGGAGTTGACCTCTAAAAATATGGCAATGATGATAGAACTCAAATCTAGAACAGTTGGTGTTACAAATTACTTGTGTAGATTATGTGTTAGTGAGGAAATTGATTATCATGTTTGGAAGTGCCCATCTACCAAAGACCTTTTGGGCTTGGTTTCAAGCAAAGATTGAAAATTCCTTTGAATTGGCAAGGGCCTCTCCTCAACAATGCTTGGATGATTAGGGAAAGCTGCAAAATCGTATGGTGTACAGTTTGGCAGATAGCTATCAGATTCTTGATGAATTCCATATGTGGGGCCGCTTGTCATGAGGGCCCCTCGCATCAAAGCTCAAGAGAGCTGAGAAAATGTATACAAGAGATGGCTTTTCTTGTTAAATTTAAATACCAATGTGTTAGAAGAGAGTTTCCTTGTACCCATGTTGCTAGATTGATGTGACTATTTTTGTCACATCAAGTGATATAAGATGCATTTCTCCAAAAACTAGATGGAGTAACAATTCACTTTCCTTGAATGTATTCACGAGTCCATTTATTTTATAAGCTTTGCTGTTTCAATTCATAACCAAAGGGGTTTTCCTACATTTGCGTCAACATTAACGTTCTACAATTATAATCATTATTCCATCTAACCTTTGCTTTATATGTTGTTAGTTCACTATACATTTGGCCAGTTGTATGCCATCACCTAAATTCCTTCTTAAATTGTGCTTTCACTTCCTCCCAAATTTTTTTCTTTCCAGTCGGCAGTTGAAACCATTTAATTGTGTATCCTTGCTCGATTCTTGTTGTATCATCCATTTTTTTCACTGGCTTCCCAATAGTATTCACATTTTAAGCAGTGAATGATTGAGTCCTTATTTTCCTCTCCATCAAACTTTCATGATTTTAGGATCAGAAAGATGTTAAGAATCCATCATTTACTGTAGGGTTTGTCTAAAATTTGGTCACTTCTTCCCATAAAAGTAGTCCTCTCCTCCTGGTTTATAATATTGGTTACTTTTCTCTCCTCTGATTATGATCTGCAATTTGTACGATCTCTGACTCATACATTTCACTAAGATGGATCTTAGCACTTCTATAAAGCTGTTTTTGACTAAAAGTCAACACAAAGTGAACTAGAATTGTATCTGCAGGTGCTCTTATGAAAAATATTCCTAAATCACAGTAATTAGTGGAAAGAAAATGCAAAACATTACCAATCCAACACTCTACACAATTGAAGACACTGGTTTACATAGAGAAAACCCTCACGGGTTATTAAAACCCCAACCACAGGAAAGCTTGAAGTAAATGTTTTGTTCTTTTTCCCAAATGTTCAGTACAAGGATACAGAATGACATAGGACTTGCCCCCACCTACCAACTCTTCTTGTACGTTTCTGATAACAGCGGTGGTCTCAGGGAAGCACTGCCAAAACACAGGCAACACTGCTGGAAATCAGGCAACACCTGGCAGGGTGGTCAAAAGTAGCATGATTGTTAAAACTAGGTCACCCGCATCCTGACAGTTGGGCCATCTTCTAGACATGTCCCTGAGCGTACGTGCATATTCAGCCTTCCTACCTCAGGGTCCTAGTGTTGACTTTGAGCTCCACTCGTCTTTTATGCCTCTCGGAAGAATGGCACCAAGTGGATCCACTGGGCCATCTTCATATACCTGTGTTTTAAAGCATGGATCTGTTTTGGATCAGCTTGTGCTACCAGGGTTGTCTTCTCTCTACAGTGTCAGTTCTGTGCAAAGCGATTTGGGTTAGAAGAATTGCTCAGTGACATGCAAATGTGAGAAGTTCATGCCAAAACATGTCTAGGATAACCAAATAACTATTCAGCTCACCAGAAAACTTGTGTTTCTTGTGAGAATGAATCAAATATTGGTTCATTGTCACTTCCTTCAGGAGCAGATATGAAGAAAGCTGCTAGGGTTGATTTACTATCCAAGGGCAGACCAACTTGCACACATACTGGCAAAAGCATTGAGCAAAGAAAAGTTCTAAAGATTCAAAGAACTAATTAGAGTTACAGAAAACAAAATAAACATCAAGGGAGGGTGCTGAGCATAGTTACCATGTTCTTACGAACTTGGTGAGGAATTCCGTTCGAACAGTACCATTCAGTCGAACATTATTTTTTCCAATGTTTTAATTAAAAAATTAAATATTTTACATTAAGAGAACTTCAACCTAAAGCAAAAAACAAAACAAGAAACACTAATACCTAAACATGTAAAAGAAAAACTGCATAGAAAATATGTTTGTTTATTATCATGTGTAATTGGTTTTTTTTAAATATCATATATATATATATATATATATATATATATATATATAATACTTGTAAATTTTCTGAGCCGAACCAAACCAAACGTTTCAAAATTTCAAACTATCCGAACTTTTTGAACATGGTAACTATAGTGTTGAGGGATAGTACTTAATTTGTTTGTTATTTTTCATACCAAATCAGTATTCAATTTTAGGAGTAAACCCCATAAATGGGTGTCATACATGATAATGTAACTCCTCGTGCAAGTTACATTAGGTATCACCTGAAGAGTTACCCTTTTCTTGTATCAATGCATGTATTTGTAGTGTTGCATTTAGAAGATTACAGATATCAATCAGTGAGTGTTTTGTGTCTCCATAAGCTTTCTAAGCTACGATTTCCTTAAATTTTTATTGCTTATTAACACGCTTAGGCAACACATGCAGATTGATCAAATGGACAAGTATTCGGTGCTTATAAACATTCTTAGGAAAAACATGCATGATCAGATATATTTTCTTATAGCCTTATGTGGAGATCCAAATATTGTGCAAGTGATATTAGTTTTGTTGGTGATGTGGCAAACTTTTGATGTTATATTATTCAGCATGAGGGACTACTTTAGCTATGTTTTTGTCTGGGTCTCATATGATTCACATATCAATAGTATTGACAGCATTTAGAAAGTAAATAAGAATCCTTGCAACCTACCTTTTTAAGCCTTGGTGAGTTCGGAGCAAACCATGTGTCCTGCCGCTCAGACTGACAATGAGCAAAGCATGAGTTGATAAACATGCCTCCAACTCGAGATGCAGAGAACCCTCTCAGCGCAGTAAGCATCTTCATCCTGAATCCTACTCATCAACAATTTCCAAAAAGGGTAAAAACAAAGAAATAGCTGACAGTTTCAACAAATTATCATAGTTTGCACTTCGCAGCCTAAAAATTAACTTATCAATTTGGCCCTTTCAAGACGACTATGTACATGAATATGTTATCAACTAAAACCACAGAATTATTGGGAAGTAAATCTAGTATCAGGTCTGCTGAATGGGATTTGCTTTCATGGCTTTTCTTGGAATCATATTTGAGATAAAGAAATGGATACCTTGCAACACCTCAAGCTGACCTGCACTGCAATTAGCTGGATTTTGTCTACAGTGGTGCCAAACACCATTAGGATCAGCTTCCGGTGGTGCTAAATTCTCCTGGACCTGACCTCCATAACAACAATAGACAAACTAAAGCTTTGCGAAGCCTTAAACCAATTACTTGATACCATAAAAAAGAAAATACATTACCTGCCATGAGTCATATGCTGCATTCAAAATGAAAAGTGGTGTCTTGATATTCTGTACTAGATACTGGGGAAAAAAGCACTGCAAGCCATTCCATAAAACTGATAGTGAGATCCCAAAAAATTCAAACCATCCCAAACATCATAGCTAAGAAAACAAAACAAAAAGTATGAAACTGCATTGTCACCTGAGATGGATCCATGCGTGAGGTACAAGCTCTTGGTAAGTTCTTTGCAACTCCCTACAATAGAAATAAACAAGTAACAATGCGATAAATAGCTATATTTCACAACAAATAACACTTCAAATTTTAAAAACATGCAAATAGAAATAGCAGTGGCTAAATGGAGAACAAACGCACAGTAAGAAAAAGTATTGCTACTGATAAATAAAGTAACAGAATGTGTATGCCCCAATTAAGGCACTTCTAGAAAGCTGTTGGGTGTTTGGCTAACACCTCAACTAGATAAAAATTCCAGTACAAAAAACAAAAAAGAAAAAAAAAAACTGTTTGTTCTTGAAGTGTAAAAATGTAATTGATTTATGTTTTGCTGTGTACAATTTTTTTGACATGAATTTCTGTTTACTTCCACATATTTGAAGCTGATTTATTATAGAATCAGAAAAAGCCATCTTTTTAAAAATTCAAATAGTTTATGAAATTTGAACTTCCTGGGCTTCCTGCTGAGGCAGCATGGATGGATGCCTTTTTAGAAGCTTTGTATTCTTATAAATTTGAATACATACAAAGGTGCATAGGTAGATAAGAAATGTATTTTCAAAGATACGAATTGATAGATTCTGTTTTTGTGGAGCAGTCCTATCTGTGGATGTATTAAATCTTAACCCTCTCTGAGTGTTCAGGTGGTGGCCCTCCTTTGGCACCACTACCAGCATTTATTTGCTGCAGTAAGACTATATTGAGGATTACCTCTGATTTGTAGACTTTCGCACAGCTTTTGACACTGTTCCTAGGCATTTGCTCACTGATAGGCTCAGGGTTTTGGGTCTTCCAGAATTGCTGATATCGCTTTTTATGACTCTTTATGAGTCCACTGTTCGCAAAGTGCACTTGGTGGAACCATAGTTCGCATACTCAGATTCGACTCGGACCAAAAAAATTCCAACTTCAAAAAATACTTAATTTTCTTCAAAACACATACATTTTATACAAAATACAGTTACAATCAAATAGTTAATGAAATTTAAACTTTCTGAGCTTCTTGCTGAGGCAGCCAAGTGTTGTTGCTGTCTAAGCTAAATCAACATTTGGTAGCCTAAGTGGATGCCTTTTTCGAAGCTTTGTATTCTTATAAATTGTTAGAAGATGTGAATGGAGAAGGAATGAAGAGAAACCGGAAGGTACACATTGTAGGTTGTGTGCCCGTCATTTTCTTATGCAGGAGAGTTACAAAATGAATGAGGTGGTTACAGCCATACATTGGATAATATGTAACCAAAAGTGCCATAATAATAAACAATAAGCCATATATTCTAATACCCCCTCTTAAGCCTTACATTACAGAAAGCAAAAATAAACATACTGACAGAATATTCAAATAATAGAACCAAGCAAGGCCACACATTTTTCATAAGATCTCTTTGAAAACAGTTCTTTGATCAGGTAGAACTCCATCAAGCTACGTCATAACCTTCATAAAGGTGTGATTCCCGAGTTCCCAAATTCCACCTCTCCAAACTCCTGAATTACGAACCGCTCGAATTAATGGACAACCATCCATATTGTGTTACATCCACAGTGCTCCATCAAGTTGTCTCATGACCCTCGTAAGGCTATAATTCCTAGGATCAACAAACTCCCGAATTAATTGGGCAATTAATTGGGAATCCATCCATGTTGAGCTTCATCTATAACAGATCCCTTTTTATCTCCAAAGTGTAGGCTTCTTAAAATATGTGTTCTTCATCAACAAATTCTTCACCACTTTCAGCATCTGGTGGATCTTTGACAATGGCTACATTAACTTCATTTGGTGTCTTTGAGCTTTCGCTTGAGAACATTTTTTTCTTGAATGCTACAGTTCCACATTCTTGTGGGTGACCTCTTTTACTGCAGTAATAACATTCAAGCTACACTTTGTCTTTATTTGATCTTCTATGATAGTTTTTTCTTGAGTATAATGCACTCTCATGCTGAAAATTGTGGCTACAATATTTGTCCAATGTTATTTCCATTCTTAGAAAAAACACCCCAAAAATCCATGTAGTAGGTTGGACCTGAAAATCAATTTAGCAAAAAGTATTATATGTGGATCTTTACCTGAAAATCAATACAAATAGCTTTTAATGTTTGAGTTTTAGTGACTGAAATCAACTGTATTTTTATGTCCTAGCACTTCGAAATGCCCTCAAATTCGTCTGAAAAGACAACACCCGTACTCTAAAATGTGCTTTTTGCCAATGGAGAATAATACAAAAAAAATAAAATACTAGGCAATAAAGACTTCAATTGGTATGCTCAACGCAAATCACGTCCCTAATCAGTGCCCTTGCATATTGTCCTGCACTCGAGATTGCAAATGACATGATTTGTGTCTATTTTGGCTGAAATCAACTAGAAAAAATTAGATGAATTGGGCCGAATGCCTCTTGTTTTTGCACTGAATAAAATGCCCTCGCTTTTTATTCTATAGGCCCTTGAATATGCAGCTGTATTTTCCCTGTCCAGTTGCCCTACGTCCAAACGATTCATGATCATATTTTTTTCCCTAGAATTAGTGTTTTTATGGTGTTTTTCGTGATCTGGACTGAAAACTTGGCATTATGTACTTTATCCTCGACTTGTCCAGATCTATTTTCTATGTTGGAACTCGCGACCTTTTAAAAACACTCAAGGAATTGCAACCTTTAAACCAATGATTCATACGACTTGTAGATTTCCTTGTGTTTTAATGGTGATACCGTGTCCTCAATGATTGCATCTTCAGTTCCTCCTTCAGAAATTGACTTGTTACATGATCTTAATGTGCCTTCTCTTTGCTTATCCGTAATCAATTCCACGAGCTTCCGTAAACCACGAACCCATATCGAGGACCAATGGCTCTGATACCAATGACTAGATAGATGTGAGCAGAGAAATGATGAAGAGGATATTGGAATGCACTAATTCGTAGATTGTGTCTGTCATTTTGATTATGCATACTGAGATAGTTACAAAATAGTTGAGGGAAGCTTAGGAACTAATATATTATGTTAATGTGGAGCATAACCAATATGTGGACTTAATTATAAAAGGAAAGCACTCTATAAGTGTATTGGGTGGTAAGCCTTACTCCGGCATTCACTACCAACATTTGCATTCCTTCACTTTGCAGTAAGATATATCTTGACGGACTTCGAAAACACTAATTGTAGCCACTTTCGCAAAGTTTATCGACATGTTCGATTCTTATGCATCTGCTACACTAATCAAACTCAAGATATTGCAGTCTTCTTGAATTACACCAAATCACTTTTTATGACACTTCTACTAGTGCATTGCTTCATATTTTTAATGCACTTCCTCCAACCATAGGGCCCGCCGAAACTCATGAGGATTAACTCAGACTACCAACACTTTCCTGAGCAATGGTCATCGCATTTACTCAAATTGCCTTGAGAATATGGGCCAAATTGAAAGTTATTATAGTACCAAAAATTTATAGTTAGCCATCCTTGTTTCAAATGTGCTTGTTTTACATTCCAAGCAAGTACCTTCGAGCGAAGGTTACAGATCCGGAGTATTGTGAGGAACAAATTGAAGCATCATGTGAATTTAATCAGTTTGAACTCTCTAACTAGTGGTTGAAACTGTCGAGTCCATTTGCACGAATACTAAGAGTCTATACTCACATATACTGATTCAAGGAGGGAATTCGTTACAAGCTGCAATTGCTTCCCTTCTCTTCCTTTGTCTTTTTCTTCTCATAGAGAAAGAGGAGGGCATTCATCTCTCAAGTCAGCTGAACATCCCCCACGAGTTTGGGTCCACAATACTCATGTGATAGGGATCTTGTGTATCGTATGCTACGTAGCTTTGAGGTGACTGAATGCCTCCTCTCCATGGTTGAAACAAATCCAGCTATGAAGCACCATTGCTGTCCATCACAAATGTCCAGCCCTATTTTAAGATTTTTTTTTGTCTATTTCTTAGATGTAGTTTTTGTAAAACCATATCGACATTTCCAAGGCATACCTGGTTGTATGTTGTAGAAATGGTTTGTGTTCAGAATTCTTCTGTTTGCAAATTTTTACAGTGACATTATCGGATGTACTCACTCAAAGGATCCATCATTCTATGACAACTCAGATCAGCAAAGGATCACTTGGAGCCTAGACTGTTTCGGTACGGGTACGGGTTCGGTACGCTGAAACGGCAAATTTTTAAAAACCTCGGGTAAGGTACGTTGTGGGTACGTTCGTACAATATATTTTTAAAATGTAAAAAATATAAATATATATATAATATGTAATTTAAAGAAAACAACAAGCTTATAGTCTCAACAACCTATAAAATATTAAAAGCCAACAACAAGCTTATTATGAATCAGACGCCATCTAAAGCAAGATTTCTTTGACTGAATACAAGAAGACCACAAAACATTAAATCTATGAGTCCATCTACTAATGGGCTCACAAACATTCCACTTATTGTTAAGGCCCAGGGAAAGGTTTGGGGAGAAGGCAATCTTTTCATAGAGTTGTTTGGATGTAGCCTCTTGGAGAAGGGGCCCTTTGAGCCACCTCACAGTATCCCAAATGTCATTCTCATCCCCCATAATTAGTCCAGTAGAGGGAGCTGTGAAAGCATTTCTGAGCATTGTATACATTCTGAACTGAGATTGAGGAAGCTTATAGAAAGCTTGAAGGTCTGTCCATTCCATCCACTTCCCAAATCTGTATAAGTCATGAGATATTTTAATTCCTTTCTCAAACCAAAGGAGGGCAGAGCAGCCCCTTGTCAAGGCAAGGATCTTATCATTATATTTCAGATTCGCCAAAATCAATTTGTAGGCTTGGCACCTAGTGTCAAAGGAAGAGAAGATAGGCTGCCCAACCACCAAGTGCTTCACTTGTTCCCATGCCTTCCAAATTGACTGAAGAATAAAGGACCCATGAGGAGCAACAAGAAAGCGCCCAAATAGTAAGTCAACCAAATGAAGTCATTTTCATCTCTCTTGACCCTTCGGAGCCTATTGGCAATATTGAATCTCACATGAACTTTCCAAGGTTCAATTCCAGTCAAAGCCCTCAAGTTTTATTTATTTTTTTGCAGTTAAAAATTTAAAAAAACCGTGTGGGTACGCTGTGGGTACGTAACCGCAGAGTACCCACAGTGTACCATGTACCAGTACCTGGTACGTATCAGGCCTGTGGGTACGTAGGGGCTACTTGGCGTTTCTGTGCAGTCTAGATGCAAATAGAATGCTACATGTCAAGGTAGGGATATTTTCCATCAAGTCCTCCCTGTACCAAACAACTTATACTGAACAGTACTGATGACATAAAGCTGTGACTACTCTCGTATTCTTCTATGCTGCCTTGGGGTATGTATTTACTATCCTGTAATTTATCTTCCTTTGGCGGTGTAGTTTGCATAACTAACAGGCCTAGTTTGATAATTCTTGGAAAATGGCTTCATTTTTGAGAGGACGATGGAGAAGAGGATGAGAGGTAAGCCGGCAGCTCCTTTCCAAAGACAAAAAAATTGGTTTTCCATTTATGACATGCCTCTTGTTGTTTTAGCCATGGGGGCTCATTGATAGTCACAGAGGGTTGGGTTAAGGAAGGTATATTCACTACTGAAATTTATAGAACTTGCAGCATTTCCTGCATACCTATTGTGTAAACCTGGATCCTTTCGGGCATGATTCATCTTGCTCCTGTGTGGGTGGTTGATCTTGAGACAGGGACTATGCCTGATTCCCTTTCTCTTGCTCCACTGATGATACAGCAGACAGGTAAAGACCTCTGAAAGATTAGGCCCTTTGTAGTTTGTGGATTGTTGTGACTACAGTTCTGTTCATTCATTCTCCTTCTCTTTGCATTACTACTGAAAATTAATTTTCCAATCTGTGGAGGCAGGATTGTTTCTTTTATTCTAGGGTTTCCATCTATCACTTTGTCTTTGCAATTTTCCTGCTTCTTTCCTGATGAGAAAGGACCAAGGAGATATGGAGATCTTTGAAATTTTTCATTTCTCCAAATGTTATTTAGGTAGTGGGAGCCCCTTTGCAAGAGCTAGTGGGTTTTTGAGATAACACGCTGTTGTAGCCAGTGTAGTAGCGTATACTACCTGGATCGCAACCTCCTGACAAACTAACGAGCAGCCATAAATGAATTCGAAGATGATCTTGGAGTGACATAATTTGAATGGGGGACTGTTTGTGACCATATACTCTTTTTTAAAGGATGCACATACATTGCACCATCTTCCTTAGAAGACTTGTTCATATTCACTGAATGAATGAGACAAAATCTGCTCCAGTTTCTTGATATTGCTGAAGAAGATGCCTCTTGGAAAAGAAAACAAAAGGGGTGTTCGACTAAGCTTAGTGTCTTTAAACCATAATAAGGCCTCCATCTTGTGGAACTCATCTTCCCTCTATCTACAAGTGCATCCATATCACCAAATGCTGTACACTCTTCAATGAATATGATAAACTACTCTAAAAGAAGAAAGGCTGCATTAGGGTGCAGGAAAATTTGGAAAAAGTTGCTTGTCAATCCCAGAGCTCCTCTTGTCCTAAATTGGAGGTATTCTCTTGCCTCAAATTCATCCAAGTACCCTGGATCAATGGATTTCAAAACATATGCACCTTAAGGAGACGCTGCAATCAAGTTGATCAATGACACGTTAGCTACATTTTTCCATCTGAGATAATGGATACACCACCGGTGCTCTTACAAGCTTCTCCAACAATAAATAGCACTTCCGGATTGTGTTTCCCCTTCTTGGTCCTTAGGCAGCTGAACAATGAGCTTATCTAAGACTCCAGCATGGACCCTGTAAAAATCCACCTCCATGTGTTCATGTGTCTCACATTTCTCAACTCCTTTTCTAGGTTGGCATTTGTGAGATGTGCTCTCACTCTTGAATATGAGACCAAGTACCCCTTGCACTTGTTGAACCTAAATCTGCTTGACTGTCCTCCTTTTGCTTCTCCCTTAGGAAATCAACATATTTTCACAATAGAGTGAACCATCATTAGTTGCGAGGGCACTCTTAACCTTGTTGGCAACCTTTGAATTTTGGGACTCAGTCATCTTTCTCAGAAATGAAAAAAAAGTCTTAACCTACAACATTTTTTGGGAGCCCTGACAAATGTTATAATGGTTTGAAACCATAACAAGTCTGGAAATCACACAAAAATGTCAACAACATCGCTCCAAAAAGGTCAGATAAAACTTTAAATCTTCAAACACAGCTCTTTGATGCTATGACTAACTGCTCCAAAACACATCATGATCTAAATTAAATGAGCAATATGTATAAATTTCATACACCTCTGGCCAAGATAGGGAAAGACAGAGTAAGAATATAGATAAGAAACAGCATAATAGAGAATATTCACTCATAAATCACTCTTCAAATTGATCCCACGTATACATAAAATATAGAAGATATCTATTTATACAAGAGGAATTGCGTGTAGGGATAAAATTCCCAACTACGCCTTTCATTCTTTTCATGACACCTTTTTAACTAGTGATTGTCTTTTGGAAGTGTGAAACACTCCTGCATGTGTAATTATCATGCTTAACACGTTATTTTCAGACATATTAATTGATAGATACATGGGGCCACTTGTGGTACAGGAGAATCTTTGCCCCAAGTTGGCCTCCAATGTGAAAAGCCTAATATAGATTCCTAATGGACTCGTTGCCTTCCTCGACTATCTGCAATAGCACTAGTCAGGTGGCCTTATATTCCAAGTGATCTGAAAGTGCATTTACATCAGTTGTGAGTTGAGAAAGATCACCATACCCTTGAGATCACAATATTTGTAGATTGTGATCTCTTGAAGAGATTGAGACAGAGGAACAGTTTATTTTCAGGTGTTTGTCTGCTGTGAGATTCAAAGGAGGCTACTTTCCCTTTGGTGACTCAAGAAATTATATATTTGCATTCTTCGCTAACTTGATCAAGGATGTCTAGCTTTGTTTCTCAAAGAGATATTGGTGTTCGGAGAACAATCATTATGAAATTCCCATACACCTATGTGATTGATTACTTCCTCTCGCTGTAGTATTGCTACATACAAAAAGAAGACCAGTTAGACAATAATCCAATTCCAAGGTTGTTTATAGACCAACACACAATAGACCATCGAGTCTCCTGGGCTCTTCTCTGCGCTGGGTTTACAGCTTTTGGCTGAGACTGTAATGTCGGCATTTTTACTTCTTCCAACCAATCTATGCCCTTGAATGTTAGGAAAGCTCTCCCTTGGTTTCCTGGGATTTGTCTATCAACTAGATTATGCCCTTAAATCCATTAGTGGTGATTATATGATGGTTGGATGCTTCAACTTAGCATACCAATGAGGATGGGTGTTCAGACCTTTTTTAACTCTGTGGGGGTATCTGACTTCCTTTTTCTATTTCTCGTGAGGGTTGACATATGTAATTGCTTTTGACAATTAATTCTATATGTTTTATTTCTATTTCAGGGAGTACACTTTTGGTAAAACTCTGTTGTTTTTCATGTCGGAGTTGCTTCAGGCTTTCCTTTCATAGATATCAGTGTTGGTTGTTATTTTAAGTGCTATTAACTATTTCAGTCATTGACAGACATTAAAATAATTTCTGTCTGTGTGTGTAAACTATAGTTACAACAATATGAAGAGCAAAATAAATATCCATTGTGCTTTAATGCAAATTGCTAAATTGATAAGCAATTACCTCTGTTTGGAACTCCCTTTCCCCTTGCTTGGAATTTGTTGCCAGCACCTTAACAGCTACTGTTTCACCTGTAGGCATCATAGCTTTGTAAACTGGCCCAAAAGCACCCTGTCCCAGTAATGCTGTAAAATTATGTGTAGCCTTCTGGAGATCCCTGAAATAGTTCATCCAATAATCGTATAAGTCACATGAAGCACAGAATTTTATGACACTAACACAACAGGCAATGCTTCTTATTGTCATGCAAAGTTCTATTTCCCTCACAGCTAATGTATCTATAACTCATTTTACTTTTTGAAACTAATTATTACCACTCACTGAAAACAAATGCACACAGTACAACAGCAACCTAAGCCCTAATCATTACCAAGCAACGGTTGCTGGTGGTTTTGTTAAATCATAGAAAACACAAACACAACTCATGTAATCGCCAACTATATCTTCAAGATGATCAAAGAAAGCCTGAATTCATTACTAAAACAATACCAAGTTTGTCCCAAAATTTTACAAATGACCTAAAACCCACATGTTTAGTCATTAGATCTATAGACTGTGCCGTAGATGGTGCTTTGAAATCAGCAGTCCATTGTTGTGTTGCAGTTGTTGAATGGAGGACCTCAAAACAAGAATCTGGTCGCGTGAACAGAGGATATGGCAAGTGGTCCACTGATTCTTCATTATGTGATTCATTGAACAGCGATGAAAAATCAATGACTGAGAGTGTCAGCTCCATCTCCAGAGTGCTAGAATCAGAAACTCGGAGAGGTGGATTGAGAAATATGTTACAGGCTTGTGTAGTCTGTTGGAGTCTATACAAAAACTCGATTAGCCTACAATCTAAGTCGCCTCGATCATGCCCTTGCAAAGTTCACAAATCAGGGACGAATTTGAAAAATCATCAAGGAGTATTTGTAATTAAAATTTAGAAATCAAAAAATGGGTCATATTTTGGTTGCCTGACTCTATTATTCAAGAAACCAATAATTGTCATAAAGTAAATATATGTGATAGTTAAGAAAACCAGATTCGAGACAAATATGTCACCAGCCCAAAGATGGGAAATAAGTTTGGGTGCACCTCAATTCTTTAGAGACACAACCTTGAAGAACATGCAAGTTGTAGTGCCCTGTGCCACCTCACATTGGACGGTGGTCGATGTGGGCTTACTTTCATGAGTTGTTTGATCTGATTTTGTGTCCCCGTTGGATATGGCATGTCTATGTCAAGCAAACCTAAACCTTTGCTAGAGAGGTGTTAATAAGTCAAAATTGTAAGTGCCTTAATAACCACCTTAGTGTTTTAGGGTGAACTTGTGGTCGGCGGATCAATCGAAGATCATGATATCTTGGCCACACAATGGAGTAAGGATTCGTCTAAGTGGCGATGTAGGTTTATGTCCATAGCAGATTTCTACCATCAAGGGTTTTTGCGATGGGTGTATGTTAAGACCATCAATTTTTAACGAGGTTAAAGTGGCGGTCGTCTCTCAAAGGAAATAGTCGAGACGAATCAATCGTAGAACACTCGACCTAGATCTCGCACTAGCATTGGAATGTAATCTTTGTTTAGTAAGTTATTGGACCTAAGACTTACCCTTTTGAGAACAACACGGCTAAGCCACATGAGCTTGAACCTCTACTTGGGAGAGTCTTCGAAAAGTCAAAAGATGGTAAGTGATTGGCGAGTGCTCCAACTTGGTGTTTTGGTGTGAACATGTGTCTCACTTGATTTTTGTGCTACGCGGGGACACACACCCCCCATCCCCAAGTCGTCTCAGATATCCCGAGGACTTGGGGATAGGGACTAGACGTACCCCCCACGTCTCGGCAAGTGTAAAAATTGAAGGGGATGTCCCTTGAGTTCAAGGGATGCACCCGAGATGTCCCAGGTGCTTTATGAATCAGGGGACATTGTCGAGGATGTTGTGACATCCTCGGGACGTTGAAGGGATGTCGTTGAGTCCCCTATGGCCCAACACTTTTTATTTTTTATTTTTCAGAAATTTTTCATCCTTTCTTTTCTTTTGTAACCATGCTAATTAATGAAGACTTATTTAACATAGTCCTATTGATATTGTTGATGTATCATTCTATCTCTATCTAGTACAAGGTATTAATGAATCTCGGATTCTCGGTTCCAAATTCTATGTTAATATCAATTACTCAATATGAACATTGAGTATTAAATATAGCATTTTGGGCCTTGGCTTTTGTGATGAATAATTGGATTAATGGTTTCAATCTTCAAACTTTAAGTTTTAAGTCTTAGTTTATTGAAGTATTCATGTTATATTTGTAATATATATGTGTGTGTGTGTGTGTATGTGTGTGTGTGTGATATATTTGTTCTATTAGTCGTCTCCTTATCATCCCCAAAATTTGACATTATTGTGTTGTCCTGGAAACCCCAACCCTACATCCCGGAGTCTTAGGTAACTATGCTTGATTTAGTGTTTTGGTGTGGACCTACATTTACAGGTCATAGGACCCTTGATTGCATTATGTGTGTGTGTATAATTGTTGTAATAAAAATAAAATAATAATAATGGTGAAAACATCATTTTGTGGGAAAGATAGTTTAACCTGTTGTTGCGGTCGAATTAAAATAAAAAAATGCAGATTACAGTAAAGAGAAAAAATAATAATAATAATAATGAAATAGCATAAACCATGGATTGTGAGGAAATAAATTAAAAACAATATATATAAATACATGTAAAAGAAAAGATAAAACAAAATAAAATAAAATATAGAACAAAAGTATTAGGTTTCTATTGGGAGCAGATTCAGAGTTCCTCTTTTACATTGGGCGTTCTGGAGAAAGGGGCAAGCTAGTGGTGGCCACCATGGTGCACAACAAGGAGCTCGGGCCTGGAATAAGGCCAATACTTTCCATTTTGTGTTGCCTCTACAGGCTCCTTCCTACATTGAGTTTTGTGGGGGAACAAAAGATTTGCATCTAGCCAGGTTTGTTTGGCGTTTGGTGGGCTGGGCAACCAGCCAAGGAGGAGCTGCTTGGCTGCAAATGAACGTGATTTCCATTGCTTTGTGGGCCCGCACCTTATTCTTCCAGTTGGGTGCCATGTGAGCTTCAAATTAGGGTATGGACATCCCTCATAACACGAAGGAAAGTGGATTTTTGTTTGATGTTGTACTTGTGAGGAATTATTCATCACATGGGTGCATTTGCGAGTTTAGATTAGTACTCCCAATTATTAAATATTAATCAGTGTGTTTATATTTAATATGTAGAGAGGTTTATTCAATAATGTAGGAGACATTACTTGAGTAATATTCACATTACAATAGGAATGAGTTGATATTGTGAGAAATTTAGGGAGTAGGTTGAGTGATTTAGGGGATAGAATGAGAGATTGTGGTAGATATGAAGATGAGATTTGACTCCCTTATTTTAGGAGATCAATTTTCTATATAATGTATTCTCTCTCTTTATTATAATACGTTGAATTTATGAAACCTTGAGTGTATGCTCTCTCCAAGTAAAGGGGGTGAACCCAACATTTGGTATCGGAGTAGGTTTTCAAAAGAGGCCTATTTGACCTTCACTCCACCCATGCCTTGTTTGTCAAGTTAGGTAATGGCAATGGGTGAATAGAGTGGACCTCATGCAACCCTAATTTTCTTTGTCTATGTGCCATCCATTTGTAATTCTGTCAAAACGTGTGAGCAATGGATATGGAGAATGGATGTTGTGCAAACCCCGTTGTTAGTTCGTTCGCCCTTCTTGCAATTTGTCAACAGTGTAGCAGAACGGACCTCGTGTGAGCCCGTTTAGCAAGCATCATTTGTTTGCATTGCCTTTCTCTTTCCATCATGTTCTCTTTATCCGCAGTATTTCATCCGTTATGTTCATTGTTTTCATGCTTAGAAATAATTTTGTTTAGCCTAGTCTTCTATTAGATCTATTTGTTGTTTCTATGTATTAGGATAAGCACTAGTGAGAGCCAACTTACTTCTAAAGCATTTTGGAGCAATTCAAACCTCATATTTGAGTTTGGAACATCCAAAAATTCTAGGATCAACTGTAAACACGCCAAACTTGTGTTGTAGCCGAATCTGGTAATTTTTGGGTTTTCGTAATTAAACCCTTAAAAATTACTAAACCCTTAAAAATTACTAAACCCGTCTAAACTACAGGTCGTAATTCTGTTTTTATGATCTGGGTTTCTGCAATAATTGAAGGGTTTGAATATGTATGTGTTGTTAATAACCTGTCCAAATTTCAGCCCAACTCAGATTGTTGTTTGGGAGAAAAATAAAAAACAAAACGGGGGTTTGTGCAGATTCATAGAACGAAAGAAGAAAAACAATAAAGAGTTTCAGTTTTTGGAGCACAACCACAGGATTTGCCTGGGCGCAACTACTGTTTTTCAGATCTGAATTTGTTTAGAGATCCGTCAAATGTTTTATCATGCTTTTGATGGTTTTATTTGTGGCTTGAGAGTTTGATTCTGCAGGATCGAATTCGCATTGTATTCATTACAACTCAGCTTGGCACAGATAGACTTTTGATCAACTTCCAACTCAACATTTTTGCTTTATTTTGGCTTGACATAGCAAGCTCTGCCCCGAGCTACCCAAGGAGACAACTCGTGAGGCGACTATATCAGAAGCTGGGATCTTCCCTGAAACTGTCGTCTCAGCCATCCTCACAACAGAAATGCAAGTATTCACAATCCTGTGGAATTACTCTCAACTTGACCCCTACAAAACCAAAAACCATTTGCACACAGTTTTGCCTAGTTGCACTCACCTCCCCACAGCTATCTTCAACACTGCACCGCCCACCATTGCAGTTCTCCCAAAGAAAATTGCCACATTGATTCAACAAAACAAAAGGTGTGAATTTATTTTGTTTTGGGTTACAAAGGCCAAGGTATTAGAATTTGAATATGAGTTTATGTTCAAACATGATCAACGGGCTACATAGCCCAAGCGATGTAAAATTATTATATTACGACTTTCACCTACCTCCTCGTCCAAGGGTTAAGCCCCACAAATACAAGTGGCGAAATTCTTTTGTTTGAGAGGAGAAATTCTATATGGTATAAGGTGGTAAAAATCAAAAAGGGAGATATTTAGAGTAGATAATGACAATGCTTCAAAAGGGTGAATTTTTGTAAGAGGGAGCATATGTCCCCAAATGGAAAATTTTGTAAGGGGAAATATTTATTTTTCCAAAAAGGGGTAAATGCTTTTGAGCAAAATTCAGAGATAATTTTGGAAATGTATTTTTTTGAAATTTTGTGAGGACAATATTTGGATGCATTATCAGTGTAAGCCGACATGAAAGGTCATTTTTAGGAGGGGGGAGGGGGGGAGGGGGCAATACGCTCTAGGTAAATCTCAATCAGATGCAGCAATCCAGAAGATGGACAGAGGCAACAGAAACAAGGCAAACCAACGTTGCAGCTCCACAATGCAACATTTTCTCCCATGTGACCAGTAAGGAAGTGGGGGGGGGGGGGGCGGGGGAGGGGGGGAATTAGTCATCACATGGGTGCATTTGTGAGTTTAGATTAGAACTCCACATTATTAAATATTAATGTGTCTATATTTAATATGTGGAGAGGTTTATTCAATAATGTAAGTGATATTAAGTTAGTAATATTCGCATTAAAATAGTAATGTGTTGAGATTGTTTGAGATTTGAGGAGTAGGTTGAGTGATTTAGGGGACAGAATGAGAGATTGTGGGAGATATGAAGATAAGATTTGACTCCCTGATTTTAGGAGATCAATTCTCTCTATAATGTACTCTTTTTATTATAATATGTTGAATTTATGCCCCCAGGGTTGGCCTCAACAGTGTGCCATTGTGCTAGTGACCACTAGGTCACGGGTTCAATCCTGATTTAAATACAGCAAAGTCAGTTGGGGCATCAGCCCGCTACCCGAGGATTAGTGAGGAGGACTCGTCCTGCCAAAACGTGCTTCGATGTGCAATAGCACTGGGTCCCACCTATAGACTGCAGCTGCTTCATATCTCGATACCTCGGTTATCAAAAAAAATGTTGAATTTATGAAATCTTGAGCGTATGCTCTCTCCAGGTGAAGGGGGCAACCCCAACAGTGGTTGCAGGCACCTTGGCAAGTGGGTATGCAAGGTGGGGCGCAAGCACAAGCAGTTCATCTGCTGCTACATTGGGAAGGTGTTGGCACTGTGGTTGCAAATCATGCACAAAATGGGGTTTTTGGAAAAGGCCTTACAATCTTTCACGCAAAGGCAGCTGACAAGTGCAAGCCAGACCCCACAACCTTGTCACCATCATCCCAGCGTGTGCCAAAAAAGGAGCTCTTGAACAAGACACGGACATCCATCAATAAACGAAAAGCAATTTTTTGTTTGATATGTATGTAAATCGTGGTAAAAAGGCCTTGACGACTTTATATGCGAAAATGGGAGCCTTCTAGATGGACGCCAAGTGTATGACCAAATGATAGAACGTGATATCCTCCATGGAATATCAGATTTGCATCTCTTTAAGAGCCATTGGTACGGCTTCGCCATATACACCAGCCGCCCAACTAGATCAATTCATCTTGCCAGCATATGTATCAAATGGGTTTGTTGAAAAGGCCTTGCAAACTTTAAAGCGAATGCCATTGGTAGGTTCAAGCCAACACCACAAGCTTTGTTGGCATAATCCCAGCCTGTGAGAAGATAAGAGTGTTGGAATAAGTTATGGACTCCATAAAGACATAATGGAAAGCTGATTTGTTTTTTTTATCAAATGTGTTAGTTTCTTGTGCTGGCAAAATTGTATGCAAAATGTGGAAGCATGCATATGGCATGAGAATTGTTTGACAAAATGCCTCAAAGAAATGTGGTCACAAGGAATGGGATGTTTGCAAGGTAAATGGTGTTCTTGGCAGGTTTTTAAGGCTTTGCAAAGAAATGTTACAAGTAGATGTCATCTCATGAAATTTCATGGTTGTAGTTTTCGCATAAAATGAGTTGTTGGAAAGGCCTGTGAGGCTTTGAGAAAATGTCATTCGTCAGATTAAAGCCAACTATGCAACCCTTGCTAACATACTCCTAGCCCATGCCCAAATATGGAGCTTAGAGCAGGGCACAAACTACCAACAAAGCATATTGGACAGCAGATTTTGTGGGGTTAATTGCAAATGATGGGGCAGATATGAATGCAAGTGTGGAAGCATACACAATGCACACGAACTATTTGGCAAATTCCTAAAACAAGATGGTCTTGTGAAATGCTCATTATGGACCAGCCTAAGGCACTTATCATGCACTGCTCTTTCATTAAGAGCCATGGATATCTCTCTTCTGCTAGCAATGCTATTGTGCTTTCTTTTACATTTAACTTGAATTCATTGTTATTTTTAGTATGTGTGAACTGCTTGGTAATTGTTGATAAGTTGTCTTGTCTATAAAAGTACTATAACAAACACTTGTTGCATAGTGGAAACCGACCTTGGTAATCTCCCTCCCTCCCTCCCTCCCTCCCCGCCCTCCCTCCCTCCCCGCCCCCCCCTCCCTTATAAAAGTACTATAACAAACACTTGTTGCATAGTGGAAACCGACCTTGGTAATCTCCCTCCCTCCCTCCCTCCCTCCCCGCCCCCCCCTCCCTCCCCCTCTCCCCCCCGCCCTCCCTCCCTCTCTCTCTCCCTCTCTCTCTCTCTCTCTCTCTCTCTCTCTCTCTCTCGCTCTCTCTCACTCATGAAACAAGTGTAACATGAGACAACTTCATCTTGAAAAGGCTCAAAGCGTTAAGCTCTCTCTCTCTCTCTCTCTCTCTCTCTCTCTCTCTCTCTCTCTCTCTCTCATGAAACAAGTGTAACATGAGACAACTTCATCTTGAAAAGGCTCAAAGCGTTAAGCGGGAACAAAGTAAATATATGTATGTCAAAGGCATGCTATAATTTATTCACTATTATAATTGCGTGCAATTTTCCATCAAAGAACTTGTAGATAAAGATACATTGCAATCTAACTTTATAGAACAGGATATTGATGATCACCGTTTTATGGAGCTATACAAGAAATTTCCATACTTTTGTAGTGCTACCTTGGTAAGTCTCTTTTACAATATGCCTCAAACTATATTTATACATTACAATCTTAATGGCAATTACAAATTGCTATGACAGTCAATTTATGTCAGTTTCCATCAATTGCTAATTTCTAGGTCAGTTCTACTTCCACATGTTAGTTCAGATTCAAGACGTAAGGTTGTGGATCTGTTGTATGTGAGGTAGGTTGTAAGAGTAAGTGGAGACCTTAGAGTGGACATGTAGCTGCATAAAGTATTGGCACACAAAAACACCCGCTTCACGCAAAACGCAAAGTCATGGTAGAAAAAAAATTTAACATGTTGTAGAGTGCAAAGGAATATTGCCCAAGGTTAGCACCACAATGGTCACGGTTGATTGTAAGCAGTGTCAGTAGCCGCAACAGAATTGTGAGTTTTGGAAGACACAAAAATCATTATGAGCCGCAAATGGAATTTATAAAACGCAATGGCAGTGAGAGAGGTATATCAGTGACAAGGATGTGCGACAACTGTGTGGGAAGCATTTACGTAGAGTTGTGGAGGCCCCAAGGCCTACAAGGGCTATAAGGACACAAAAAGCACACCAGTTTATGCAGATTGCAAGGGAAAATGCCGAAGTTGCACTAACTTAGTCATCACATGGGTGCATTTGTGAGTTAAGATTAGAACTCCACATTATTAAATATTAATGTGTCTATATTTAATATGTGGAGAGGTTTATTCAATAATGTAAGTGATATTACGTTAGTAATATTCGCATTAAAATAGTAATGTGTTGAGATTGTTTGAGATTTGAGGAGTAGGTTGAGTGATTTAAGGGACAGAATGAGAGATTGTGGGAGATATGAAGATAAGATTTGACTCCCTGATTTTAGGAGATCAATTCTCTCTATAATGTACTCTTTTTATTATAATATGTTGAATTTATGCCCCCAGGGTTGGCCTCAACAGTGTGCCATTGTGCTAGTGACCACTAGGTCACGGGTTCAATCCTGACTTAAATACAGCGAAGTCAGTTGGGGCATCAGCCCGCTACCCGAGGATTAGTGAGGAGGACTCGTCCTGCCAAAACGTGCTTCGATGTGCAATAGCACTGGGTCCCACCTATAGACTGCAGCTGCTTCATATCTCGATACCTCGGTTATCAAAAAAAATGTTGAATTTATGAAATCTTGAGCGTATGCTCTCTCCAGGTGAAGGGGGCAACCCCAACAGTGGTTGCAGGCACCTTGGCAAGTGGGTATGCAAGGTGGGGCGCAAGCACAAGCAGTTCATCTGCTGCTACATTGGGAAGGTGTTGGCACTGTGGTTGCAAATCATGCACAAAATGGGGTTTTTGGAAAAGGCCTTACAATCTTTCACGCAAAGGCAGCTGACAAGTGCAAGCCAGACCCCACAACCTTGTCACCATCATCCCAGCGTGTGCCAAAAAAGGAGCTCTTGAACAAGACACGGACATCCATCAATAAACGAAAAGCAATTTTTTGTTTGATATGTATGTAAATCGTGGTAAAAAGGCCTTGACGACTTTATATGCGAAAATGGGAGCCTTCCAGATGGACGCCATGTGTACGACCAAATGATAGAACGTGATATCCTCCATGGAATATCAGATTTGCATCTCTTTAAGAGCCATTGGTATGGCTTCGCCATATACACCAGCCGCCCAACTAGATCAATTCATCTTGCCAACATATGTACCAAATGGGTATGTTGAAAAGGCCTTGCAAACTTTAAAGCGAATGCCATTGGTAGGTTCAAGCCAACACCACAAGCTTTGTTGGCATAATCCCAGCCTGTGAAAAGATAAGAGTGTTGGACTAAGTTATGGACTCCATAAAGACATAATGGAAAGCTGATTTGTTTTTTTTATCAAATGTGTTAGTTTCTTGTGCTGGCAAAATTGTATGCAAAATGTGGAAGCATGCATAAGGCATGAGAATTGTTTGACAAAATGCCTCAAAGAAATGTGGTCACAAGGAATGGGATGTTTGCAAGGTAAATGGTGTTCTTGGCAGGTTTTTAAGGCTTTGCAAAGAAATGTTACAAGTAGATGTCATCTCATGAAATTTCATGGTTGTAGTTTTCGCATAAAATGAGTTGTTGAAAAGGCCTGTGAGGCTTTTTAGAAAATGTCATTCGTCAGATTAAAGCCAACTCTGCAACCCTTGCTAACATACTCCTAGCCCATGCCCAAATATGGAGCTTAGAGCAGGGCACAGACTACCAACAAAGCATATTGGACAGCAGATTTTGTGGGGTTAATTGCAACTGATGGGGCAGATATGAATGCAAGTGTGGAAGCATACACAATTGCACACGAGAACTATTTGGCAAATTCCTAAAACAAGATGGTCTTGTGAAATGCTCATTATGGACCAGCCTAAGGCACTTATCATGAACTGCTCTTTCATTAAGAGCCATGGATATCTCTCTTCTGCTAGCAATGCTATTGTGCTTTCTTTTACATTTAACTTGAATTCATTGTTATTTTTAGTATGTGTGAACTGCTTGGTAATTGTTGATAAGTTGTCTTGTCTATAAAAGTACTATAACAAACACTTGTTGCATAGTGGAAACCGACCTTGGTAATCTCCCTCCCTCCCTCCCTCCCTCCCCGCTCCCTCCCTCCCCTCCTCCCGCCCCCCCCCTCCCTTATAAAAGTACTATAATAAACACTTGTTGCATAGTGGAAACCGACCTTGGTAAACTCCCTCCCTCCCTCCCTCCCTCCCCGCCCGCCCCCCCCTCCCTCCCCCTCTCCCCCCCCGCCCCTCCCTCCCTCTCTCTCTCCCTCTCTCTCTCTCTCTCTCTCTCTCTCTCTCTCTCTCTCGCTCTCTCTCACTCATGAAACAAGTGTAACATGAGACAACTTCATCTTGAAAAGGCTCAAAGCGTTAAGCTCTCTCTCTCTCTCTCTCTCCTCTCTCCTCTCTCTCTCCTCTCTCTCTCTCTCTCTCATGAAACAAGTGTAACATGAGACAACTTCATCTTGAAAAGGCTCAAAGCGTTAAGCGGGAACAAAGTAAATATATGTATGTCAAAGGCATGCTATAATTTATTCACTATTATAATTGCGTGCAATTTTCCATCAAAGAACTTGTAGATAAAGATACATTGCAATCTAACTTTATAGAACAGGATATTGATGATCACCGTTTTATGGAGCTATACAAGAAATTTCCATACTTTTGTAGTGCTACCTTGGTAAGTCTCTTTTACAATATGCCTCGAACTATATTTATACGTTACAATCTTAATGGCAATTACAAATTGCTATGACAGTCAATTTATGGCAGTTTCCATCAATTGCTAATTTCTAGGTCAGTTCTGCTTCCACATGTTAGTTCAGATTCAAGACGTAAGGTTGTGGATCTGTTGTATGTGAGGTAGGTTGTAAGAGTAAGTGGAGACCTTAGAGTGGACATGTAGCTGCATAAAGTATTGGCACACAAAAAACACCCGCTTCACGCAAAACGCAAAGTCATAGTAGAAAAAAATTTTAACATGTTGTAGAGTGCAAAGGAATATTGCCCAAGGTTAGCACCACAATGGTCACGGTTGATTGTAAGCAGTGTCAGTAGCCGCAACAGAATTGTGAGTTTTGGAAGACACAAAAAATCATTATGAGCCGCAAATGGAATTTATAAAACGCAATGGCAGTGAGAGAGGTATATCAGTGACAAGGATGTGCGACAACTGTGTGGGAAGCATTTACGTAGAGTTGTGGAGGCCCCAAGGCCTACAAGGGCTATAAGGACACAAAAAGCACACCAGTTTATGCAGATTGCAAGGAAAAATGCCAAAGTTGCACTAATGTCTTTCAATTGTGGACCTTCTCATCTGTAAAAGAATTCTATTCTTGAAAACAATGTGGATCCTTGTTTAGGGTCATGCTAAAGAGTAAAGACATAGCAAGATATAATATATAAAGTCAATCTTATGAATCCATTTTAAATGCATATTCATATTTAGTGGAGTCATCATTTGATTTCCCTTTCCAGTTGACTTCAAGGAACGTCGCTATGGTTGCGAGAATGTTTTTTGTTGCAAATAAGGGAATAAATTGTCCCCAACACATCAAATGGAGAAAAATGCTAGAAGAATATTCTATACAAGAACTTAAAGCCCCCAAGACCACAAATCCAATTTAACAGATGCTTTGATGCCAGAGATGCACAAAGGGTGATGGAATGTTGCAAACCTAACTCTCAGTCAGGGGACAAGTATGTATGACAGCCAAATTTATAGTATCGAGAGAGTTAACATGTTGGTTAATGAGAGAGTTAACATGTTGGTTAATCAAGTTTGTAGGGCTCTCATGTTGAGGTGAGAATAAGAATGATGTGGATCAGCAATCAAGTGGATTGTTCAGACTGGTTTGAGTACCAAAGAATATTTTAATAACTACTTTTCTGGTCCACCTCTTCTCAGACTAGCTTAACATAGTTGAAACAAAAAAACATTTAGAAGAAGCTGTTCATTGTCTAAACTGCAAAACAAACTTTATTAGCCAAAATTATAACCAAGGGCTGAAACCTTCGAACGTCAAGATTGAGTGGCACAATAGTTCTATTCCAATCCCTTTTGCTGATTACCTTTGGATGGTTTTAGTGTATAGTAGTAACTTCCTATGTGCATTCCCTTCGGAAAAAAATCATAAAATATGCATGAGTCAAAAAGAAATATATCATGACCAATAGTTTCAAGACTCGATCACAATTTTGATAGCCTACTTAAACTTAAAAGAGTGGCTCCGAATTATACTGTAGGGGGAAAGCACCTTAGGGATGCCATGATGAAGGATTATGAGCAGAAGAATAATTATGGCCATGCCAATTTCATACCAATGTAACTAGCTCAGAAAGTCAACCACTATATAACAAAAAGAAACAAGAAGTTTTGGCTTCTCAGGTACAGTATATGAATGGGACAACATGAGATTTTCTAATCCAACATATATGGGATATGTTTTGGGGTAAGGTAGACGGGGAAGTCAATTTTCAAAAAAACAAGGTTCAATGGCACTGGGTGAGGGAAAACTTCAAAACCAAATTCAAATACATATAAAGTTCAGAGTTTTTAGAGTTAGATAACAGCAGGAAACGTTTTTATAAGCTTTTAAAGTCATTCTAGGGTAATGCACCAGGAAATGGCAGATGCAGCAGCAGACACAAGAGATGCAAAGAGAGATGGCAGGAAACTTTGAGGAAAATATCCTGATGTCTGAAAATGTCCCAATCACATTTACCATAATCGAAACGTGTAGCTGTATTAGAAATGCGCCAGGGATCAGGAGAGGCATCTCCCAATTACTATGAGTGACTGGATTATGTCAATGATAACCTAGAAATCATGTTGATATACTTCAACTTCTATCCATTGCTTTCAAGTTAGAGAAACATATCCTTTAACATCCCATAGGCCTATGCAGCCTATCCTAACCATCGTTTGAAGATTTTTTATAAATCTTTATATAAATCCAAAAGCCCCATTTTGATTTTGGAAAGAAAATTGGATCATCAAAGCAAGATAAATTAAAATATTTGTTATTAACAACATACCAATAAACATAAAGATTCAATATAAAAATTATCTCAATTTTGCCACACACCTCAATTTCACCCTCCACATCCCCAGAGAAAGATGCTCCATCACAATATCGAAGTTTCACCCGGTTCCAATTATAAAAGTCTGTTGCGTAGCATTGTAGGCACATAATTAGTTAGAATTCATCTGAAATTGCATGTATCGGTAACAACACACAAAATGAAAATGCTACAATATTAATTTCAAGAATCCCTCGAGAACCCATATGAAAAGGCGTCATAATATTATTAGAATAACAAATACACTTTAATACATTTATGATTAGTAATTGCCCTTAATTATCTTGATTTAACTATTAGTGGATGTTTCTAATTTGTCCATTTTCGGAAGCACTGATGATTATTTGCAATGGGGAAAACCTAAGAAAAGATATTGTGCTTATAACTTGAACTACAAATAAATGGAAGGACTAAGATAGCAGGTGCATGGTCAAAGCTACCAATAATGAACAGCATGGCTCACTTTGAGTAGATATTGAAACAGAATAAGAACAAGATGCATGATGTATGATGCATGGTGCAAGACCTAAGGAGGACACTTTGAAGAAGAAGAACTCCAAGACTTTCAAACCAAAATCGTAGCTTGTGGCCTTGGGAAAAAATTGTGATTACTCATTTCATTACCGAAAGTTACAAGATCACATGCATAACATGATAGCCCCTTTGGAAGCTGTGTAGAAAGATATATCAAAACTTTGAGGTTTCAAAAACAGCATATTTTATGTAAAGATGCAATATGTGATCTGAAAACTTGCAAGCAATATCAAGTCCAAAAAGCAATAAGAGATCGTCTAACAAGTTTACTTAATATGAGACGGGAAAAAAATTAACATTTTGTCACATTGAGAGGTGTTCATACAATGGCAGCCAGGTAGTATAATGGCGTGAGTTCTTCACTTGTATTCTCGACATTAAATTTGATGTCCATTTGACTGCCACTTGGTAATTTATCCTTAAATTTGACGTCCATTTGAGACCGACACAATAGTGCAGCTGAATTGATGTCATTTGCCACAAATCAAAGGAAAATTGGCAGAGAATGTAATGAGGTTACTAATCAAAATGGTAACTGAAGAATCTTGAAATTGATATTTATCGGCATATTTCAAATATGATATATTTATTATAAAATATTTCGTGTTAAATATATATTATATTATGTTTTTTTTTTTGGTATATTTATACTATACTAGCATAGATATCTTGAATACAACTATCATAAATACGCCGAGAGATGTCAATCTTGAAGTGCCTATATTGAAATTGTCACATAGATTAGATAGGCACCTCGATATTGATACCTCTTTGCATATTTTAGATAGTTGTATTTAAGATAATTATCCTATCATAGCCATATATCTACTATGGTTGGTAGTCTTAGAAATCTGAACTAAATTGATCCTTATTGTATAAGTCCAAAGGAAGTGTATTGAAGATATACAGTAAGTTTTGTATTTGAAAATATTGTTAATGATAAAATAGACCAAACTTAGAAGCCAGTTATGAAAAGACATATTTCAAGAGCTGTATACACACATAAATCTAGACATTAGATGATTTAGAGTATATATATATATATATATATATATATATATTGTAGAAGGCAGAGGTCAATGCATCATTCCAATTCATGTGGTTGGATTAAATATACAAGGATTGGAATCGAATGCCCAGATGATTATTGAGAACCTGTCGTTTACCATGCTACCAACCACTGAGATCTTGGTGTACCAATTCCAAAAGGAGATTAACAGCATTAACAGAGTTTTCTTACAACAAACAATAGACTAAATTGGATAAGACGGGGAGGAACATGATAGTTATATGGGAAATGCAAAACCTGTTGGAACAAACTCAAGTATAAGCTAGTATTGTTATTGATTATGCAATTAAAGAAGACAGCAATTAAATAAAACAAAGAGGAACATGACACGTGAGGAAATGCAAAACTTACTGGAACAAACTGAATACATGCTGGAAATGTTATTGATTGTGCAACAAAGGAAGCCAGCAACGCACAGGATTCATGACATCACAAGCATAATGTTCTTTTGATGATCAAAATGCTTGATGAGCCTTGCACTAGTCGAAGGGGGAGAGAAATGTCTATCAAACAATAGAAATGTTGATACAATCAAAATGGATTTTGATTCAAAGAAGCCCAAATGGTCTTTAAGTTTTACTTCAAGCAACCCTTCAAAATTGATAAACCATCAAATCATTTTAGCACTCCAACTGTTCATGATGTACATGATCACCTGGAGCAAATCCTGGGACGGAATGCATGTTGCACATTGAGCATCAGACAGAAATTTGAGTTGAGTAGTGATGTTGAAGAACATGATCTGACAAATGGAAATGATGAATGTAGAGGGACAAAGCAATTGCGTTGCAAGGAACATTGCTCCTGAAGTATTTGATATAAGCCTTGAAATATATAAACATGAACTCCTAAATCATACAAACTCCCATTATCTAGTTGACCTCTTTGACATAGGATCATTGAAACTATACAACTCATCTAATGACATGTTTCAGACTTCAGTGAATCACATGAAAGAAAGGACTGCGAGACATGAACAGGCCAGCAACAGAAAGAAAATATCAATTCTGAATTCTTTTAATTGCACTAGGGCGCATTTATATAGAAAGAAGCAGTGTAGTTCAACCCAAACATATTTAATTGTTAATATACTGACCAACCCGGCATAGGGAAAATATTTATAATATGACTTAATTATGCCGATGGGTGTTCTACAATGGTAGCCAAGGTGGTGGTGGGGGCTGTAATGTCCGTGAGCTGTTAGCAATTGATTAAGTCCATTTAATCGTCACATGGTAATTTTAACCATAAATTTAACGTTCATTTGACCGCCACTTTGAAGTTTTTTCTTTTCCTTGGAGAATTCAATCAAAAAATTGTAATATCGCCATATGCAGAATTCGGACCTCGTTTTGTTTTCACGGAAATATTTTTTCAATCCCAACACAGTGGTGCAGCTAGATTGATACCATGTGTCACCAGTCAGTGGGAAATTTCTGGATAATGTACTAGATTTATTAATCAGTATGGTATGCGAAAAAAACCAAGATAAAGGCCTTGAGATTGATATCTCTCAGTGTTTTTCTGAGATGTATTCAAGATATCTGTACTAGTTGGTAATATCACTAACAGAAAATTTGATTACAATATAAGCTAACTTATAACCCATATAAATTGGATAATGACTTAGGAGCATGTCCTCATTGAACCCTATAGCCAAATGCAGATTAAATTGGCTAGCATGGTGATGAATATCTAAGATAATTATTAATAATTAAAGCATGGGGATGGCATTCAAGGTATACGATTTTTGCCAATACTCCAGAAGAATATTTTTGGCGAAGTACAATGGAAGAAAAACTGAAAAACCAAACCACATTACATTGAAGGGCTAATGTTTTGAAGTTGTGAACTAGGAACAGGTATTTCCCAGAGGTCAAGGGCATCTCAAGCAACTTGATGTTTGAGTAGATTGACCAACAGAAAGCACAGAATCGGAATCAAACTAAGTAGATTCCATGACACTAAGCAAATCTTGAAATCTGTAAGTTCCTGTAAACTCACATGAAGAATTTTCAAGTCCGCTGAAACAATAAATTGAATTAGAAATTTGTGGAAGCTTCTCATAAGTCTTGACCAAGGGCCCTAACAAAGGGGTATATGAGCAAGAGATTAGTTTTAGAGATGACTAGACAAAGAGTTGACCGCTATATTCACAATATATTAAAAAAAATCCAAATATTATTTAATAATTAATATTCTTTCATTAAGAATGAGCTTCTCAAAGCAGTAAGCTCATTTAAAAGAAAATAAACCATATTACCTGGATTCTCTGAATGTTTATCGCTTAGAATGCCAGAGAACACTATCGCGCGCTCCATATAGCGAGATGAACCTCGGCGAGTTGTTTTACGGTAAACACATGTTCTGACATCATTACACCATCCTCCACCCTGAGTTACAAGCAATACAACTTGAGTCAAACAAGACATGCTATCAAACATGCATTGCAGTTCACATTATCTTATAAACATTTCCAATTCTTGCCACGGGGTTGAACTTTCTAACAGAGAATAAGGAAATACCTCGAGTTGAATGAGCCAATTATTTGCTCCTGACCCAAATCCCTTGTGGAGATGATAACCTGGCAAAGTTCCATCCAAACAAACTGCACACGACAAACAAGATTAAGACTAACAATTTAAATACTATTACTATAGAATGTAAGAGATTTAACGTCACATTCTGTAATTAAAGGTAAACTGATTACATGATAGCATAATCTTAGATACAAAGCTATAAACATCTCAACTTCCTAGGCTTGTCTAGCTTAATAATGCTAATCCAAGTGATTTCAAAAAGCCAAAAAAAATATTAGATACGTATGTGCTTTGTAGATTGAATACATAATGGTTTTTTTCGATAAGCAAGTCAGCCCTTAGTGGGGCTCACATATAAAAAAGCAGGAGGACATGAATAAATCTCCCACTCAAACTTTTTAATTTTCAATAAAAGCTACAAATGACTAGTGCCATATCCAAGGTCAAAGGGCATAAAGACCAAAGCATATTTTAAATAAAACCATCACACTTAGACGCCATAAGGGACTATCATCCTCACATAATTAAGATGTGCTTTATATTGACAGCAATACAAGGCAGTTTTTTTGCATACTAATGCTTTTTCAAACATGATAAAATCTTCCAATGAAGACAATGCATTCATTTGTGAATGGTTTCCAAGTAAGTATTTATCTACATGCAAACAAACAATGCAACATTTAGTTTCCCACATTTGGAGATGAGGACATCATATAAATAATAAGACCATTATCCTCGCATTAAAAGATAAAACCTTTTTAGATTCTTGTATTTGTTTCCAAATGCATGTATAACAACAAATTGCTTTCTGTCTGTGTCACCATTCAACAATCAAACAGACCAACTAAATCGGACGAATTGAAATCTCAAGATTGACTGTTGTAAATGTCTTATGCATGCAATTAGTCTGTTGTTAAAAAAAGAAGTAGATTTATGTCTTACTTAAGACCATTATCCTCACATTAAAAAAAAAACTTTTTAGATTCTTCTATTTGTTTCCAAATGCATGTATAACAACAAATTGTTTTCTGTTTGTGTCATCATTCAATGATCGAGCAGACCAACTAAATCGGGTGAATTGAAATCTCGAGATTGACTTGTAAATGTCTTATGCATGCAGTTTGTCTGTTGTTACAAAAAAAAGTAGATTTATGTCTTACTTGCAAAGACCATGGACATCACACCTGTAAAGTTAATTAACTATATTACTTCTCTTGCAAGAAAGCTTGATGACTGTTTTATGAATTATCTAAATCTACTACTCGATGTTATCATGTTCAAATTCGAAAAGTAAATGCTAACAGTTATATTCTGAGAAAGAAAGAAAGAAAGAAAGAAACTATATTAATGTCCACAAATGACCAAAAGTAGGTCAATGTGACTGAAGGATACAACCATTAGCAATAGATATTTCTAGGAAGAGAGAATCCTAGAGGTGAACCAAACAAATAATGTACAAAGACAAAATAGAGCACCGAGCCACTAAACAAATGGCAAAGAAACCAATACAAATAGTAATGAGGGGCAAACAAAAAACCCCTAGAGCATGTGCCAATGAAGACTGGAGGAAAATCCCATCGAATGTCTCGCTCTGTCTGTGCCTGAAGTGGAGGAATAATCTGAGCGATTATCAATCACTGTGAGAGATCTGACAATACCGTCCGGTGAGAAGTGGTTGGCACAAATTAGTAAAATGATGTGAAAACATTGAAAACAAAAGAGGATCCACAGAAATGTACCAAAAGTTTTTGCATGTGGAAATCTCAAAGATCAATGTCATAATTTGGTTCATGACCTCCTGAATCAGGACAATCAAACTAAGCTTGGGTATTTTAATTTGAATCTAAATGCCCATCAAATCAACCGTCTACACAGGTAAACATAGTTTTGGCAGTCCAAGTTCTCTTTTGGAAAATTGGGCGTTGAAAAATCATTTTCTCTCATGGTTTTATCTCATTTTGAGACTCTTTTTAGTTAGATATTATTTTGATCTGTTTCTAAATCATCGCTTCTTTTTGTAGGAACTTTGTTTGGGAAGAGTCGAAGGGTTACAAAGGCACTTCAGTTGGGAAGAGTTCAAAGATTGCAAAGGTGCTTTGATCGGGAAGATTCTATTGACTGCGAAGCACCTCAGTTCGGGAGCAACCCAACGATTTTGAATGTTGTAACTTATAGTCATCGAGGAAAACTAAAAAATCACATTTTGGAAAAAGGTTTAAAAAAGAATTACATTGTCTACACACTTCATTGGGTCCTACAAACCAATTTGGCATAAAAGACATTAAACATCTTCATCATCATTATAAGAATGTTTTTATTTGCTTAAAGCTATAATTCTATGCGCATATATCTTCCTATGTACTCATTTGTATGCTATACTATACTACCCTCTTGCCATAATTTATGAGTCTCGAGAATTGACCAGAAAACACTCAAGAAAGCCTCCAGGTAAGCACCTAGTGCATCTCCAAACTAAACCTAAAACAGAAGTGAAAAGAATACAATATAAATTAAAAAACAGACATGATAATGAAGAGTCGTGTGATTGCCATTGAGTGAGTGACAACTTTGGCCAACCCCAACCATCACTCTTCCTTGGTGAGTATTACAAAATAAATAGTAGTTCCTTGCTTGATCAACCATTGATTTTGTAAGAAACAACTTATGCTCGAGTTTATATTCAAGTATTTTTTCACACTTTAAGAGAATATTATAGCATAAATGCTTGAAATGTGTAATATGTTATGCTTCCATTGTCAACATATCAACCACAAAAATGATGTCTTGTGTGTACGAAGTTGCAGACCACAACATATGATAGCACACCATAACAACAACTAGCATAGGACAACTAGTTACTCAGAAATCACCATTGGGATACTGTCATAATCCCAAAAGAATAGATTGCAGTCATCTTCTAACCACTAAATGAACAAAGTATAACAGGAAGATGGAAGATTTCCGAGGAAAATGTAAGGCTCCACCTTTAAGGGATATCCAGTTGATTATCTAGTGATTACATGGCTATGATCTACCCCATTGACCCAGTTAATGATGGCATAGACTGCTTATCAAGTTATATAGAAAGACTGTCATACTATCATTTATCAACCTGTTTCAAGCTGATAACAAGTTAGATGAAAATAAAAGATCAAAACATTTATGAATGGCAAGTTGTCAGTTACAATTTTAATTGGCAGCAATTACTGAATTGGACTTTCAGCAATCAACAAAAATCCAATTTTCCCCATTTCCAATGCCTATTGTTTCGTCCTCACAGCTCCACAATTAAATAAATAAATATTAAATCCTTATCTCTTAACAGAAATATAGAAATTCCGTGTGGTTGGCCATGAAGAGTGACTGTTGATTTTCCTTTAAAAAAATACATTTGTCTCTCCTTCACAAATTAGTAAGTTTATTTTCTTAATTGTTTAAGGCTTTTTCCTGAAAGCCAAATTAAGGGCAAGTTTTCAGTGACTACAACCAAACAATCATAGATTATCCCCACCATATTCTAGGTAAATTGTTGATATAGAGATAATCATAAATAAGTAGTTTGAGATAAAAAAAAATTGAGGAATTATGTCCTAGAAAGTGAATATTGCACCATTCAAAAATGAGAACAAATCCATTATCAGGGTATCTCAACTCTTCAGTAGAAAATTCCTCTCACACTGACTCCTTCACTTGGGATAGCTGAAGCTTCTTCAAAGATGTCTACTGCTGTTTGGTTATAGTTCTGTCGTTTTTCAACATGATCTGCTTTGTAGAATCAGATGGCCTGAATTTTTTTTTCAATCTCAAATTCAGGAGCTTGCACAATGCTTCCTTTCAATGAATGCATTCTGATCAAGAATACACTTAACAAACAGATTAGGATAGACATCAAGGAGATGAATGAGCTTAACCAACATAAGGATCTTCTCAACTCATTATCACAGTGTTCAAATTTGATCTTAATATGATGCTTCCCATCTTATTTGGACCTACTATATCTCCTCTTCAAATTCAATTGCCTTCCTACATTTATAGTGTTCTAAAATAGAAACTGAAAATGCTTCCTGTGAGCAATCTTAAAAATGAGAACAATTCCAGTCTCAGGAAATCTCAACTATATAATGGAAGATTCCTCTCATACCGACTCCTTTCCTTGGGATGGCTGGAGCTTCTTAAGAGATGGCTGCTACTGTTTAGTTATATTTCTATCTTCTTTAAATATGATCTACTCTACAGAGTTAGAAAGTCTAAATTCTTTTCTTTAATCTCAGATTCAGAAGCTTCAGGGATTTTGCCTTTCAATGAATACAACAAACAGATATTCTGATCACTAATACACCTAACAAACAGATTAGGATAGACACCATAGGGATCTTGTAAACTGATAATACTCGTGTTCAACTCTGATCTTAACATGATGCTGTCCATCTCATTTACACCTGATATACCCTTTCTTCAAATTCAACTGTCTTCCTACCTTTATAGTGTTCTACAATAAAAATTGAAGATGCTTCCTGCGAGCAATCTTACTCCACAAGGAATTTCAGGCATATCTAGCAACCAATCATTGTAAACTGATAATAATCATGTTCAAATCTGATATTAACATGATGCTACCCATCTCATTTACACCTGATATACCCTTTCTTCAAATTCAGCCGTCTTACCTTTATAGTTTTCTACAACAAAAAACTGAAGATGCTTCCTGTGAGCAGTCTTACTCCACAAAGAATTTTTGGCATACCTAGCAACCAATCAAAGTCGGTTATAAGATGGAAGAATTTGGGTGACGTGACCCTGATAACCGGAAAGATCTGCCTAAATATCAAAGAAAATTGGACTGACCTCTATCACTTAAAACAAATAGTAGCTTAATTCTTATACAGAATACCAACAACAGGAAACCGCAACAACTGACATCTACTACACCCAAGTAGTGGGGAATCTTAAACATGCATGTACAAATTTCACAAGGAAAATGAGGATCATTTGCTAAATATAAATGATGGCAGCATATATGAAACATAAGGGGTAAAGTAAAATGCAAAGTGCACTGGATTTAGGAATACTTGCCAGCTCCTTTGGCTGCTGCTCCTTGCACAAGAGTCAATCCCACCATAAGGGTGCCTGGAGCATAAGACGTGCCCAGCACTTCCCAATGCACCCCTGAACCATTGCGGGTCACAAGAACATCTGAAGTTTTCAGTCCAGAGCAGCACACTACTCCCAACATAAGCACCCCAAGCAAAGCTCCTTCAAGCTCCAAGAACCCCTTCATCTTGTTCTTCCCAGAGGCCATTGGAATGAATAGGCTACTAAGCATGCAGCAACAGACAAGCCAGGAAAGCACAACGTCAATGAGTAAAAGGAATAAAGGACTAAAATTTTAAAACCACCAATGCCAGGCGATCTCTACTGTTCTACGCTCATAAGCCCATTTCCTTGATAGCCGCATGTCAAGCAAATGAAGCCTAAAGTAGCTTAAATAGTGCTGATGTTTCCATAAAACTACAAACAGGTGACGGACCAATAATGTACGTGAAAATCTCTAACAAAAACGAAAATGGAAGGCTGACACCAAAAATCCATGCAAAAACTCACCTAGATTTTTACTCCTCTGAAACCACCAATCTAAACCCAACTCAGACCCACTTCACCATGGGTCTTCTCAAACAAACCCAATTCATAGGCCTTGTCCGCCAAAGTTAACTCAGACCCACTTCAAAATAGGCCTTCTCTAGCAAACCCAATACAGACCCACTTCATTATACGCCTTTCGAAGCGTAACTAGTTCAGACCCAACTCAATGTAGAATTCTCCAACAAAACCCACCTCAAAACTTGATACAGAATTCCCCAACACAATCCACCTAAACATAGAACTTCCCTACAAGTCCCCCCTTCCCATAGAATAGGCCTTCTCAATCACAAGCGACCTATTTTTAAACCCATATTAAAGCTAGATTCTAACTCAATCACAAGCCACCTATTTTTAAACCCATGTTGCTAAAATGTAAGGTATAAATACCAAAAACACACAAAAGACAACTTAGCTCCCAGCCTACATATACTACCTCCACCAAACTCAGACGAAATCTCCTTCACATTGCCTTAAAATAATCCCTGCCTCTCACACATGCTTTTGCGGGTGGTGGGACTGGATTCTTTGAGTTTGATTGCAAGTCTGCTCTAGTCTAAGTAATCTTTTCCCTTGTGCTTTGTCCAGTCACCAATAATACTCACTCCCTTACTCTTGAAAACACCAATTTGAGTGTTCTTGGCAATAACCACAACACTGCATACTTTTCAAAAAAGGAAAACGTGCATGGGAGTTTTGGAAAGTGTTTTGAATGCTGTAACTATCTGGCCTACCATGCATATGTGTTTTTCAAACTTCTCCAAGCTGTTCACATGTGAAAATTAACGCACAGACATGTGATTATCATTAATCTAAACTTCTGTTTACACCAACGTAATGTAAGTACCCAGATGGATTTCAAAATACGGGGGTAGGTAATTATCAGTTCTACAATGCTGTGAGGAAAATTCTGACACGTGGAAGGCCTAGATTCCTGCATTCTTGCAGAGTGGAGAAAAATCCGTATCAGCTGTTTCGAAAAAGGTTGGGAGGGCGAACTTCACGAGAAACATGCAACTGTCTGTTTCTGGGATGAATCGATGATCTGATGGAATTAATTAGTCTGTTTAATCGGAGTTTTAAGTCATAGTAATCTTTGTGAAGGGCTAGTTGAACTGTATACCATTAATTTATTTTTGTTTTCAAAAGCTTTATGAATTCATCTTTTTGAAGGTTTGAAGCAGGTCATCCTTGTCATCTCTTTCCACGGCCCAAGTAAGTAGTCCTGAGGTCATTTCCACTGTAATGGATTGAGACTAGTTAGTGCCCCTGTCGGCAACTAATTAAATTGATTAATTATGATCTGAAAAATCGGTGGAGAAGAGCTATTTGGAATTCAAAATTTAAAAGGTACTTAAATTTCTTCCCTATTACCCACTGGTCCCAATGGAGGGGGCTCCTAAATTTTTTAAGTTGGTGTGGAGAGTAATTTTAGGAGTATTTGTAGTAAATGTTGTCTCTTGGTATAAAAGTTTTTGAAGAGTATGCTGCAATGAGAGAAAAATTACACGAACCCCATATTTAAAAATATTAAATTTTAATTTGCAATAAAATTCGAAATTAAATCTACTCATTTATAAATTGATATTTGGCATAATATGTTCCTACAAAATAGAAAATGGTGGGGGAAACTTTTAGGCCCCCCTTTTTACCCTCCCCTTAGGCTGCGGTCTCATGGAAAGGGCCAAGCTAAAAAATTTAGGCAGGGGTGGGAGAGAAAAAAATAGGATTATTTGACATTAATAAGGTCTCGTGATTTTTAAAATTTTTTTTTGTTGAGACGAAATAGGAATCTTTAGCATTAACAAAAGTATGGTCCCGTGCATCTTGAATAAGCTATTGAAGGAAAAATAGGGAGGGAAGGTTAAACATAAATGCCAAGTGTCAAAAAAACTTCTCTAAAATTTTTAAGCAACAACTTTTTTTTTTGTGCTCCCAATTGTTTTGTGGGGTCTGGAAATCCTCTCCCTAAAATGTAGTTGCTTAGAAATTTTAGGAACCTTGTTGGATTTTAACAGCAGCATAATTTTTTTTTTGCATTAGACCACATTTTCCAAATAAATAGAAGCAGTAGCCCCCAACATGGGACCACGCTTTTTAAACTCTCCTCCTATGAAAGTGGTGCTCCTTGTTTTAAAGAAAAGATTCTAAAATTTCTTGTTTCTCTAAATTTATTTTGTCACGGGACCCCTGCCTTTTTTTCCTTACTTATGTTAGGATGTCAAATCATTCACATAATAGGATCATTAATCAGTTTGTTATATTTAGTAAAAAAATATTGGTTTGAATTAGGCTAAATTTTAAGACCCTCCTTAAAAAAACATAAATATTACTTGGCGAAATTTCATAAAAATGACTTCAAACTTGAAATATTAGCAAATAGCACGAATTTAAAGGAAATGTTTAGTTGGTCAATGGTAGCAACTGTCGATTGGCAGCATAATATTACAGCGGACAATATTATGTTGCCATCGTAGAATTATGTTATTGGTTGGTAGAAAATTTCTCTTTTTTGCATGCAGGAAAGGTGATTTGAATATCAAATTTTGGCTATTGTTGTAAACACTAGGTGAATCAACCCAAAAAATTAACTTGTACCCAAAAAAATTTAGGCGAAATAGCAAGCGACCAAACACTTGAAAAATAGCCAAATCTAAATTTTAAAAACCCAAATATTCATGAATTAACTAAGATTCACCACTAAAATTTAGACTAGATTGAATTCAAAGTTTGTGATGCATATAATTTTCAGGTTCTGCATTATAGGTACGATTTTAACCTAGTCCTTTATTTATTAACCTCCTGAGATTTTGTACATTGGTGGATGGCTACACAACTCCTTTTACACAATCATACACACCATTGAATTTATTTGATGACCTTGAAATTGTAGTTTTGAGGGTGGTATTGAAGTGATCCACTTTAGTTTTGAGTGTGGTATAAAAAACAACATTGTTTTCTAAATGAGAGATGAAGGGTTTTAACATCTTCCATATAAAATTGGTGTTTAAACTTTTATCTAAACACATATTTTTGGTACAAGGTAGGTTAATTTTTTAGTACTAATGTATTTTTGTTTTTATTGATTAGTGTGTATTTCTCTATGTTTTTGTTCTTCAGTTTATGAAATATCCCTTATGGAATACCCCTTAAAAATACACAAAATATTGAAAACTTACAGCCAAATAAAATATGGATTTATGCAGATTTTTATAATGAGGATAACAACTAAATAAAAACAATATCTTCTAAGATATCCACTCAATTCCATCACCCTGAAAAATTAAAGAGAGCTTGATATTATTATAGAGGACATAATAAAATGTTTTTGGGAATTTTACACAAGTCAAACTGTCGGCCAAAAAATTACAGAATGCCCTATGCGGCTAGACAACTTCAAAGGTCTGTGACCCTCTAAATACGAATAGAAAATAAGGGTCTTTGGAAATAACAATGGCAGATATAGGAAATAGTACTGCCACCTGCAATATCTCAAAACGGTCGATTGGACAAACCCCCAGTAGAGGCTGCAAATCACCTCGCTAGGAATGGAGTCAGGAAATGAGGGAGGCGCCTTCCACGTGCTGACACACCTTAGCCTAGATGGCCGCCGTGAGTTTGATCTAAAAAAACCCTCTGATTTCTTTCCCAAATCCCCCAAAAATCCTTTCCTCTGAACCCTTCGGAAATATCTTTGTAGCATGGCCCAGAAAATGGATCCAAGATGACAGACTAAGGTAGATGTCTCACTTCCGAAGAATGCCCTGCTAGCTAGGGACATGGTCTCTCACCACCGAAGCTAGGGTCCCTGTGGGATTTGACTCCATGAGCTATAGAAAACGCAACAACAGTTTGCGGCACGTGAAGAAGGCTAAAAAATGTATATGACAAAAAGTGGCTTTTCTTCCTTCCCCGTCTCCATATATACTTTTCATTAGCAAACAAGCCCTCATAACCCTAGTCACATTTTATTCCATGGAAGGGCACTAACATGAAAGTAACTATAGTTATTTTCTTCCTTTTTGTCGCCACGTCCAAAAGTGGCCCCCAAACACCCAACTTGGATATTGTAAAACCACAGGGCCCCTTAGACAAAAGCTTCCAGCATCCACATGCCTTCCCCTCCTGGGTCTGACCACGTTTTGGACCCGACTTGGCCTTTGGACCATTTAGCGTAGCAAAAAGGGGACATTACAATCCTCCCTTCCCAAAGTTTGTTTGTCCTCAAGCAAACACAAATTAGGATGATGTAAAATCTACTCCCCCTCCCAAGTAGCATCCTCCAGTGGCAGTCCCTTCCATCGCACCAAGTACTCGAAATTAATCTACTCCTGAGCCCCCTCTGTCTCGTTTCAATAATGGCTTCTAGTTCTAAACACTAACTTCCCTTCCCATCTAGTGGTGGTAGCTCTGTAGATGGTACAATATGCGGTTTTTGCCTTCTTAAGGCATGAAACATGGAAGACATTGTGTATCTTATTGTGCTCCGGTAGCTCTAGCTCATATGCCACTGACCCTACTCAACATACCACTAGGTACGGACCATAAAATCATGGTTTCAATTTCTCGACACCCTTCTGCTTTAGTGAGGACATGCCTATATGATTGTAAAATAGGAACACTAGATCCCCAGCCTCAAAAGACCTCTTTGTCCTGTGCCGATCTGCGTATACCTTTTGTTGATTACAAATGTGCCTTTTGAAGATTCAAATTGCTATGTACCTTGGGATATAATAATATAATATATATGGGTTGATGGAGATGCCAACATGTGGCACACACCCCCCTAGGATTTCACTAATATGCTATGATACCAAATGTAATTTATATTATATTACATAAATAATGAACCGTTACACCAAAACCTCGAGGCGTTAGTGAAATCCGCACATGAGGATCATAACATCCCACCACACTTCTGTAGAGCCCGACTCGGGTTGGGTTTGCGCCCGCAATCCCATACGTACAAGCCTCATTTCACCAACATTTAGGCTTCCCACGGGCCCCGGCTACATGATACGTAACCAACCAAGTGGGATTCGAAACGGGTGGTCACTCTTTCTACCAAATGTAACACAACCATGAACACCATAAACCTCAAGGCGTTAGTTCTTATCCGCACATGAGGATCATAACATGAGGTACATTTGCATATCCTTCCCAAGGTACATAGAGTGCCTTCTAATATGTGGCACAATCATCCCCTTAGTTATATGTATGGGTTCACATGGGATATGATAATATAATGTATATGGGTTGATGGAGATGCCGACATGTGGCACACATCCCCTTAGTTAGTTATATGGGCTCACATAGGAATTAATTATATTGGGTAATGGGTCGGCCTACATTGGGATTAGGTGTTACCCATCCTATTTAAAGGATGTGAGTATCATTATGAGTAGGTGATGTATGTATGAGTTGAGTCTTCTACTTGGTAGAGGTATATTGGAGGTGTCCCCCTCGAAGTGGATTCCCATCTTGGGAGATTGTGGAGTTACTCCTTCCTTAAGGAGCATTGTATGGTGTTGCCCTACCTTAAGGGTATTATTCTGCATATATTGATATTAGGGCATCTTGGCCCCCCATATCTCTTGTGTTTTATTATCTTCTGCAATTTATTGATTTATTATATGCAAGGTTCTTATCAAGTGGTATCAGAGCAGTGATCCGGGTAATTTGTGGGATGAAACCCTAATGTTGGTGATTCATCTATATCTTTGAAATCGACTTGGAATTTTTATAGATATTTTTTGTGGGGAGTGGATACATAGTTCAAGTGATCTTCCCTCCAAATTTCAGATTTTTTGGAGCTGTTTTGCAAAAGTTGTGTCCGTTTTAGGGTTGAAACCCTAATTCTAAGGTTTTGTCTATATCTTCTGAATAATGACGAATTAGGAAATAATTTTTTTGGGTTGTTGGTAATATATTAAATGGTGATACCACTGAAATTTCAGAATTTTGGATCTATTTTGACAGAGTTATTTCAGTTTTATTGGTTTTCACTATTTTGCTCCACAGGCCACAATTTGAGGAATTTTTTGAATTTCTTACATTTTCGGAAATCTCTCAAAATTTTAGTAGGGGTTACTTCTTTGTGGTTTCAGATTTGAGGCTGAATGATTGACGAAATCATCAGGTAAAATATTGGTCAAAGGAGTAAGTTTGTGAAACCCTAATTTTTATGCATCATGGATATACCAATTTTCTATGGTAATGGGGAAATTGATGCAAAAAAATGGTGGATACAATTTAAACAAATGTATTTTGAAGAATGTTTAGTATGGGTTAGTTTTTATCTTCATCTTGGTGGGAAAGCATGCGACATTGGTATTCTTATTTGGATATAGATCTATTGGATTGGGATTGGGAGGAAATGGAGGATATTTTCTTAGCTAGATGGGAAACAAAAAAGAAACACAATTTTGTTAAAAGAAGAAGAACAAGAAGAAGCAACAAGCAAAAGACAGCAACATCAGAAGAAGAAGAACAAGAAGAAGAAGAAGAAAATGTTGATGTGCAGAAGAAGAAAATGTTGATGATGAAGCTGCTACACATGATAGTGCATCTCCAAGGAAGGAAGCTTCAATATTTCAGTTTGAAGGGTGCATTCAAAGAAAAAAGAGTAATTGTTTCCATAAACCCTAGCAGCAAATATAACTTCATCAATATGGATGTAGCTCAAAATCTACATGTGCAAACAAAGCATATCAAGGAATCTCAAATGGATGGTAAGCATATTCAAGTTTTTGAAGATTTAAAGCTTTCTATGGATAAATATGTTTTACATTCAGATTTTTATGCTTTAGATATGGATGGTATGGATATTGTTCTCGGATATCCTTGGTTAGAGACATTGGGAACAATTAATATTAATGTGCAAAAGAAATTCATGAAATTATGGTACAAGAGAAAGAAAATTACATTGCAAGATATCACACTTAGCAAGGAAAAAAAATAATGTAAAATGAGGATCATGAAGATGAATTTGAAGATGGTGAAGAAGGGAATAAGGATGAATCAGAAGGAGAGGATGAAGAACATGATGAAAAAGTAAAAAATAGTTTCTCTACTCAAGAGAAAAAAGAAATAGCAAACAAGTTGGAAGAGGAAAAGAAAGTGGAGAAAAGATTGATAAGGTTGAACATACTAAGGTTGCACCATATAGACACCCACATCATCATGAGAGGAAAAAATCATGGAGACATGCTAGGACACACAAGGGAAACAATCTATATGGATATATAGGGAATTGGAGGAGTAATAATTTTGGCTATACATGGAATCAATGGAACAATAATTATATGACATGGAATCACATGAATAATAATTATGGATATGCATGGATACCAAGGAGGAACACATATGGACCAGGATGGAATCAAATGAGCACAATGGAATATGGAATCATGTTTGGAGTAACATCACCCACTAGGATTTCATATGGGTGGTTAGATGATCGAGCATGGCGACAAGTGTGCAATAATTTAAAGCACACTCATTATATGGCTTCTTCTTATGTTTCAGGGACGAAACATGTCAAAGAGGGAGGCAATGCTATGTACCTTGGGATATGATAATATAATATATATGGGTTGATGGAGATGCCGACATGTGGCACACATCCCCTTAGTTATATGTATGGGTTCACATGGGATATGATATATAATATATATGGGTTGATGGAGATGTCGACATGTGGCACACATCCCCTTAGTTAGTTATATGGGCTCACATAGGAATTAATTATATTGGGCAATGGGTCGGCCTACATTGGTATTAGGTGTTACCCATCCTATTTAAAGGATGTGAGTATCATTATGAAGGTCAATGTATGTATGAGTTGAGTCTTCTACTTGGTAGAGGTATATTGGAGGTGTCCCCCTCGAAGTGGATTCCCATCTTGGGAGATTGTGGAGTTACTCCTTCCTTAAGGAGCATTGTATGGTGTTGCCCTACCTTAAGGGTATTATTCTACATATATTGATATTAGGGCATCTTGGCCCCCCATATCTCTTGTGTTTTATTATCTTCTGCAATTTATTGATTTATTATATGCAAGGGAATATGATAATATAATATATATGGGTTGATAGAGCTGACATGTGGCATCTCCCCTTAGTTATATTTTGGGTGCACATGAGATATAATATTATAATGTATATGGGTTGATGGAGATGCCGACATGTGGCACACATCCCCTTAGTTATATGTATGGGTTCACATGAGATATAATATTATAATGTATATGGGTTGATGGAGATGCCGATGTGGCACACACATCCCCTTAGTTATATAGGGATTATTATATTGAGTAATGGGTCGGCCTACATAAAGGTATCCTATTTGGATGTGAGTATCATTATGTGGGTTGAATTGAGTCTTCTACTTGGTAGAGGTATATTGGAGGTGTCCCCCTCGAAGTGGATTCCCATCTTGGGAGATTGTGGAGTTACTCCTTTTAAGGAGCATTGTATGGTGTTGCCCTACCTTAAGGGTGTTATTCTGAATATATTGCATATTAGGGCATTTGGCCCCCCATATATCTATCTTCTACAAATTTATTGATTTATTATATGCAAGGTTCTTATCAAGTGGTATCAAAGCATCGATTTCGAAATACATGTGGGATGAAACCCTAATTTGGTGATTCGTCTATATCTTGAGATGGATAATTTTTCTCATATATTTTGCGCGGATTGGAAAGGTAGTTCATAAAGCTTCACTCCGAAAATTTCAGAAATTTTTGAGGTGTTTTGCAAAAGTTATGTCATTTTAGGGTTTCAAACCCTAAATTTGCTTCATTTTCATTTTTTGGATCTTTAATTTTCAATTAGGAAACAATTTTTTTGGGTTTGGTAATCTATGGTAAAAATTTCGAATTTTTGGAATTTGAGAAGATATTTTCCTGAATTTCTTACATTTTCATATTTCGGAAATCTCTCAAAATTTTAGTTGGGGTTACTTCTTTGTGGTTTTGATTTTGAGGCTGAATGATTAGACGAAATCATCAGGTAAAATATTTGTCAAAGGAGTAAGTTTGTGAAACCCTAATTTTTATGCATCATGGATATACCAATTTTCTATGGTAATGGGAAATTGATGCAAAAAAATGGTGGATACAATTTAAACAAATTATTTTAAACCAATGTTTAGTATGGGTTAGTTTTTATCTTCATCTTGGTGGGAAAGCGCTACATTGGTATTCTTATTTGGAAATAGATCTATTGGATTGGGATTGGGAGGAAATGGAGGATATTTTCTTAGCTAGATGGGAAACAAAAAAGAAACACAATTTTGTTAAAAAAGAAGAAGAAGAAGAAGAAGAAGTAGAAGCAACAAGAAGAAGAAGAAGAAGAAGAAGATGAAGAAGAAGAAAATGTTGATGATGAAGCTGCTACATAGGATAGTGCATCTCCAAGGAAGGAAGCTTCAATATTTCAGTTTGAAGGGTGCATTCAAAGAAAAAAGGTAATTGTTTCCATAAACCCTAGCAGCAAATATAACTTCATCAATATGGATGTAGCTCAAAATTTACATGTGCAAGACAAAGCATATTAAGGAATCTCAAGTGGATGGTAAGCATATTCAAGTTTTTGAAGATTTAAAGCTTTCTATGGATAAATATGTTTTACATTCAGATTTTTATGCTTTAGATATGGATGGTATGGATATTGTTCTTGGATATCCTTGGTTAGAGACATTGGAACAATTAATATTAATGTGCAAAAGAAATTCATGAAATTATGGTACAAGAGAAAGAAAATTACATTGCAAGATATCACACTTAGCAAGGAAAAAAGTAATGTAAAATTAGATCATGAAGATGAATTTGAAGATGGTGAAGAAGGGAATAAGGATGAATCAGAAGGAGAGGATGAAGAACATGATGAAAAAGTAAAAAATAGTTTCTCTACTCAAGAGAAAAAAGAAATAACAAACAAGTTGGAAGAGGAAAAGAAAGTGGAGGAAAAGATTGATAAGGTTGGGCATACTAAGGTTGCACCATATAGACACCCACATAATCATGAGAGGAAAAAATCATGGAGACATGCTAGGACACACAAGGGCAGAAATCTATATGGATATATAGGGAATTGGAGGAAATACTTTTGGCTATACATGGAATCAATGGAACAATAATTATATGACATGGAATCACATGAATAATAATTATGGATATACATGGATGCCGAAGGAGGAACACATATGGACCAGATGGAATTAGATGAGCACAAGGGATATGGAATCATGGGAGATCATGTTTGGAGTAACATCACCTTCACTAGGATTTCATATGGGTGGTTAGATGATCGAGCATGGCGACAAGTGTGCAATAATTTAAAGCACACTCATTATATGGCTCTTCTTATGTTTTAGGGATGAAACATGTCAAAGAGGGAGGCAATGCTATGTACCTTGGGATATGATCATATAATATATATGGGTTGATGGAGATGCCGACATGTGGCACACATCCCCTTAGTTAGTTATATGTAATATAATATATATGGGTTGATGGAGATGCCACATGTGGGACACATCCCCTTATTATATTGGGATAATAGGAATTAATATATATTGGGTTGATGGAGATCGCCCTACATGTGGGACACATCCCCATTAGTTAAATGGGCTCACATAGGAGTATCATTATATTGGGTAATGTATGTATGAGTTGAGTCTTCTACTTGGTAGAGGTATATTGGAGGTGTCCCCCTCGAAGTGGATTCCCATCTTGGGAGATTGTGAAGTTACTCCTTCCTTAAGGAGCATTGTATGGTGTTGACCTACCTTAAGGGTATTATTATGCATATATTGATATTAGGGCATCTTGGCCCCCCATATCTCTTGTGTTTTATTATCTTCTGTAATTTATTGATTTATTATATGCAAGGTTCATTATATACAAAAATCATATCAGCAGAGCCTATTAGACTATCACATGTGTCATTCTACAAGAGAATGCCAAGAAAATATGAGGAGCTAGGCTATCTGGTACCACCATATCTCCAAATGCCCTAACATCAAACCCATACAGAGCTAAGTTAAATTGTTGTGCCATTTTTATGCTCATCATGGTAGGTCCAATTTTAAAACAGACTCACCCATGTAGTTGCCATTTAATCCATGCTCTTTTGTTTACTCGCATGACGGTTAGGTTTGCTTTCTCTGACTTATCTTAGACAATAGATAAACTCCCCACTAGGCCAGTTTGGGTAGTTTAAAGCCGCTTAAGAGTCTAGTCTAGTACTTAATAGTCTGAAGATCTCCTATAAGAAGGTGCTCATGAAGATCTTGTCTCTGTCACTGACGATGTTTTTAGGCAACCCATGTAGCCTAAAAATACCGATATAGAAGATCTGGGCCACATCCACTACCTCGTGCCCCTTGGGTAGGGAAAAGAAATGAGCATACTTAGTTAATCGATCAACTACAACATAAATGTAGCTATGCCCATGCACCAAGGGAAGCCTAGTGATAAATTCCATAGATATGCTTTCCCATTTCTGTTAGGGAATGGGGAGAGGATGAAGTAATCCTGCTAGGAAAGAACGCTTGGATTTGGTTTTCTAGCAAACCAGACACTCTCAGACATGATTAAGGACATCATCCTTCACTCCCTTCCATGCAAATTTTTCCTTGATGAACCTGTATGTTTTGAAATATCCCGAATGTCCAGCTAGTGGTGTATCATGTATTGCACGAAGGATATTCTCCTTCATTTTGGATCCTGGTACAAGGAAAATCCTATCCTTGTAGAAAATGAGATCATCCACTACTCTGTATCGGTCGTCATGTATACTACCATCCATGATCTCACAGGAAAACTGGTTTTTGGATTACTCAACAAGTATATGAGCTTTCCAATCCGCAGAAATCTCAGACATAGAACTAAGCATAACAGTGAGGTAAGGCCTCCTAGATAAAGCGTCAGCAACAATATTATTCTTACCTCTAGTGTACTCTATGTCAAATTCATAGGTTTACACCTTGTTCACCCATCTTTGCTGGTGATCATTGAGCTCTTTCTGTCCCAAGAAGAACCTCAAACTGTTGTGATCCATACGAACCACAAATTTTCTGCCCACGAGGTATTGTCTGAACTTGGCCAAGGCATGCATGATGGCCAACATCTCCTTGTCATAAATTGAATACCCTCTCTCCACAGATTTCAATTTCTAACTCTCATAGGCAATGGGATGTCTATCCTGCATGAAAACTGCCCCAACACCCTCTCCTAATGCATCACACTCTAGAATGAATGGGTGGGAGAAGTCTGGTAATGAGAGGATGGGACATGAACTCATCATCTCCTTGAGGTGATCAAAAACCTATCATGTTGCGTCTGTCCAAGCTAAAGCCTCCTTCTTGGTCAATTCAGTCAATGGAGTAGCCAACTGAGAGAAATTCTTCACGAACCTCTGATAGTATGTGCACAACCCCACGAATCCTCTCAATTGTGTTAATGTCCTAGGTGGTGGCCAATCCATGATTGCCCGTATCTTCCCTCTATCCACCGTCACTGTACCCCCCCACTAATTACATGTCCCAAGTAAAGAAGTTCAGTCATGCCAAACTCGCACTTAGAGGCTTTCGCATATAACGAATTAGCTTCTAATATCCCCAATATCTCACCCAGGTGCCTGATATGGTCCTCCCATGTCTTGTTGTAGACTAAAATATCATAAAAGAAAACCAATACAAACTTCCTCAAGTGGTGGCTGAACACATGATTCATGTAAGACTAGAATGTAGCTGGAGCATTAGATAATCCAAAAGGCATCACCAAGAATTCAAAGTGACTGTAATGACATCTGAACGTTGTCTTATGCACATCCCACTCTCTGAATTTCATCTGATGATATCCAGAATGCAAATCTATTTTTGAAAAATAGATTGCACCATGTAGCTCGTCTAGCAACTCATCAATGCGGGGTATGGGATACTTTTTCTTTATTATCTTCTTATTTAAGGCTCGGTAGTCCATGCACATCCGTAGGGTCCCATCCTTCTTCTTCACCGAAACCACCGAAGAAGCAAAAGGGCTGGAACTCAGTCTAATATGCCCCATATCCATGAGCTCCTATATAGTCTTCTCGATCTCATCCTTAAACTGTTTGAGGTGACAGTAAGGAGATCCTTGAGCTCAATCACATGCTCAAATCCCTTATCTGGAGGTATGCCTTGAGGTATGTCACCAAACACGGCACTATGTTTGTCTAATAGTCCATGTATATCCACATGGCACTATTATTGTCCCTCCTCTGATTTCTTGGTTGAAACCAAATAGTGTACCGCCCAATCCACCTCATCATGCCTATAGATCCTCTCGATCCTATTGGTCATAACAAATCGAGGTGTCCCTGAAGATAAGCCCTTCAAGATCACATTCCTCCCTTCAGACTTAAACTTCAGCTCCATCGTCTAGAAGTTAATTCGACCTTTACCAAGGGAATGGAGCCACTGTACCCCAAGCACTATGTTGGTCTCTCCAATACCAACAATATAGAAATCATTGGTAACTATATAGTTACCCATCATGATGATCAATTGGGGAACCTGTCGTGTTCATCTCATAGAATCTCCATTGGCTACCACCACGTTGAAGCCCTCAAATTCCTTTTTTTGTAACCCCCGCCTCTCAACCAATGAGGCATCAATAAAGTTGTGGTATGCCCCACTATCAATGAGTACCGCCACTCATTGTCCCTACAAAACTCCCCTAACTCTAAATTCCTTGTACCTTGGGGTACTAGACAATGTGGCGATAGTCTCCTAGGGGAAAGTCTCGCTATCCTGCTCCACACCTACACCATCTAATGCTTCTTCATCATCATCCTCTAATGGATGTGTGTCCGACTCCTCATCACCATCACTCTCCTCGAAGACCTCTATGTACTGGGCCCTCCCTCTACCTTTGCAATCGTGTCCTGGGACCCAAGGTGCGCGAAAATCAAAACATAGTTTCTTTCACCTCAATTCCTCCCTATCCTCTCTAGCTCCGAATGGTCTCAAGCTTGTATCCTTCCTAGGTGGAGGTACCTTCGACTGTGAATCCCTGGTTCTTGAAGGGAAAACCTTAGGTTGCACTCGAAGTGGAAACCTCGACTTAGAAGTGGATAACTCCAGGTCACAAGCTCTCTTAATAGCCTCATGCAACGAAGAAGGCTCAAATGCCCTCACAAATCCAGTGAGAGCATATGTCAAACCTGCTGTGAATAGGGAAATCAACCTCATCTCTGTAACATCAGGTACCATGACCGATAGTCTTTGAAAATCGGTGATGTACTGATCCACGGAACCAGTCTACCTCAGATGAGTCAACTCTCTAAAATACCTGTCGGGGTCCCTCTTATCAAATCTGCTCACTAGCCTCTTTATGAACTTAGCATAAGTCGTGATGTATAGGTGTCCCTATGTAATCAACCCATGATGTCACCAATCATGAGCATCTCCCTCTAGATGTAAGATTGCAAAGTTAATTGCATCTTCCTCCTGCATAGGATTTAAGTCGAAGTATGTCTTCAACTTCTGCACCCAATACTATGCAGTACACTTCTTAGAACTGTCGAAATGTGGAACAAAAATCTATCCTAACCTCCTTTGCATCTCTAGTACCTGTGCCTGGTAATCTCTCCTAGGCCTGCTGCCAATATTCACTTCGCAATATTCTTGGAATGGTATGTTGTCACGAAAGCTATCACTTAAAGTCGGGTACCTTTCCCAACAAGACTCCTCATCTACAACCTCTCCTATGTATCAGTCACAACCCATTACAAACCAATTGACCAACAACGCTTCTCCAACTCAAAGCCAAGGTAATCCATGGGAAACCGTGAACTTGAAAATTACCCTAGTATATGTGCAAGTATATGAGCTCCAAAATGGATAATTACAATGATTGTTAATCATTGAATAATTACAACGCTTACTAATCATCAATGACCATTACATACATGAATACCACTAGAATTACTAAAATGCCCTAAACCATTACATAGTCAGTAACTGTCTGCTGTCCACCATCTAATTGAGTGCCATGAGAGGAAAGAAATATACAGCACTCCATCGTGAATAACACTGAAGATAGCAGTCGAAATGGGATGCTCTCTAGCAAGCAAGTATAGGCACACAAAGATTGAAAATCATACATGGGCCACACTTTGATGAAGATAATGGTTCATGCACACCTCTAGATGTGAAGGGTCGGCAACTTGAACTAAAATCAAGATCTTCCAAGAACATCCACTCGAGATCACTTGTCACCATTAGAGAGATGGTAGTAATATTCTCATAGAGGATCACCAACACAACTACTCATTGGGAATTTTACATTAGTCAAAACTGTCACCAGAAAATTACAGAATGCCTTATGCAGTTGGACAACTTCAGAGGTCCGGTAGACCCTGTAATACTTATAAGAGCTAAACTAAGGGTCTTTGGAAATAACAATGGTAGATATAGGAAATAGTATTGCTTCCTGTACATTTGAAACTTCCGACTGGACAAACCTCCCAATTCATATTCAGGTTGTGAAGTCGCCTCACTAAGGAATGCAAACAATTCAATGTGGGACGTGCCTCAAACGCACCTACATGCTCAAATATCGAACAAACCCTTAAAAAGGCCGCCGAATAATTTATAATACTAGAGCACTCTTGATCGATGTGCTTTCACAAAAATCAAAGCCCCTAAAAATCCTCGAAACCCTTCCTCTGAACCCTCTGAAAATATCTCTCTAGCACGGCCCAAAAAACAGATCCAAGATGACAGACCAGGGTAGATCTCTCACTTCCGAAGAATGCCTTGCTAGCTAGGGATGGGTCTCTCACCATCGAAGCTAGGGTCCCTGTGGGATTTGACTCCACAAGCTGTAGAAAACGCAAAAACAACAGTTGCACATGAAGGAGGCTAAAAAATGTACATGACAAAAAGTGGCTTTTCTTCCTTCCCCGTCTCCATATATACTTTTCATTGGCAAATGAGCACCCATAACCCTAGTCACATTTTATTCCATGGAGGGGCCACTAACATGAAAGTAACTATAGTTACTTTCTTCCTTTTTGAGCCGCCACGTCCAAAAGTGACCCCCAAACACTCAACTTGGATATTAAAACCATGGGGGCCCTTCCCAAAAGCTTCTAGCGTCCACAACCCTCCTCCTGGGTCTGACCACATTTTGGAGCCGACTTGGCCCTTGGGACATTTGGCATAGCAAAAAGGGGACATCATAGAAAGGGGACATTACAGTTTGTCTTTTGTGGTTGTCGATTATGTGTTGACTCCCTTTAGGGTTTTTGTTTCTTTCTACTTTTGTTGGGTTTATTTGTTCGTGTGTTTGTCATTATTTGTCACCTATGACTTGTTTTCCCCCTTTCTCTTGTTTTTTTTCTCTATTCCAGTGTGTTTCTAGGGCATTTTGCAACCTCCCACTTTCAAGGGTCATTAACTAATCTCATACTCCATGAAAATGGATCCCTTGTCTTTTTAGCCCTTTGTAGCCTTTAACTTGGTTTCGATTGAGTTTTGTGTCCCTTTTGGTCATCTTCGTCGCCCATTATGTGTCATTTTATGTGTTAATAAAGTCCTAATTTAAAATCAAAAATTCCACCTATACACAAGTGCATCGATGCATTTAAAAAACACAACATAAGAGGTAATCAATCATTGAGTTATTTATTTTGCATAAGAATGATATTAAAGAGCATAATATTTTTGATTTAACAAAAATAAGGCTTTTTGTAAAACCCTAATTGCAAAGTAGAAGATAGAAACAATGAATTACAACTTCTAGATACACTATGAAACAAGTGATAAGATAATAAAATATGAAACCCTAAGTGCAAGAGAGAGAGGATAGGACTTAGCTAATTTGTGCTTAATCTAGGACTGATGCAGACTAGAAAAACTATTGAATAGAAGGAGACTTGTATTGTCAATGCTCTGATTAAATTCCTGCGACTATCAGACAAGGTCAGACTAGGGTGCCTGGAATAGGTCAAGGGCACCTGGGTGCCAGAGTTTGCTTCTAGGTACCCGTGACTACGAAAGTGGTCAGAATCTGATTTCTGGAGTGTCACAAGAGTGTCGCTAATATTTGTTGTTGGTCACATATATGTTACAATATGATCGATGAGGGTACCTATAACCTACAAAAAAAATATTCACCTATAAAACCCACAATACCACATCAAATCCAAAATAAAAAATTAATATGGGCAGTCAGAATAACCCCGATTATCACTTGACTGAGTTAACTTACGACTGAGTGTTTCACTACATCTCAAACTCAATGTATGTCTTGTGAGTAGGTGAAAGAATCATGCCCTAAGATTCCCTTGTACAAGTGTACTTGATTGCAGGTTGTAACTAGATGTAAAAATGTAGATAGATGTGTGGATGGAATAATGAAATTTCCCTTCCTATGTTTTGTATGTAGAAAATTCATTCCCTTGTCCCTTGAATGGATGCTAGAGATGCCTTTGGATGTAAGTTTAGCTGATGATATCAGATGCTTAGAGTTTGGTCTTTTATTTTTGTCACATAACTATATATTTATATGATTCCATTGTTTGAATTTCCTAATTAAAAACTAGAAGGCCGACCCATAAGAAAATAAGATGCCCAAAATATAAAAAATCTCAAAAATATTGAGTAAGGTGGAAAGAGGTTAGGGGCACCCAAAAGGGATGAGGTTACCTGGGTGTTGGCGTCTGAAGCCATAAAAGATAAATAAGCAAGTAAAATCATTAACTGGGTTGTAGGGTGTGTAAAACCAAATAGAAAATTAGAAACACAGAAAAGAGGCCAAATACAATCGTCAATTACTAGTTTTCTTGCTTAGGAATCATATGAATGCTAGTATGCTGGTTAGGACCTAGAAGTGTACCTAAGTGCATGATTTTGTGTCTACATTTTCCCCCACTTTATGTTTTTGAGTGAATACTCGATAACATAAATTAGTTAGAATATTTGTACCTTTTGAACCATATAGAGTGTGATGGTGAAATATGTGTTGGGAAGGACAAGTGAAAGCATTAAGTGATAAAAATGAAGCGTGGAAGCTAAAAAAGAGGAATTAACCCTAGGGGTGAACCATATTGTGTTGTGCCATGTTGTATATGTTCTTTTTGCTTGATTTATGGTTACTTCTTGTTGCGTATTAAGGACAAACATGCAAAAGAAGAGAAAATAAGCAGTCAAATATGTGTATATGAAAATGTTGCATAGGTATGTAAGAGTATGTGAAAATGTGTAAAAAGGAAGTGTGCACCTAATGAATGATGAGTGATCTCAAAGGATAGAAAGATGTCCTAAAATGTTATATAAGAGTGAGTTTTTTTAGGTGATCTCATGCCACGGTAGACGAGTGTTAGAGAGAGAGAGAGAGAGATAGAAAGGTCTAGTTTTACTCTCCTTCCATGGCTACTTCCCGAATGTAGAACCATTGTAGATGGTACATCACATGTTGTTCTGTATTTTTTCATATTAGTTTCGTATTGTTCTAAATTGTTCTGAATGTATTGATTTTCTAGATTAAAGGATGTTTTAGGAGATTAGAATGTATTATGTATTCTTAGGCCACTGTGCCTGATACTTGTGAAACTGCTATGTGAATTGTTGTGAACTATTTTGATGTTGATTTGATAAACCGATATATGTATGCCCCCATGAACATTAACGCCCATGGGAGGACACATGTGCTCCAGGTGCTTCTGTCTAAGTCCAGGTGCTGGTGTATGTATTGTCTTAAGGACCCAAGTAAAATTTTTGGTCGTTATGTGATTGTATCTCAATGTTTATTCCTATAATTGTGGAGGTTTATATTGTATCTCTAAACTATTGTATAGGGTTTTTGATTCACCAAATGTATGCTCCCTCATTTGGGGTGCATGTGACGCTAAAAGCAGTATGTGGTCCAAAAGAGAGGACCTGAAACTAATTTGAAGTGGGATACCTTGCAAGACAGGGGATTTGTATGGTAAAAACCAAGGCACATGGAAAAAAAGTTACTAGTAAACATGTGTTAGTGAAATCAAAGAAAGTATGCATACATAGAGACAATGTATTAAAGTAAGCAAGAAGAAAAGATAGACCAAGAAAAGAGGGTTTCAAACATGGGACATCTCTCACAATGTCACAATACAATCAAGGCTCAAAGCGGCCAAAAGTATATAGTGTACATACAAGACAAAGGGCATAGCCCGCAAACAATATCATATAATAGAGGATCAATGTCAAGAAAAATGTAATAGACAACCATGGTGGCATATAGTCCTGCAAATAAAATGATACACATAAAGCACTCATTAGTATGTTAGAAAGATAAAAAGTATGTCAAAGACGTGTATAGTATCAATGTAAATTTATGTGCTAGTAAGAATAAGAATTAGTATATAATAGAACAATAGCATCTGTGATGTGTGAGAAAGTAGATTCCCCTAAGAGTATCGATGCGACTGGTGAAAAGGTATCTAGTGTCGAGCATCATTGTTGTGTGTAAATATCTGTAGGAATTCTACATTCATAACTAAATACCAAGTAACATGTGCATGTGTATATAGAAAATATAATGAAATACTAAGATATCTAACTAACATAGTAAGAAAAGTGTACATGTAAGTATAAGCAACTAAGAGTTAGTACAACCAAGATATGCAATATGGTGTGAATGAGTGGAATGGAATGGAATGGAATGCATGCAATGTGTGAATGTGATAGGAGTAGTATGCTCCCCAATAGATGTGTATGAGTATGAGATGAGGTTCATTTATAAAATACCCCTCAACAATCAAGAATGGACCATAGAACAAGAGTGCGTCATCAGGAAATGTTTGAAAATAGATGCTGAGAAAGATAGATCATGAAGCACAAAGCTGTATAGTGTCAATGAGGTGAGGTTCATTCAGATTTAGACCCTCAACAGTCGAGTATGAACCATGGAACTAGAGTGTGTCATAGGTAGTGATGATGTGTTTCATGCATAATAATGCATTTGAAATTGGAGCATGAAATTGAGTGTGTGAGTTCCTGCAAGAAGTCTGCTACCAAAGAGAGTGGAAAGATGAAGACGTGACCTTAGCCAAGTTTGTGAGTGAGTGACATAAGGACTGATACAAAGTGAATTTCAAGTTTAGGTGTTTAACATTTGTGTTCTTTTTTTTTATTTTAGGAGATAAAGGCCGATATTGAATTTTTGAGGGCAAGATTTTCTATTGAGTTTAAATGTGATATTAATTGACACGATGCTCAAGATCTTGACACGGGAAGATCAAGTGATTTCCACCTCATGTGTTGGATTTACCGATAAGTTGTATTTGAGGATGCCTAAAGTGAAAGGGACCTAATGAGGGATAAGAGGCATGGTGATCCATCTATAGAGAAATGATGAGCCTCAATGATGTAAACTAGCGAGAAGGAGTGTAGTTTGGTGGGAACACACATGTAGTGTGGTAAGCATGAGAGAACCTATGATCTGAATGACACATCTAACCGATAGTATCAACAGTCTTTCGTTAGGGAAGACCAACATAGTCAAGGGAAGGAGGAACCGGTGATGGTTATTGGCAGGCCTCTTCTGAGTAGCTTACCTGTGCATGAGAAGTAATAAGAGTAGACTCTGATTGAATTATATCTATGATGCATTAAAATAAATCCTTATTAACATGTTATTGCATGAAATAAGATACCTAAGTCTATAATGACTAGAGGGAATGCCAAAGCATGTAAGGGATTTAGAAGTAATGATAATGAAATAATTAGAAAGAACTCATGAAAATTAATAGTTTGATAATTCTTGGTGTAGAGCTTTGAATTTGAGGAAGAAAGTATTCCATGGAACATAATGAGACTTGTGGTCAAGCCAATTGTAATTTATCATTCCAATAAGATCAAAACAAACAAGGATAAAGATTGGCTTATTTCATGGTGGATGTGAGCAATTGAAGATCATGGTGAGGTGCATGATGGAATTGTTATGTTGGCATTTATGTCTCTTGTGTTGTAACATATTCTTCTGGTAGAATATCCGATTTTAGGCCAATGTATGCCTTGATAGGATATATTGTGTGTACAACTAGCTTTGCCTAACCCCAACATAGACTATTATGGACTTGAGATACATGACCATGGGTAGTCATGAGCGAATAGTCCTAAAGCTAGGTCATAGAATTTGGCCTTCGATTTCATTTAGGGGGGCTAATGCTTTAACTAGTGAAAGGACATCCTCACAGGAGGCTCATGTTGTAGACGACGAGATGCATTAGGTGGAACATCCTTTGAATGGTTTTTTGATAACTTTCTAGATTATGAGTGAACCATTTGGGAGGTCATTACTGCGTTATGATGGACAAGGATAGTCTTGAGAAATGAGCCAAAGAATACCAGGAGAGAGTCGTATGTCAACCTTTGATTGAAGGTTACCTACTCATTAGTGAATGATCCTGAAGGATGAGTGAGATGCTACCTAGCTATAGCGGGAAGCCTCATGATGTATTAATATTTGGGGGATGGATATGATAGATATTAGATAGTGGATATTTGCTAAAAGGGCTTTAACAAGGAGTGCAATTATATGGCACACCCATAAGATGTTCCTATTTAGTGGATTGGTCATCATTAGTTATTGACATAATGAGGCCTTGTGAATAGAAGTATTGATGTGTAGCGTATTAGAAGAATTTGTAGCATGATAATCGTGATCAGAGAATGTGATGAGTGGTGGAGATGCATCAACATTAGCAACTATAAAATCAAGAGGCCCCGATGGTGAGGAGGCACAACATGATATGTATGATTAACATAAGAATCCGGTGAAGCTTATTTTAATGTTTAGGAAATGGATCTCCCAAGGTGGAATCATTTTGGCTTTTATTGTCATTGACCGGCTTGGATGCCAAAAGCTCGGAGAGATCACGCAAAATTGTGCAATAAGATCTTGAATCATCTGGTTTAATAATGAAACATGTTAGATCATTTCAGAATGCCTAATGCATTGATGAATAGTCACATCAAAATTCATTTTTTATCATAATTGAGGGTGGCCTTTAAGGTGAGATGGATCAAGATTCAGTGGTGGTGGAAGTGTAATAAGATTGAGGATCAATAAGTTGTGGCAATAGGCTAGGACATGGAGTATAAGGCATATCACTTAGTAAATGAAAATATGGAGGTTTTCATTGAATTCTTGAGGAGTTTGCCTAATAATATCATTTTTCTTCAGTCATGCGTAGGAGATGATTGAAAGTAGAATCCAACTAGAAGACCATGATCATGATATTGAGCTTGCTCATAGATAAGAGTTTGATTTAACATAGCTTAAGAGTTGCCATAGTTTATCGAATGATGGAGAGGTCCTCAAAGATGGATGCGGTCTTGTAATGGAGGTAAGAGACTTTAGACAAAAATATCTTGCAATTATTGAATCAACTCAAGTACATTAGTAATCTTAGCTGATGGAAGGTTGTTCTTATATGGTAATATATAGGTACTAGATGCTCATTGGATCCTTGTTTGATTTAATGCAAGTTGAGCATAGTGTCCATATCTTAGAACCAATATTAGATTGAGAAATTGTGAGAAAAGCATCATACTACATGCGTAAATGATGTTATCAATGAACAGGTAGATATAGATAAAACCAATACATAGGATAATCTTGGAGACTTATAGGAAAGAGTTTGCTAGTAATGTATGATCATCTGGCACAAGTCTAGACATGCCACATGAAAATATAACTAAAGATACTATTTGAGGGTCACCATGGCGTATTGAAGGTGGGCATACATTAGGGAAGTGATGAAGTTTGGAGGAAGTGCATAAATTGGAAATGGAAGGGGGATGTGCTAAAGGAGTGTGTATAGGAGTAAGGTGGAATTTAGAGATGTATGAAGAGTGCACAAGAAGTAGGCATATCTAAAGTTGACATATAATTGAAATTATTAGGCATCACATGGCATGGACTAGGTAGAATACATAAATTGGGAGTATTTAAAGAAGATACACAGGTTATGTCATTAGAAGCATTGGGTTGAATGAGTGGAGTGCCAAAGTAATGGCCTTGGAGAGTGAAATTTTGTGAGTGGCTGAAGGCCTGATTACAATGTTAAGTATCCATTTTCAACTAAGGCATTGAAGCAATAACTCAAGATATTATTAGTAGTCAAAAAAGCATGGAGGATATGTAAATATGTGTATCATTGATCTACGCATAAGGCTTGATGGAAATTAGTAACTCTCTGTCTAATTGTTCTTGATCAACATTGGTATCCTCATCATATGATTGTTCACTATCAGATGTTTCAATGTCTTTGAGATGAACAAGTCCTTGAGTTAACAAAGGGATTATTTTATTCAACCATTGATTTAGAAACCCTACAGGTGAATGGAGGAAGCTCTATATGCTCAAAAGACCCAAATAGTGACCACTATGAGTAATGAGGCATAAGAATGAAGAATTGAATGGTTTGGGTTCATCAAATGATTTAATAAAAATAGAAACTTTTGTAAAACCCTAATTACAGAGTAACTATAGAAATAATGAAGTACATCTGCTAGATACACTATAACACAAGCAATAAGCTAATAAAATATGAAACCCTAAGTGATAAGAGAGAGAGAGTAAAGGAATTAGCTGATTTGTGCTTTTCCTGGAACTGATTCTGGACTGGGAAAAACTGATGAATAGAAGAGGAGAACTTTCGCAAATGTGCACTATAAAATCTGAAACTGTCGGATAAGATCGGACTAGGGTTCCTAAACTAGGGCTAGGGAACATGGGTGCTAGAGACTTCTATTGGGAACCCGTGACTATGCACAAGAGCTTGAATATGATTTTCTGGGTGTTGCAAGATTGTCGTTGATATTCGATGTTAGTTGTCTCTTGTATGTCACACTTTGATCATTGATACTGCATGTAACCTGCAATAGAGATCTTCACCTACAAAACCCTCAAAACTGCATATAAATCCAAAAAAAAAAGATGCAATATGGGGAGTCAGACTGATCCCAGTGGTCACCCAACTAAGTGAACTTATGACCAAGTGTTACACTACATCTCAGACTTCTATGTAGTTCTTGTGAGTGTGTGTGAGGATTGTGCCCTAGGATGCCCTAGTGTAAGTTACTTGATAGTGAGGGTAGATCTAGAATGTAACAATGTATAGCATGTGTGGATGGAATAATGAACTTCCCCTTCCTATGTTGTGTATGTAGAAAATGCAGCCCCTTGTCCCTTGTAATGATGCCTAGATATATGCCTTTGAAGTGCTTTAGGATGCCTTTAGATGCAATCTTAGGTGATAGATAGTAATGCTTAGAGCTTGGTCCCTTATTTTGATCACATATGCTATGTATTTATATGATTCCCTTGTTTGAATTTCAGAATTGACAACTGGAAGGCCAACCCATAAGAAAATAAATATTCCAAAAAGATAAAAGAGACCTAAAAGGAGTGAGTAAGGTAGAAAGAGGTCAGGGGAGCCCATAGGGTACAAGAGCTCCTGATGTTTTTGTCCTGGCTGGGCGTTGGTGTCTAAAGCCATAAAAGATAAATAAGTAAATCCTAACTAGGTTGTAGGGTGTGTAAGACCAAATAGAAAATAAGAAACACTGACAAAAGACCAAAGATAGTTGTCAATTACTAGTTTTCTCACTTAGGAATCATGTAAATGAAAGTATGATTTTAGGACCTAGAAATGTACCCAAGTGCGTGATTTTGTGTCTATAATATTTTATTTTTGAAGCACTCATATATTAACATATTAAGATATTCATTTAGAGTTTCATTCTAGTTGATACTAGGTGTTGCATGTGTGGAAACATAAGGATTGACACTTACATACACAAGATAAACTATTGACTTAGATTGAGTGTTTGTAATTTCATTTATCACAAGGGTCCTAATAATAACAGAGGGATAACATCACCCCCTTAACATCCCACATTTTTAATGGGTTTTAAAAGGAGTTGTGCATGGATTAAGGTTTTTGTAAAGGAGAAAAAAATTGTGGTGATTTGTATGTGAACCAAATAATTTGAGATAGGATTTTGTAGATTGGGGAATGCATAACATTCACCAACTCGTATCTAAATTTTTGCATATAAATCCATTTTTGTAGAAAACCTATCATTTTTATACCACACAAAATTGGTCATTATTAAACAAAAATGGTCAACATGGTTTTATGATATGATCTCTCTAAAATTTGTTCGTTTTGAGTTTTAGATCTTCTTCCCTTAGTTTGCCACTGATGATTGCACTCAGATTCATTATTTCTATCATATTTATTCTCTCACCATAATTATCTAGCTTTTCCAGTGTTTTACCATTTTTTCATGTTCCTACATTTCCCAATATCTAAATTAATATACCCTTATTTTTCCACAATTAGATGTGTATGGTTGATCAAATATGATTAGATCTGATTACATCTTAAGTGTAGTCAATTCATTTGTGTATCCAAAACCACTTTCCACACCTATAGTTTGTTGAGCCCGCGCTTTATTGAATATCCAATTTAGAGTTCCTCTTTCAATTAAACCTACTCAGCCTAGGATTTCAAATCATGTAATCCCTCATTTACAATTTATATTCTAGGGATTCTTCTTACCTCTCATTAATCGTCGTAGGATTTGTTCTATTTATTATAATATTTCTAGTACTAACTCTTGGATGTGTTATAATGGTTTTTCATTATTCCTTTCCATGTTAGATATATTCTATGACATCCAAGATGATTACATCCAAGTATCCAATCCAACATAGTGCTAGGTTAAATTACAATCCTATTTAATTCCAATTCAATTTATCTTGTAGAAATTCCCTTGCCATTTTCTAGGGTTTGCATAAAATATAAGATGGTGACTCCAAATAAATCCCAAACTCATTATGAATTTATCCCTACCTCTTTTGAGATCCATATAGATAAAAGTACTTTGAATGGTTTTCATATTCCTATTGAAAGTCAAATTAGTAAAGAGAAAGAGGTGGCGTTAAGAGACTCGTCTCAGTTTAAGGAATTTCTCTCTTTTAAGAAATATTTCGAGCACCCTAGTGAAATAGCTAATATGTTGAGTGTAGTAATGGAATTTAATATCAAACTCTTGAGGTCAAGAACATTTCATTAAGATTGTTATGCAAGATCATACCTATAATATGAATCATGGATTCTTTTATATCAGTAATGATCAAGCACATATTTAAACACCTCTTGTATTTTAGCTAAGAAGGTCTCTAAATTATCCTCTTTCTAATATAAATAATATAGATTAAGATATAAAGAGGACCATTCTAAATCCTACACACAAGCCAATACTTTTAACCAATAAGTGTGAGAGTTTTGGATCTAGTAGACAATAATCCACACTTTTTCGAAGGAGTAGGGTTCCAAAACCTACGTCTAGGATAGGGGATGGAGTCTTACTAGTATATCGATTATATGACTTGATCAATAAGATAGTGTGTGCATATAAAAATACATAAACAAGGAATGTAGGTATCAATAGGTTGTAATACCCAAAGGGTGGATGTAAGACAAGCGTCAATACAAAATAGTGAAATGAACAAGAATATGTTGTGTTATCCTAGTCTAGGTATATAATATTATAATATCAAAACTAGGTTTTGAAACCAATTAAGATAATTATTAGTGTATAAATGATGATCTAGATTAAGATATACAATAAATACATAAGTTTTAGAAATATGTAATGATCATATATCAGATTATACAAACTCTAGAAAGTTGATAAATGAAAGTGCAAGTGATAGTTAGAAGAGATTTCACCAATTTACTATGATCTAGTGACTGTGATGATGGATCTATAATATGCATGAAGGGAACTGGATATGGGTAAAATTTAATGACCTAATAGAGAATGGAGGAAAAATTTGATGGTTTAGAGTAGAAATATCGAGTAGATTTGACCTAGATCTAGCCAATTTTGATTTGTACAAGTTTTCACTCAAATTTGGTTCTAACACTATGATATTCTATTTATAGGTTCATGATTTTATGTTTGTTTTGTCGCGATCACATTTCTTTGATAGATTAGGCATTTTTCTTAATCCCTAAGTTCCTCTTCACTTAAAGGACCTAAAAAATGGGTTAGTCTGCAATGGTTAAGGTTCCTCAACCCCCTGTTAAGTTGAAAGCTGCCTACATAGAAATACTCTTAAGAGGCCTTAGAATAATGTAGTTCATTGACCTGGTGAATGTGTGCAAAATTTCCCATAGCAATGTGTTTGGAAAAGAAGACCCAAATAGGACCTTTGACTATTTGACGATGAACTTCGGTGTAAATTATAGCTTGTGATAATGACCTAGTGTAGTTATGTAAGGTGTGTTTAATATTGGGAGCTACCTAATATACTTCAAATAGTGGGTCTAAAATTGGGTTCTTTTGTGATCTTCTAGGTAACCAAAAGATTTAAGATATGAGGGCCTTCAAATGGGTAAGGTGATTATGCTTTTATATATGACTTGTGCCAAAAAAATCATGTTTAGTTAACTCTAATATGATTGAGCTAAATTAGGTATTTTAAAAATTGATTGGCACATGAGTGAAGGATGAAACATTAGCCTTAGACAAAACTATCAACCATTTTTTATCTTGTCAAGCGATTTTAGCTTGGGAAAGGTCAAACCTTTTTTTTCTAAAAATTGGAGAAGGTGACCACGAGTCCTAAGGTGTGTTTTATATACATTACATAGGATTTTATGGGTCCCAGTTGAGAAACATGTGTGAAATAATGATATGGAGTGCTAAATTGAGAAATATGCATGGAGGAATAAGTTAATTAAGTGAAAAAATGAGAATGGGTCGATATGAATGTCAATGAATATTGCCTAGTGTCATTGGTCCAGATCACGTTAATAGGAATTTCCCTGGTGGAGTGAGGGTGCCACCACTAACATGTGTCTAGTATTAGATGATTGAAATTGTGTCTTAGGTGTTATTGATGCATAAAATCAATTACAATCATCCACATGTTGATGACCAAGAAACATGAATCCCTACCCAAGGAAAACCCTAATCATTGAAATCTAAAATAGTAAACAATCATCCTAGTTACTTTTTCATTTGTAGGTTATGTGGAAAAATAAAGAACTCTAACAAATCCATAATTATTTTAACTTTTAAAGGTAGGGAATAAATAATATTTGAGGAATCAACAACCTTGAATCCCATATGAAGGTTTGAAATGAGTCGGAGGGCATGGTGGGAAAGGAGAGAACTATGAGGGATTTGAACATATATAATTTTCCTTGTATGTATATGGTGGTGGAGGAGAATATACAATGCATCCACCTAATCCCCTCTTATTGTTGGCCTACCTCTCCACCCAAGACATAAATGGGTTCTAATCAAAGAATGACTAAAATTAACCTCTATTTTCTTTGGGGTTTCTCTTTTCTTCAGGGCTTTTTTATCTTCATTTTGGTTTCATGGGTATTGAATTTATGATTTGCATAATTTATGTGTTTGCAAGGGCTAAATTTTTGGTGTTTGGGGGGATGCGGGACCTATCTTATAGGTGACAATAATGATGATATGCTTGAGCATTTTTAAGAAGAGAAGTTCATCATCTCTGAGAGTGGGCAGAATGTGGATGTCAGGGGAAATGAATTGAGGCTTACCCCATTTGGCACGAGTCATCAATTTTTCCTCGTGAAGGCTCTCAACCTCTCAACCCTTCACTTTTAGGTTTTCAAATTGGTGCATTGTTTCCTTCCCATACACAATATCACATGTATTTTCTCTAATTGTATTGTGAGGTGACATATTTTCTTCGTGTTATTTCCTTTGTAAGGGATCCATTCAATGTTGTACTCTATTTTTTTAGTCATAGAATCATGCAGTTTCTATGTACATCATGCCTCTAAGTATGTCACTATATGCATGATTCTCAAGCAAGAAAAGTAGACATTAACAACACTTGTTTTGATTTTACATTATTTTATCATGTTGATACTCATATCATTTACTTTTTCTTGGATGACTACTTACTTTTGGACATTAGACAACATGTGACACAACTCTATATTTTATGTTTTATCATCCATGAATAACATACAGTACCGCCCATTAGGGATAGGAGCACCCAAGTGCTACTATCCCCTTTGGGTGCTTCTATCCTTTCCCCTCCTTTTTTCAAATTTGAAATGTCACATTACATGTTATCTTTTCTAAAACATTTCTTACCACTTTGGTTCGACCATTTTTATTGTTAATGACAAAATTCAAACAAGGGAATCTGATTTAACAAAATCTAAATTTGATTTGTTAAATTTAGATATATAAATTCCACAAATGATTAATTAATGCTACAATACAAGTATATAAGCTAAATAAATTCAAATCCCTAAGTGCAATAGAAAAGGGAAAATGACTTAACCGATAACTGTTAAAATCCCAAAGTGTCTGATGCTAGAGAACTAGTAAAAAGGACTGAGAAAATATCACAACGCCGCATAGAAAATTATAGAATTGTCAGATGTGTCTGGACTAGGGTGCTTGGTCTTGTACTGTGGCACCTGGGCACTAGGATCCCTCTCTAGGCACTAGGATCTGCGCATAACCTTAGGAATTGGATTTTGTAAGGTCATGAGGTTATTGTTGATCTTTGCTTCTTATCACTAGTATGTCACACAACTCCCATAGATGTTTTTGGTAATCTGCAATATAATATCCATCTCTGAAACCCCTAAGACACATCAAACCCTAAAAAAGAAAGATGCAAAATGAGGGGTCAGACTATCCTCAACTGTCAAACAAGTGATCTTACGAACAAGTGTTGCAATACATCTTAGACCCAATGTAGTTCTATGTGATTGTGTGTGTAATAGTGTCCCTAGGTGCCCTTGCACCAATGACACCCAAAATAGTGGGCTACGAATAGATAGAATGTAAAAGGTGTGGATGGAACAAAAGAAACCCCTCATATGCAGTGTACGTAGATATAAAAATCCCAAAGAATGCAGTCCCTTTGTATGTGGATAGCTCAATAGTTTCCAACCCCTAATAATGGTATATATGATGTGTTTATACAGGGATCTCTTATTTAAATTTTGACACTAGTAACATGACATGCTGAGTAGGACCTCGAGATAAGGGAAGATAACTAAAAATACCAACCACAAATGTCAAGATAAGAAAAAGAAATAAACAATACATGAGCACCCAGATCCAGACATAAGCACCTGACTGTTAGTGTGCTGGAGTAAATGACAAAAAATGTGAAAAAACTGAAAAATAACGATCCCTGTGACCTGACCAGAGAGCAGTGTGGGAGTGACAGAAGTAGAAGATGTGACAGATATAAAAGAGCAATATAAAAGAAGACAATGAAAAAAATGGGGAGGGACAAGGGGGATGTGTTACTAGTGAATATTTTTTTTACTCAAGATCCATATATATAACATCATACTGGCTGACATATTAATGTAGTAGTAATTGCATAATTTTGTGTCTACATTTTCCCCCCTTTATGCTATTTGAATAAAATTTAAGTAGTGCAAAGGAAGCAAGGAACATACCTGTGTGAAAGCTAGAGAATCCATGTTACAGAAGTACACACATAATAATATGTAGCGTGGCGAACTATGGATAAGTGTGTCGATACATGTGGCATAAATAGATATAACAAGTCATGATAAGGAGCACTATGGAGAGAAGTAATGATTTGATTCAGAGAATGTGGAGATTTCGATTGTGTTGTAAAGTGAAGATTTGAAGGGGGGAAGGGAGTGATCAGTTCCTAACCCGATTTTGTATGTTGTTTGAATAACTGAAGGATTTGGGTGTCCTTGCCACCAAAGGAAGAGTGTAGCCCGAGAGAGGTCTAGTTTTACCCTCTGACTTTAACTACATCCTCAAAAGGTCCAACCATTGTAGACGGTATGAAGACCAAATTTTGCTCAATAACCCACATAGGAACAATATAGGAAAGGAAACGACGTCTCATTGCCCCCACTCCAAGGGTGTCACGAATGCTAGATGGCTTTCATGTTAGGTCATCTGGAAGCGATAGAAATGTAGCTCCCAAGTTAGGTCATCTGGGAGGAACGATATAATGCGTTTTTACGTGATTCCCCCAGATTAGGTCATTAGGGGCAAATGAAAATGAATTTGAATGATGAATAAATTGAATTGTTTGTTTGTTTGAATAAAATTATCATGGTGATATACAAAGATTGTTGATTTATTACATAGAAACCAAAGAGGGATCATGAGGTGATCCCGATTGTATGCCCCCCTTTTGGCGAAAGGGTGAAGGGAATTAATGACAAACACTGAGCCGAAAATAGAGATGAAAAAATGTTCAAATGATAAATAGAAGATTGTTGTATAAGCTTATGTGAAATTCGGTGAAAGATGAGCGAGTGTCGTCTCTTATTTGTACTCAATTTCCTAGGCACATTGAATCTTCATTCAATTAGAACTAAACACCCACCCAAAGCATGCAAAGCCCACTAAGTCTCTCCTTTGTGTTGGCTTGACAAGATGTTAGCATGCATGTTCATGATTACTATTATCTATCATACACTCAATCACATATCATTACAGAAACCATAAGGAAACACATGTAATAAGGAAACATGACAGATCAAACCATTACTAAGATAAGATTCACCATACAAGTACCAAAATCAGATACATCAATTATCAGAATCCAACCACAATTATCCACTAATACTCAAAAGATCACATAACAAAGTTGAATACATAACAAGAGTCACCAGAGAGTCATGCACTCTAGAAAATCAGAGAAACATAACTCTATTAAATCACCAATCCTAACACATGGTTTCTAAAACTATACACATCAACTAATATATATAGAGGTGGGGACTTACACTTCACCGCCCATGCATCTTAAAATATATTGTATCCTCAAAAAATATCCATGCGTACATCAAGAAAGTATTGCATGTTTTTCTAACGAGTCTAATAATAGATTAATCCAAATATAAATTCTACTTTAATCCTATTATTATCCTAAACTCATGCATGTGCCTTTATCCCAAAAATAGACTCTTCTTAGCCACCAAAGTCTCCTTGCGCATTGCATACTCCAAATCTATTCTTAGCTTGTTTTTGGAAAATTGGCTAAGTCCTAACTCTCTATCTTTCTATGTATATCTGCACGCTCATCCTATTCATTCTCTCGTGTGCTACCTCCGTCACCGTGTGCGTACGTGTCTCGTCTTATCCTAGTACTTCATCATTTTTTTGTAGCCAATATTACCCCACAATAGGTATGTTGTTCGTCCTCTGCAACACTACACTCTGCTACGTAAAATAGTCATATGGTACTCCACCAATAATCAAAGAATAAAGAAATTAAAGGTATGACTTGTGTTAAAGAATAAAATAATCAAGCTATTTATTGAGTGAGAAGGAATGAAAATTATTGAATCACCATTTTATCTAACCCCTTTCACCCTTCTAACTCCCTACTCATATGTACAGGTGCATCAAAAAAACTCTTCGTAACCTCTGCTGGAGTTAACTCTTCACCCCTTCCCTTCAACTTCTCAATCAGAGTCTCCAGATGTTTACCTACATCATTCAATGTGTCCATACTATGCGTTACTTGGGGGAAGAGTTCCTTCAGTTTGATTTTGATTGAGGCCCTTAACAAGTTTATTGCCTCCCTTTTTTGTTCTACCTTGACCAAAATCCTTCTTCATTCTGCCCTGTTACTCTTATTTTTTGGCTTAGAACTCCTTCAACTCTGTTTTTTCCTTGACCACCAGCAAACCCACAACATGTTTGAAGTCCTCACAGTTGTCATATACTACCTCTGAAATATGCGCAACTGCTTTGACCACTCCAACCAACTCACTACAATGCGTAAGGGATGCTTCTACATGCTCTCTATCATGTTGTTTATGTCGTGCCAACACATTTTTGCAGATTCCAAGGTGAGAGTTGGCTTCTCACTTGTAGTCATTTACGGTAGATCTTTTAGGAAATAGAGGGCTGATTCATAGGTCATTTGACCTTGGGGTACCAAGTCCGAGTGCACGAGTGTGATTGCATCTGTGATGCACTCTACCTTTTTATACGAGGCCCACATCCTCCCCCTCTCTTATCTTACCTCCTGTTTTAATTACGTAATGATCTTTTCTTTCTCCTTTATCTCCTTATCTTGCTCTCTAATCTCCTTACACTTCTCAATCTCATTGCACATGTTTTTTTATCCTACAGTCCTTATCAAATATTCTGACTTCGAATTCTACCAATAGCTTGTCGAGTGAATTATACGCTTGCTCATTTATTAACTATTGGGGGTCTACTATCGGGTATACTTCTCCCAGAGTGGACTTCAGACGGTTCTCTATGAGCAATTGAGTGCTAACTTCAAACTTTAGATCCTCCAATGTGATTGGAACACCCAAGAGATCATCTTTTTGGTGTGCAACAAGGATTCTTTTTTCATGAAAAATGACCAACAAAACAAGTCCTCTATGACCATTGTGCTTTGGAACCTTGCGCGCAACACCTTGTTTGAATCATCATCATACTACATCATAGGTCTTGTGGTGTATGCTTCAGTCCTCTATTTCTTTGGGAACTGTTATCCCAAATTTTACCACCGAAAAATTTGGTCAAGACAACCCTGCACATAGAGAAAATATGAAGGGAAAATGTTGCAGACCTACGAGGTCACATTCCAGAACGAGGTAAAGGAAAAATTCAAAGTTTGAACCCGAGTCAAATCCAAAGTGGGGAATCAGAGAGGAAATAGGTGAAGTGCATTTCCTTTTGACAACCAAAGGGTGACACAAAGGATCCAAGCATAGCTGTGGAGCCGCGGGAGTTTCCTGGATTTTGTGATTCTAGCAGAAAATTGGCCACATGATCCAAGTCTGAGCCCGCAAGTCCACGAGAGTTTTGTTACAATATGGTTGCCACATGTCCCATATCAAAAGGGGACCCGTTTTTAAAGATGTTTTCCTGCATCCTCATGTACAGACCCGATACAAACTTTGAAGGGGCATATCTTTCGGCTCAGGGCTCAAATATTGCAAATCTTCACACCGTTGAAAATATCTCGGCCTCACCCATGCCACGGAGGTTTGAAACTTTAATTTTGAGGAGGTTAGGTGAAGGTAAATGGAGGAAACATCTTCGGGGCCTTCAATGCAAGATCCATCTGTCTCAACAACCAGATCAGATTTGATCTGTTTCCACCGTTTCCTCTTCCTTTAATGCGCCAAACCAAGGATTGATGCAGTAAAGATGGATTTGGGGGTAGATTTTATCAGAAGCATTAACAGCAGTGGTTAAGTTCCGACCTAATTTTCCCACTTCCCTCTCTCTCTTCTTCTCTCCGATCAAATCTATAAATACGGGGGCAGTATTCATTGTAAAAGTTGTTGTTCATTCTTCTTCCCTGCCCCCCTCTTCTTTTCTTCCCCAAGGTTGAAAATGGAATTTAAGCCTCCTCCCTTGGCTTTGTAATGGCATTTTCTAGCCTCTTTCCCATTAATGGTGTACTGTGTGAACTCTTGGAGCAATAAAATATGTTTTTGTGATGCGTTTTGTCCATCCTTTGCTCATTTTGTTGTCTCTTCTCGCATCTCACCATTGCAGGGTATACTGTGCATATTCTGATGTTTGTTGCAGGTCCTGGGAGCTGTGTTTAATGGGTTTTGAAGTGGTGTTCTATGTGAAATCTATCTCTGGTCTGTGGTGCATCTTGTCCACCCTCTCCTTTGCTCACCTCTCTCCACTTTAGGCAGTTGAGATTGTGACTCAGCACTTCCCTTTTCTTGGTGCTATCACCTCTGTAGTGTAGAATTTCTTTATTTTCATGCTCTCTCTCTCCCTTGGTCCCTTGGAATTGTTAGATTAGGAGTAGATAGTCACATTTCCTTGCATTAGGAGTAGATTTAGCATTAGGATTAATGGAAGAAGAATCTATCTTTCTCCGAAGGGCCATCTCAAGTCCGCAAGTCCCATAGCTTGAGAGATGGTCCAATGTTATGCAGATCACACCAAATGACCTTGCCTTAGAAAAGTAGATCCATAACTCATTTGAGGGTGCTGTAATTTTGCATTAACAGTTTTGGCACGCCCGGTGGGAGAGGGGTATGAAGCACCTCTTAGTGTCTCATGCAAAAAACACAAATCCAACACCACTTCATCAAGTTTTGATGTGCTCTTGGTGAATTCATTTCAGGTTTTGGAGGCACTTTCAATGCACATCTGGCGACTCCATCTGGTCAAAAACCCATCTCTCTAAGTTGTAGACCTTTTCCATCCATTTCCACTCATTTTCATCCATTTTCTTCTTCCATATCCTTCATCTTCTTCAATCCCATGAAGTTGTGCAATCATGACTTCTTTCCCACCATGGAATTCTCATTTGCAGCAGGACAACAATGAAGCAGAGTACTTGTCTGATTTGGAGGACTGTTTTGATGGAGAAGAACCAGTTGAGTTTCTATTGTTTTCTCCTTCATCCACCTTCCAAGCATATGAACCTATTGTCATAGAAGAACATTCATTTGTAGCAACACCTAGCAGCCTTTTGGGATCTAGTTTGGGAGACTCAAACCTTCCATGCTCTTCACAGGAGGAAGAAGAGAAACAACAGAAGAGTTCCACCATTCCTTCCACGCCATTCACCCAAAGAGGTCTACAAGAAGACTCCATTTTTGGAGTGGAAAATCAGAGCAATGGGCATATCAAACGGATCAGACCTTGCCCAATCAGGTATTTGGCTTCATTAGAGCCAAAGGAGTAGCCACAACCAGTCATGTCCATTTTAGGGCATGAGGATGATATGCAAAGCACCAAGGATCAGTTGTCGTACCTCTTCAATCCAAATGCAGAGCAACTAAAAGAGGTATTTGATTTGTCTCCAGCTGATACTTTGATGATTTGGGTGGAGGACCGACTTATTGTCAGTTTTTCACTCATCCAACTAGCCATGTTCAGTGCCAAATCAGTTGCATGGCTGCCATTTTTGAGGAAGGGAAGCTATTTCTCCCTGCCAGTTGTAGGTTTTGTTTGAGCTCCCTTTGCTCTTGGTTAGAGTAGTGTAGGTAGGTTTGTTTTCAGCAGAAGAAGTGCTTTTGCACACTCTGCATGTTCCATTTGGGCATGTATGATTTTCAATTTGTACATAGTTTTTGGTGCTGTTGTTTTGCTCTTGCACAGTTCATTTCAGTTGGCTTTTGGTGAAGTCCAACTTCAAGTTTCAACGGGTTTCCAAGAGGCTCAAAGGTCAGAATTTTCAAATTTCAGATCAGAATCAGTTTATAAGGCTAGACTCCATGCCCAATGGATGCTTCAAGGCCACTGGTCTCTTCATCTAGTAGGCAGATGTCCCCATGAGTCGCCAAATTGTTATCCCAAATTTCACGCCCCCGAAAAAATTTGGTCAAGACAACCCCACACATAGAGAAAATATGAAGGGAAAATGTTTCGGACCTATGAGCTCGCATTCCAGAATGAGGCAAAGGAAAAATGTCAAGTTTGAGCCCGAGTCAAGTGTCAAAGTGGGGAGTCGGAGACAAAAGGTGAAAATGGCCCGCAACTGGCATCCAAAGGGAAAAGGTATCCAGCAATTGCAGGCCTGCAGTCAAAGTTTTCAAAGCATTTTGTGAATTCACGGAAGAAAGGGGAAAAGATAAATTCTGAACCCATAGGCCTGATTTTTGTTCCAATCTGGCTACCAAGTGTCCCATATCAAAAGGGGACCCATTTTTTAAAATGTTTTTCTCATCCTCTTGTACAGACCTGATACAAACTTCGAAGGGGCATATCTTTCGGCTCAGGGCTCAGAAATATTGCAAATATGACATCGTTGGAAAGATCTCAGCCTCACCTATGCCACGGAGGTCTGAAACTTTAATTTTGGGGGGTTAGGTAAAGATAAATGGAGGGAACATATCGGGCCTTCAATGCAGGATCCATCTGTCTCAACAACCAGATTGGATTTGATCTATTTCCACCGTTTCCTCTTCCTTTAAGGCACCAAACCAAGGATTGATGCAGTAAAGACGGATTTGGGGGAAGATTTTATCAGAAGCATTAACAAAAGTGGTTGAGTTCCGACCTACTTTTCCCACTTCCCTCTCTCTTTCTTCTCTCTGATCAAATCTATAAATACGGGGGCAAGATTCATTGTAAAAGTTGTTGTTCATTCTTCTTCCTTGCCCCCCTCTTCTTTTCTTCCCCAAGGGTCGAAAATGGAGTTTAAACCTCCTCCCTTGGCTTTGTAATGGCATTTTCTTGCCTCTTGCCCACTAACGATGTACTGTGTGAACTTTTGGAGCAATAAAATTTGTTTTGTGATGCATCTTGTCCATCCTTTGCTCATTTTATTTGTCTCTCCTCACCTCTCACCATTACAGGGTATACTATGCATATTCTGATGTTTGTTGCAGGTCTTGGGAGCTGTGTTTAATGGGTTTTGAAGTGGTGTTCTGTGTGAAATCTATCTCTGGTCTGTGGTGCATCTTGTCCACCCTCTCCTCTGCTCACCTCTCTCCACTTCAGGCAGCTGAGATTGTGACAACACTTCCCTTTTCTTGGTGCTATCACCTCTGTAGTGTAGGATTTCTTTATTTTCATGCTCTCTCTCTCCTTGGTCCCTTGGAATTGTTATATTAGGAGTAGATAGTCACATTTCCTTCCTTAGGATTAGTTTAGCATTAGGATTAGGAAGAAGAAGCTGACTTTCTCTAGAGGGCCATCTCAAGTCCATAAGTCCCACAACTTGAGAGATGGTCCCATGTTATGAAAATCACACCAAATGACCTTGCCTTAGGAAAGTAGATCCATAACTCATTTGGGGGTGCTGTGATTTCGCACTAACATGAACCTTTTGAAAAACTTAAAGCAAGGGTATTCTTTGACCCTCCTATTTTATCTTCACTCTTATCCGCCTCTCCGTGCACGACTTCTTTTTCCACAATGCACTCTACAATGTGCTCTACTTCCTTTTTAATTTGACTCTTTACTTTGGTTTCAACCACGCACTTAACTCTAGGCTCTAACGTTTCCTCCAAAATGTGGGTGGTTGAAGCATCGACCCCTTCCATCTCCACATCCATCACCGGGATTTCCTCACGATGCGTGTTATGATCCTTTGCGTCAAACTCTTCAACATCATGTATTTAAGGGTCAGGATGCACAATTTCCTCTTCATCCCTCTCTTCCTCCTCAGTATTTTATGTGTCCTCACTAGACACCTACTTATTTGTGATTGGAGGCTTGTTTCTTACAGAATTCCTCCTTAAACTTGTGCTCAGCTTAGATTCTTTATGTTGTCATGCAAATGTGCAACAAGGAAATTAACAATTTCCGATCATGACAACTATACCCTTGTGTTAATTTTTTCATGTCTTATCATTCCAAGACACCCCGAGTTTGTCCAGTAAGTCCAAGTGATCTCTCGACTAATGTTCTATCACCCCCTAGATGATTTAGGAAAGTCCATTCATTCCCCTTAGGTGATTTTAGGATTTCATTTGCAAGCTACAGGCAGTTATGGGAAGGGTTATCACTAGCCTTCTTGGGGTTGGAGCAACCCCATGGAGCGGAGAAAAATAGCTTAATCAGATGTGGAGGTGATTCAAGGGTCTTGGGACATCATGGAGATGATTTAGGAAGATTATGTAAAGGCTCAGAGAAGTTGGGGTAGTTTCGCTAGAATTAGGGTTCACAGGCCTATTCAGTGCACAGGCCAAAACAACTGCTGAGCTTCAAAAGGTGATTCCAAGAGCTCTGGATGGAGTTAGGAGCAAAAGAAAACATCTAAGAAAATATAATTCCAAGACATACATTATGGTGAAATCATATTTTTCACAACACTTTGGAGCATTAGGGATGTAGGTAGTTTTTCTCAGGCACATGTGGATTACTAAATCAAACATATGATTTTTCAAGGATAAAAATGGAAGAAAAAAGACATGATACCTCTGCCATTGGATTCAAAAGGCCATTTCCAGTCAGTCCTATTATATAAAAAAATTCTGAAAACGTCCATCGAGAGCTCAAGATATCATCGTCACAAGTTGTCCTCTCTAAGAAAGTTCGGGAATTAGCCAAATTTTGGGAGGACACATGTTAGCTCCAGGAGCCTGGTGGGATTTTATGTTGTCAATGTCCTTGAGGGTCAGGCACATTAACATTGGAAAAATGTTCCCAACCCCCATGTGACCTTTGGAACCCCATGTGACCATCATGAGTGTAATTTGGAGCTCAAATCCCCTGTCGTCGGATCTCCGCCACATGTCAGCTCTAGGACCGCTGTGGAATTTGATGTCCCTCACGTCCATCATAGACTAGGGACATCAAACCTTGAAAAATGTGCCCAGCCCCCCTAGGAGAGACTTTTGGTTACCCATGTGACCCGCTTCCAGCCCCTTTGTGCTTTAAAGCTGATTTTGGAGCACTCATTCTCTGCCATTAGATCAATGACACATGTCTCCTCCAATATTGTCATGGAAAATGATGTCCCTCATGTCCCTTTGAGGTGAAGGACGTTAGGGACAAGAAAATGCACCCAGCCCTCTCTCCACATGATTTCAAAAATTTAAATATTTCCTTGATTCCCTTCTTCTAAATTCTTACAAACCTCAAACCAGACCTGTCACAACAATATTCTCCTTTATTTCCATGAAAGCATACATGTCTTAGAAGGAAGTTTGAGCAAATAAATAAGGAGAAATGAAGAACAATCAAGAGAACAGTAGAAAATCTCCATAGCCAAAAAATAGAAATCTGAAGAAATCTTGCAAACCAGCGCATGAAGGAACGAACCGTCTTTTGTTGTTCGTTCCTTTGTCCAAGACCATCAAAAACACACTTTCAGTCTCTCCTCTCATGCAACAGATCATTCAAAATGAAGAAATCTCCTTTCCAGCTCAACAAAGGAAAAATTGAATTTCCCGTCAAACTGTTTGTCGAATTGAAGTAGAATTTCATGAGAAGCACCAGAAAGAAAAAACACACATCAAAAATATATATATTTTTGTAAACGGGGGAGAAAACCAGACCTACAATTTTGAGGTCCAGTAATGGTTGCCACATCTAGAAGCACTTCCAGGTCTGAAATTTGAAAGTTTTAAAATCTCCTGGACTATTAAGCAGGCAGGTCTGAAATTTTAGAGGGGCGATATTGGGCAAAAACCCATATCAAAAAACTATGTTCCGCGTCAATTTAACCTCCAGAAGCCTAATTGCTAAAAATAGTAGGTCTTCTACATAGGGGGATTGCTATTTTGGGAAAGTCAGCAATAGAAGAACTTGAGAAGGAGATGAATACATTAGAGGTGCACTGCAGCTGAGAACATTGCTATTTTTAGCACTTACTAAAAATAGTAAGTGGTCCCATGAGCACCTACTAAAACTAGAAAGTTGATTCAGAAGGAGTGAAAAATGCAGGGAGGAGAAAGGGGAATCAAGGTCACAACATTCAGTTGTTGAGGTTCGAGGGAGAGTTGCTTTTTTCATACTTACTAAAAACAGTAAGTTGCTATTCTAGGGAAAACATGAAACAAAAGTGGGACGAGATAGAAGCTTACACAGGCCTTCACCTACGAGTATGAGATAGAAGACAACAATGTCTTGTACATGGACCTGAAATGACCTGAGAACTCGCATGACAATCAGAGATCGAAAGAATATTGAAGATCAGATATTCACTAGTTGTTTGTTCACTACTGCAGGACATCTAGTGTCTGTCCAAAGTCATGAGTTGGTCCTAGCCTGCTCTCACCACTATGAGCCCGAAACACGAACCATCTGAGCCGATAATGGTTCAACAATGGTGGTGATCATCCCCAGAACCATCTCACTTTCTCTGCAGATACCAAAAATCACCCAACATGGTCATCATGTTAAAAGACGTAGCCTTACATGATTGGGAAACGATGGATGCATATGCGTAAGGGGTTGCACTTGGGTCGTTGTTGAAATCAGGGAGAAAGCCCTCAATGATGCCCAAGAATCTTCTAAGGTTGTGAGTTCTGAGAAGGATATTCAGATCGTCATCACTCTCCTTAGTAGAGTAATGGGTGAAGCAAGCATACGAGACTTCCAAGACTGGATGGGCCTTTTCATCTTGATATTGACAGAAGGAAAGTAGAGAATTGACTGGGGGCAGATCATCAACGACAACCTCCATCTACAACTTCTCTAAGTACCCATGATGAAGAAGTTCCACATGACTTCTTACTTGGTCTACCTCCTCGCTGGTTCAAGATCATTCAAGGGATTGGCTCTCACAGAAAACATTACCGTCAAGGTGCCTGCGTTCAAGAAACTTCCACATGTGGTGATGGAGGAAAGCCATAGGCATTTCACTCACGTGAATGATGCATTCATGATGTACGTAGTCCAAAACTTGGAAGGAGATATGGAAGCTAGGATTTCGTCACAAGTGGCGTCCTTTAGCAAGAAGTATAGCTCCTTATTTCATACAATTCTTGACATTCTCCTACGTGTGAGTTGTTGGATTTGACCAAGCGCCGCTAAGGCTGCCCAAGTACCTTAGTGACCAAATTATATTGTTTGAGCTCTACAGACAGATCATTCAGGTGAATAACAGGCTTAGAAGTAGGAGGACGAAGTTGATTCCATTTCCTATCTTTCCCAGGGTATTCACGTGTAAGATCTCAAATGACGCATCTCACCTATAGGTTGCTTTCACTCATTTGACTCTGCATTCCTACATTGCTAGGCCCAACTTTGGCATCCGAGAAGATCCCGACTCTTTCCATGTCCCAGAATTGCAACATGAGCCACAAGTCAAGGACTACTGGGCCAATTGCATGGATGACTTTGAAGTGCGTAAAAAAGGATCATATGAGGATGACAATTAGCGAAATGAAGAAATTCAAGTTCTCCTAGTATGAAGATATTTTTCAAGATGATGGGACAAAGATGTAAGATTTTGAGTATGCGGCAATCAAGATGTCCCTTATACCCCTAAGCAACTGGTATGTTCGTGAATTAGGGGATATATTAGAGTGGACTGGGAAGGTGGTGAGGAGAACGAGAAATTGGTTTTAGAAGAAGAGAACCATGCTCATCCAATGACAAGGAGTTCCTCCGAGTCATAAGTAAGCCTCACATTAGTCATCTTCAAAATTCATAAAGGTGACTTCCAGTTCTAAACACTTCGGAGCAAGTTCTAAAAGGAAGGTCACAAAATTAGAAGCTTCTCCTCATGAGAAGACGCTGAAGAAACTCATAGAAGAAGAAGTCTCATTTGCATCACTACTAGAGGAAGATTTAATCGCAAAAATGCAATAAGAACACCCCATGACAAAGGCACAAGTGGAGGAAGAACACATGGTTCAAGATTCAGTCTTCGAGTTACAACAAGAGGTTTCCCCTCTTGATGACACTCATGCCTCTCTCATTCAGGATTTGCCTCCTCCTTCAGAATAGGGTATCATCAGTGCACCTATCATTAAACTATTGGAACATAATGATTAAGTGGTCCGGCCAACCCTTAATGTATATGAGTCCATCACTAATATATAGGTTAATATTTAATAATATGAAATATTTATATTTCTATTATTAAATATGCTAACCTGAGGTATATACTTTAGGTTAAATATTTAATATTATGAAATGATTATATTTCTAATATTAAATATTATAAACCTAGGTGTATGTGTCAACCATTTTAGGTTGAAAAGGTGGGTCGAGAGACATACCCGATCACCTTATATAAAAAGGACTTTAAGTCCTCATTTGATATATTCGAGAAATATATCAAAGGTGTGCAAATCAAGTGATTTGGTTTTACCCTTGGTAAATAGGGTTTCAAAGGAGGAGGTGATCTTACTAGATGTAAAATAAGTTCTCTGAAATAAAAGGTTATTTTCAAAGTGGTTTTTACCCTATTGGGGTTTTCCACTATAAATATTGTGTCACTTGTGTTATTTATTTCATGTAAGTATTTCTTTATTTACTTATTTTATGATGTAATATTTATTTAAATATTTATTGTAACATTATGTAATATGTAAGTTGATTAAATCCGTATTTATTAGAATCCTGTAAATTCTAACATGGTAACAGAGCGAGATAAATTAAATAAATTAAGATCAAATGTTTTGTATTTTATTTATTTAATTTGTACGGTTTTTTTCAACCAACCCGAAAGGGTATTTAAAAGTATCTGGTCCCCTTCTTTTTTTCTCAATTTATTTTGGCACTACATTTGTGTAATTAAACTCTCGGTAAATTTTTTAGGGTTTTTCAATTTTAAATCCCTATTTTTTTTTGGAAGGAGATGTAATATGATATGATTCTTACTTCATTTACATTTTGTAAATTATATGGAATTAATGTTTGTTTGGAGATTATGTGTGCATAGGTGAAAGGGGCTTCTGCGTGAAAATCACATACAAAAGAAAATGATTTATTACTATATGAAATAATTTTCAAGTTTTCTATAATTTCAAATGTTTGCAGGTTAAATATTTCGGAAGGTAAATTCATACCCGTGTTCTTTGGACCCCTCTAAAAGAATTTGATTTGAAAAACTATAGTTTATAGTTAATCTATAACTATATTTTTTAAAATTAAAAAAATTATAGAATAAAGTTTATATAATAACTTATATAAACATTATATTAAAATTGATATAGTTTTAATTTTTAATTTATATTAAAAGCCTTAAACCATATTAAAATTACATGGGATTGGGGGAAGAGTCAACAGACCATATTCTAAGCCTAAGTTTAAAATATTTAAACTTAACTGATAAATCTAGGCATATATAGTTTAAAAAAGAAGAAAAAACCTAAGTTTGAATCATATTATATATATATAGTTAGTCTAAAACGCTGCAAATATAAATTTTATTAGATTTGGTATATATATGTTTAAGGAGGAAACCTAAGTGCTTAATTTTTTTTAGGATAGGTTTATTTTGGCCAATTACTTTTAAATTGGATACCTATGAAATAAAACTTAACATTGTCCCTAACCATTTGTAAATCCAGGTAAGGGGACGGCCCCATTCATTTATATCTTATAGTTTATAAAAATTATATGGCCTATTTAAAGGTCTTTTATATAAGGGTAAATTACTTGGTCCCCTTTATCAAATATATGTCCTTTAAACCTTTAATAAGGGTTATATGTGTTTTTTATAACACCTCTTTAAAAATATATACTATAATTTATAATTTTTATGAACTATATGTTGTTTTTTATTTACATTCTATAAACTATATACCTTTTTTTAATAAAAAAATATATAAATTTTTACATTATAAATTATAATAGGTTATTATAATGTGTTAAAATATAACCTCCTTAATATTATACAGAAGAAGAAATTATGGAATTTCACATTCTGGAAATACACAACAAGTTTTGGCTTCATTAAATTTGATGGTCAAATGACCATCACGATAGACCAAACATAAGACAATATGACGGTCATTTAGACGTCAAATTTAAGCTCGTAGGTTCTAGGAAACTTTCACTGTGTTAAAATTGACGATTTAATTGACCGTCACAATAGAACAAAAAATAAACCATTATGACAGTTATTTAGATGTCAAATTTAAGTTGGACAAATTTTTGTCACATTATTTTTTCAGAGATTTGAAGTTGTTATGCATTCTTAGGGGTCTCTTCTTCACTTCTATATGGTCGGAAATATTTTTTATATAAATTTGGGGTATAATGCAAAGCCCTTTATATTGCGGGTTATTATTTTGATCATGGGAGGTTAATTAGTATGCATTGTAATGACAAAATTAGTTATGATCAAATAATTTCTTTAGATCTATAAAATTTAGATCTGATTCTATTAAAAGTGTTGTTTTTATTATCGATAAATATGTATCTAACTCTATGGTACATTGTATATTATAATGGGGTGTGTTTTAAAAGTTTAGGAAAACAATGACATCCAACTATTTCTGTCTTGACAAAACCCTAGATCCTGAATGAAACCAACTACAACATTTGGGTCAAAACAAAATTTATGGCGAAAAAACTCTAAACGATTGTTTCTGGATCTGAGGTTTCTCCCACCGGTTGTCAAGCAACTGTAGATAACATGAATACATTCTTGCAACGAATGCAAGAAGGCTCTTTCTATGATTTCACGCAATGTGAAAAATGAGTACCTTCTACACATTGGTAATATCGAACATCCGAAAGAGGTATGGACACAACTAAAATCCATGTATGAAGGATACTTGGTATATTAAGGATAGTAATGAGAGTAAAATAAATGAAGAAATTCAAATAAATGTTCTGTATATTTTTGATGATTTCTCTTCTACATCTTGTTTTATATCTCAAAGTTTGAATAATTCAAAACTATGGCATGAAAGGTTAGAACATGTTAATTATCGAAGCTTATATGAAATGTATAGATATAATCTAGTGAAAAGTTTACATGTGTTGTCTTCTTCTCTTGAAGTTACTTCATTAAATAATTCTAAATGATGGTTTTGATTCTGATTTAGTAAATGGTCATGATGATGTTTTGATGCTATAGATGTTTCTGAAACTCTTATCTTCCTAGATAAGAAATTAAATTGGGCTCAATCTATGTTAGAAAGTTTAAATCCTATTAACCTTAGGAAAATGACCAGAAGCCATCATATGTACCATGCATTAATTACCTTGTATGAACCTGAGCCGTGAAGTATTATAGGGTCTAGGTGGATATACAAAGTAAAATATAATGTTGATGGTAGTATTAACAAACATAATGCTAGACTTGTTGCTAGAGGTTTCACTTAGAAACTTGGTATTGATTATGTTGAGACATTTCCTGTAGCTAAAATGAGTACTGTTAGGGCCTTATTTGCAATTGCCACGCTCAATTTGGGTGGGAAATCCACCAAATGGATAAGAAAAATACTTTTTTGAATTATGATTTAAAAGAAGAACTTTACATGTTTCAACCTAAAGTATTTGAAGAAACTGGTAAAGAAAACTATGATTAGTAAGTTGAGAAATCCTTGTATGGTTTAAAACAAGCTCTTAGAGCTTGGTATGTGAAAATTGTTTCCTTCTTTAAACTGTTAGGTTTTGTTAATTGTTCTTCTAACAATGATATATTCATTAAGCAATAAGGCTCATGCATATTATCATTATATTTATATATGTTGATGATTTGCTTATGTTTGGTGATAATTATGATTTAATTCATAGGATTAAAGAGAAATTGAAGCAGTACTTTGAAATGAATGAGTTAGGTCTCTCACATCATGTTATTTGTATGATTGTATTTCATTCTATTGTTATTTTTCAAAACAAAATATGTAACCATTGTATTAAAAAAGTTTCTTATGATTGATTGTAAACCATTTTCTACTTCAATGGAATTTAGAATAAATATTGATCCTAAATCTACATATGAAAAAGGTTGATCTTATTTTATATACGTTGTTAGTTGATAGTTTGATTTATCTAAATATAACTAGATCAAATATTTCCTATACAATAGGAATTACTTCAAGGTTTATGCAAGAACCTTTTTTAGAGATCATTGGAATCTTGCAAAAAATAATTTTTAGATATTTGAAAGAACAATCAATTATGGGTTGCATTATAATAAGAATGAAAATGCTATCTTATATAGATTTTGTGATTCTAACCATATTGATGTTGTGTTATAAAATATACTAGATATGTGTTCAAGGTTTTTGGTGTAGGAACCATTACTTGGAACAACAAATACAATCAACAGTCTCCATTTCTTCTACTGAGGCAAAGAAGTACAATGGAAGAAGTAAAGAAGCCATGTGGCTGCAACAGCTGTTGGTAGAGATACACATGGAAGCTAAATGAAGTATTTCTCTTCTATGTGGTGGTCAGAGTTGTATTACTCTTGATTAAGAATCTAGTTCAACATCAGAGGATGAAGAACATTGAGATACATATACACTTCACCCGTGAGAAGGTGCAAAGTGGTGAGATAAATCTCAAGTTCATGTTGACTGAAGAGCAGGTTGCTGACATCTTCACAAAGTCCCTGAGTGCTGCAAAGTTTTGTCACTTTCGTGAAAAGCTTAGATTGTTGGAGTTTCCATTGAGGGGGAGTGTGCATGACAATGTCACCTCCTAATGAACTTGGTTTTTGTAAAAAGACCTTCAGGACATATGTAAAAGACCTTCAGGCAAGTGTAAAAAAAAGACCTTCGGGCAAGTGTAAAAAGACCTTCGGGCATGTATACCTCCTCGAATTATTTTTTAGAAAGAAGTGTAGAAAGATCTTAAAGGTGGTCTTCAGTAAACTCTTTAGTGCTATTGAGTTTACTGGTAAACATCCAGTACAAGCATATTGTTAAGGAGGTCCTTGGTTGTAAAAGCTCCTATATGCTTGGGTTCAATAACCTTTTATGAGAACCTGTGAGAACATGTAAAACTCACAAATCATACTTAGCCACTGATCATGGGATGATATTTGGGATTCCAAATCCTTTTGTACTAAAAGGTAATTTGAGTATGATGAAGGTGTTATAATTCCTTCAACTGATATGCTAGCCTAAAACCTTTATGGTTTAAGGATTGTAAATCCTGTAGTGTACCACAGGCAGGTAATCTATTGGCATATGTTATGTTATCCCACTTAACATTAAGGGGGAGTGTTGGAACATAATGATTAAGTGGTCTGGCCAACCCTTAATGTATATGGGTCCATCACTAATATATAGGTTAATATTTAATAATATGAAATATTTATATTTCTATTATTAAATATGTTAACCTAGGTATATACTTTAGGTTAAATATTTAATATCATGAAATGATTATATTTCTAATATTAAATATTATAAACCTAGGTGTATGTGTCAACCATTTTAGGTTGAAAAGGTGGGTCGGGAGACATACCCGATCACCTTATATAAAAAGGACTTTAGGTCCTCATTTGATATATTCGGGAAATATATCAAAGGTGTGCAAATCAAGTGATTTGGTTTTACCCTTGGTAAATAGGGTTTCAAAGGAGGAGGTGATCTTACTGGATGTAAAATAAGTTCTCTGAAGTAAAAGGTTATTTTCAAAGTGGTTTTTACTTTATTGGGGTTTTCCACTATAAATATTGTGTCACTCTGTGTTATTTATTTCCTGTAAGTATTTATTTATTTACTTATGTTATGATGTAATATTTATTTAAATATTTATTGTAACATTATGTAATATGTAAGTTGATTAAATCTGTATTTATTAGAATCCTCAAATTCTAACATAAATCCGAGTCTGATGAGATGTTTCCTTGGATGAAGGAAATAATTGTCCCTGACACCCACACTATGCAACAAGTGGCAACCCCTGATCTATCGGTGATTGTCTCATTGACCAAAGAAAAAAGATCAAAGAAGTTCACACATACAGCCTCACGGTTCTACAATGGGGAAATGGATAATCAATACATCGAAGTAGTTCGACCCAACGTAATCGAGCCAGTGGATGAGATGACACTAGCTGACTATGAAATAAGCATAATTCATGTGGGACCTACAACTCATGAAGGGGATTTTCACATGTATCAACAATATTTCACTCACATGGTGGCAAGAAATAAGGAGTATAAGAAGAAGATCGATGAACTGAAAGAGCAGGTGTGAACTGTGCCATTCTATGTGTAACATCTACTTGATCCTAATGCCATGACAATTCCTACTGAGGAAGTTGTTCCCATCAGTAGCTTCAGTAGCTTCAATCTAGAATCCATCAGGAGGACACACAAGTTCACAATATAGGGGTGAGCAAATAATGAATGGATCAACTCAATTTCTGAAAAAGGGAAGTCAATGCTCTAAGAAACGGTCAAACTCTTCGCTTACATGTGCATGACAACAAATAGGACACAGACACTCAAAGAGGACTTGGAGAAAGAAAAGGACTATTGGGAACCTTTGGGCCTAGTAGTAGATGAAATGAGCAACACTCATCACTAGGATTTGATTGAAAGGAAGATCTTTGAAACTCCCTTAGAAGACTTGTCCCATGCGTGGGCGAGGGCCTTGACAATCAGGTTTGAAGCAATCAATCGAGCCATCACAGAACTAGAGGAAAAAGAGGAATAAGCATACAAATTGCAGGATAGCATAAATAAGAAAATTCAGAAGTTTGGAGTGCCTGTAATAGGTGAAGGTATAACTACCGATGAGCTGATTGATCCATTTGAAGAACACATCAAGAAAAGGAGGTAGGCAATCCATCGTCCTTTACTAAGGACACCCTTGACTTCCTCTTAGAGATTCAGGCCAACATTGCAATTATCACAAAGAAACATTCATCATGGTTTGGGAAGTGCAAAGACATCAATAGTGTGGCCAATGGATGGACAAAAACCTTGAGCTACGTTCGCATTCCTTATGCCGAAAAGGTGGAACCTGCAGTTACTCGTTTTAGCAAAGAGCTTGGAGGAACAAAGGCCTTCTCAGGAATGCAAAGTGGAAGCCAGTCAGGGAGCAAGATCAAATCCACTACAATGGCTCATCCTTTTGCATAATTATTCTTCTTTCTTCTTCTTCATCTTCTTTCTCTCTCTTCTCTTCTCACCCAATGCTCCCTCTCATAAATGTTATATTTGTGCATTGAGGTTCACACTTTTTAATATAACTTTAAGTGACTTTAGAAACATAATGTAAACTTTAAGTCGCCTTGTTATAAAAGGGACTTAAATATTTAAGTTGAATATTAACAGTCTAAAGTCACATTAAAGTATTTGAAAAGTCCATCGGGAAGGATAAAGAGTATCCTCTTCTTCTATAAATTGTAACAAGCTCATCATTTGAGCTTCTTCAAAAAACTTCCTACTCTTCTTAGACAACTTCTGAAACTTCTTAGATGTTGGAGTTGTTTTTTGTGAATTCATGAGAGAGATATCCTTGTGAAGAGAGCAAAGAGATAGAAATTTAATTCCATTCCCCCCACTCAAAAATGTCTTCTACTTCTATGTTATGTACAATTTCTGCCCAAGCTTTAATAAAGGAAGAAGTAATTTTAGCCTTTTTTTATTAAGGAGTTTAGTGGTACTTTGTGCTCATTAAATGCTATCTAATCTTGTTTCCATTACGTAAATTTGTTTTATTTTAAAATTTAAGTGCATGTAATGAAACTTCTGGCTAGTGTATGAAAGTCTCTGATTTTCTACTTGCAACATTAGTTTTCTCTTTTCTAAATTTCTCACTCCCTTTCCCACTTTCCTAGCAAATTCCTCTCTTGCAGATATATGCAAGCTTTTGCAACAGGGTCAGTGGGTGTGCCCCTATTGGATCCCCAACTGAAAGGCCTCCAGGATACAAACTCACTTTTTACTCACACATGCACATACGATAACTGCACTGGTTAAGTAGAGGGACTTAGACTCCCAGAGTGTTGGCAAGATAACCACCAATTTGTCCCTGACAAATTTTCTCACCAGCACTTTGCGCACAAAGGTTTTCTTCAAAATTTCACTTCAGTTTAGGGGTTCATCCTCACTTCCTTCTTCCTCTTCACTGATAAGAGGGGTATGTTGGTGTGCTCTATTCTTTCCAATCATCTTCTTCCCTGTTGACTCCTCGGGGATAATCAAATCATCCTCCAAGTACTTTCCAGTGACCACACTCAGCTTCAAATATATATAAATTTTTGCATTTGTCACTCCTACTATTGGAAAAGTAACTGACCTTGTTTATGTCGATATCATTTAATATATTTTCCTCATATGTGCTCTTCTTCAGGTAGACAAGTGTTTGAAGCAAAGTATGGTGCTCATAGTCCACCTTATTTGATGCAATAATTTTTTTGTGTGCTTCTTTAAACCTATTCACAACAGTTTGGAAATATTTGGTTGTGAAAGCAAATGGTAGCTTACACCATGGGCTCTTTGGTTCCATCTTTCAACTCAAAGTGGCCAATGTAGAAGTGTTGGTACACTACAAATTCTACCTTTCCCTCCAGCTACGTGGGTAACTCACTGGGAATGCGCATGGGAAATGTACCACATATCTCCCTGAACCTTGTATGCAGGGGTTATATTTTCATAGGTATACTTGGAAAATCTTTCCGCAAGGGATTTAGATTCCTCAGGGTACTCCCATATCTCATCATTTGGGTCCATTTGGTACCCTAATATCAAAAAATACTATCGAAAACAAAATATTCCCAAAAAGTGATTTTGTCACCTGTGTGGGCCTCCTCAATAAATTTTTCAGCTATAAATCCCACGAGATTATAAAATGTTCCCTGTGTAATATTCCTTGCAATATATAGCCACCATTTGTTCACTTTCCCCCATCGTTCTTGTTCATTCAATTTAGTCAGTAGGTGTGTTGTTATCCTTATAACAAGGTCATCTAGATTCAGAATGTCCATCGCGTGACTACCTCATTGATAGTTTAACTCCTTATTAGTCTTCTTCACTTCATCCACATCATCCCAGTCAGAAGGAAGTTCCACACATGTGCTCTGAAGTCCAGTATATTTGTAAATTAGCACTGCAGTCAAGCGCATCCTCCTGCCAACAATATACAAGAAGTCCTCGTGAATGCATGAAATTAACCATGGGTACAATTCTTCAGGTTTGAAAAAGTATGGGAGCTCATATAAATGAAGTAACCATGCCTTCTAAAATTTTTTCTCTCCTTCATCATCATATGCGACCTTTTCCTCCATTGTTCTTTCTTCAATCTTTCAAACAAGTTCTGTCGTAATCTATCATGCATTAGCATTTGTTCAATGGTTGTAATCACTTATAGCCATTTTACAAATATGGGATATCCATTCCTTCCCCATTTAGTATTCCATTGTGGTACTACATTTCTGAGTACCATTCCTCTTGCAGATCTTCTATGAGTTTTTCTTTGCCCTTTCCCATTCCTTTTCCCTTCGGCGATGTGGTTGTTGCTTTCCTTGGTGTCATCCTAATGTGTAACTTCAAACTTATACCTTACCTTTTTGTTATGTTTCAAATGTCCCACACTTCATGCTTTAGATCTTTCGTGCACCATGCTCTTCACACCCATTTTTCTCTCCTTCAAACTGTGCCCTAGTCCTGCAAACCCTAACCAGAACCTTAAGTGCCTCTGGAAATAAGTTTTCATACCGCCCCATGCTCCAATCTGTCTTCCAAATTAGCTTTTTCACTCGGTTGTGTTTGTAATTCAATATAGTTCACAAATTCTCTAGCTTTGCACTCGATTTCGCAAAATCTCACACAATAATCTCACTTGAAAACACACAAATTCTTCATAAGGTAAGGTAAAAATGAAATTACCTTGATGCCTTTTAATAGATTTTTAAATTTTTACCGCATTAAATGCTCACCACCTACCATTGTACAACAACTTTAAATTTGTTTTTCCTGATTTTTCTCGCGCCTTTTCCACTATTTTCCGCCACAAGCTTCAGTCGCAACCTTCTAGCGTTCTTGTTACTTCTTAGGCTCTAGACCTCCTTATGTGTGATTTCCTTCACTGAAGTACGTAACCCATTGCACCTCTCACTTAAGTAGTTCACCATGCCACTTCCTACCTCGTGTTACACTGTGTGTCCATTCATCATACATGGTTTTTCCTTTGAGCATCATCCTTATTATCCCCATTCTTCTTATGACACTTTTTTTTTCTACTTTCCTTTACTTTATTCCAACAGAAAATATCATCATCAACACACACTCTCCTTTAGTTCTTAGGAAACCTTCAGTACTAACAAATTTTATCTTTTGCGCACACTTACAATCCACCCCATGCTAAAAGTATGTGCAGTCCTCTGTGCGTGAACTTAAAAGATAGTAATTAGCTTCCTATGCGCAAGCACACTTATTACAACAAAACGCAAAAACTAACTTGACAAAGCATAATAATGATGAAAGGAAACACATAAAAGGGAAATCTAATCTAAGTGGCAATAATTCTTTATTACAAACACCAAGAAGATTTATTTATAGTAGGGCTTTAGCCTACTCCCATTGAAGTAACGAGGCAATAAGGTGTCATCCAACGCCTGCAGTTGACAAACACCCAAATCATATATCTTTGTTACTATAAAAGGTCCCAACCATTGTACTTTCAATTTCCCTGGGTGGTGTACGAACTTGGAATCATACAGAAGGACCATATTTACAACCTCAAATGTTTTTGTTCCTTATATGCCTATCATGTCAAGCCTTCTGTTGTGCCTTCTTAGTCTTCTGGATCTAATGTGTGATGGCATGCCACTCATCTAACTGCATCAGTTTGTCAATGTGCTCTTTAATAACTTTCTCATTATCTAGTCCACATGGCATGTGTAATACGCAGGGAGGGTAACATAAATTCAACAGGAAAGACAACCTCTGTGCCAAACACCAGCTGAAAAGGTGTGGCCTTGTTAAACCTCTTATAAGTGGTCATGTATGCCTAAAGTACAACAAATAATTTATCATCCCAATATTTCCTTCCAACATCACATATTTTTGTCAATGTCTGGCCCAAAATATTGTTGAAAGCTTCAGTCGTACCATTAGCCATAGGGTGTAGTCTTATTGTGTGCCACCATAAATTATGCTAGAAAGATATTGATTATCTCATTTGAGAAATGAGTACCTCTATCACTTGTCAAGCTCAATAGACAACCATACCTACTAATAATGTTTTTCCCATAGAAATCTTATTATTGTGGCTACAATACAGTCCTTTGTAGGTGCTGCCTTTTCCCACCTTGTCAGATAATTTGTACAAGTAATAATATAACACGTGTTAGTCCTATGTGTGGGTGGTGAAATAGGACCCATAAAGCCAATCGCCCATTTCTCAAAAGGCTCAGTGCTCGCAATAGGGGCCATAGGGGCATCTAATTCCTATGTCTAGGATTTCTAAGGCATTGAAAATGATCATATAGCTTGACATATTCCTTAGTATCCTTATACAAGGTCTCCCACCAAAGCTTAACAATTATAATCTTGTGTGTTGTAGCATCTCTTGCATAATGGCCTCCCGTTATTCCACCATGAGCTTCTTCCATAATAGCCTTATGCTCATGATCCAAAACACATCGACGTAAAAATTCATCATGGACCTAGCTTATATAAATATCCACCAATCAATTGATAAGGTGTCACACGTAGTGCAAGTTGTTTCTTCTCTAAGGTCTTCATTCCCTCAAGCTCCTGCTCAGTGCGCAAAAACACTGCAATGTCCTCCAATTTTGTGGGTGCGTGGGTCAATTGAAATAGTTATGCATTTAGCATTGTGTCCTCGATGTTATGTGTGTCCTCGCCAAAATTGATCCTTAATAGATGATTAGGCCTTGAATTACTTTTCCCTAGTTCAACAATAACTGGGAAATCAAATTCTTGAAATAGTAGTATCCATCTGTAAATGCGACTTTGCAAAATAGGCTTATTCACCAAATACTTGAGCACCATATGATCTGTAAAGAAGATAAATGGTGAGGTCAATAAGTATTTTTTGAACTTGTGTAGTGCATATATCATAGACAAATCTTTTCACTCAATAATTGTGTAATTCTACTCTGCGGGTGTCAACTTCCTGCTTCTAAAGCAAATAGGATGGTCCATGATTCCTTCTCTGGGTTGTGCCAATACTATGCTAATTTCCATGCTAGAAGCATCAACATGAACATGAAAAGTTTGTCCCATGAAGGAAAGCACAAAATAGGTGCAGTAGTAAGCCTTTCCTTCAATGTTTCAAATGCATGTTGTTGCGTGTCACCCCAATAGAACTTTCCTTTAACTTCAACAATTATTCCATGGGCACGAAAATCTTCGCATATCCCTTAATGAAATTCTTATAGTAGACTGTATGTCCTAGGAATCCACACACCTCATTCTGATTGTTAGGTTCTTTCAAACCCAAGATCACAACTACCTTGGCTAGATCTACCAATAGCCCTTATTTACAAATTATATGCCCAAGTTAAGTGCCAAAAGGTGTTGCAAAGATGCACTTCTTAATGTTAAGAGAGATGTTAAACTGTTTGCACCTCTCAAATATGAGCCTAAAATTGTAACAATGGTCCTTAACTAACCCATAAACTGTCTAGTAATCTAATTACACATGCAAAAAATTATGGATAAAGTCCTGAAAAGTCTGCACAACAATGCGTGAGAACATTGCTGGCGCATTCTCTAGTCCAAAGGGCATCATGGTATATGCAAAAATTCCCCACTCATTGGTGAAAGTTATATTTGATTAAGTAAAATATGAAATTGTTCTATATTGTATAGTTAATCTAGCCTTATGGACAACAATAAATAAAAGATAAATGCGTAAAGAAAATGACCCAAACAACTAAGTAAATAAAGATGTGAAACCCTAATTAACAAGTAGGGTTGGAAAAAAATCATATGATTCGACGAGATTGTTGGACTGTGTTGTAGAGATGGCTGGAGAAACAACAGGAGGAAATGACTATGTTGAAGTCCCGAGAAGTGTAGATCTGGGTAATCTAAGTGGAATGGGACACCTAGATAGCTACAGGGGTATCTATGGGTGACCTAGTCTGAGATATGGGTGCCCTAGTTTGTGAAAAATATTTGTAACCATCCTCTAAGGTGTCACTTGATGGTTTTTTTGCCTTCGCTTACTATCACACTAGCATTGTTGGACTGTGCAATATGTCACTGGAATTAAAAAATGAAGATGAGATTTTCCAAACCCCAAAACAAGCATCAAACCCCTAAAAAATAAAGATGCATATGAGGGGGTCAGACTGTTCCTCATCTACCACAATAGTGGACCTAATTAATTGAGTGTTGCACTACATCTCAGATTCGATGTAGTTCTATGTTTCTGTGCGCAATTATGCGCTAGGTGCTCTTGTTCTAGTTGTACTTTATGAAAGTAGAGAGCAATAAATATGTGTATAAATTTAATAAAATGGTGGATGGAATAGAATAAACTTCCCTCCTATGCAGTGTGATGTAGATGAACTAGCCTTGTGCCTTGTGATGGAGCTAAATGGATGCAAGCGAAGTCTTTGATGGATGCAACCTTAGGTGATGATAGTAGTGCTTAATGTTTGGTCCCTCATTATGGTCTCATAACTTTGTATTTTATATGGTTCTCTATTCTAATTTCATAATTAACCCCAACAAGGTCAACCACTACAAATATAAAAAGCTCAAACAATCAGAAAGTGCCTAAAAAGTGGTGGGAAAGTGTAGAAAGGATAATGGTGCCCCGAACAGGACCAAGGCACCTGGGGCACCCCAGTATAGGGATGGACACCCCAGTCAAAGGTAAAATGATGTCAAATGACAAAAAAATATTGGGAAAGTATGTGCTGAATGTCGGAAAATGACAACAAAAATCAAAGTAAAATGGCCAAAGGACATGGGTTAATTAGTACTTTCTTCACTCAAAAACCATATCAATAGTAGTATGAGACTGGGACTACATAATGTCTAAAGTGAATGATTTTGTGACTACATTTTCCCCCACTTTATGTTGGTGATCAGAAAGCTCGGTAACATAAAGTAGATAGAGATGCGTACTTGATGTCCATGAAGAGTGATGTAGAAAGTGTGTTGATGGACTAGACAAAGAGTGGAGTGAGAAAATAACAGATCATGGAAACTAAAGATGCAAAAGTGCAAAACATGGTGAGAGTGAACCTAGGGAAAAAATGTGTGTGTAGCTGTTGATGTGTGTGGTGTACCTTCACGGTTAGTATTATGTGTGTCACCGTAAAATGTTGTTGTTGACATCATTTGTTGCAGTTGTTTTTTGTTGTTGACTTCTTACTTCTCATACGGTCAGACCCTGCAAGGAGAAGAGGATCAAGTAGTCAAATACACACATATATATATGTCAAAAACACATGTATATAGTAAAAAGATTGTAATGGAAATATGAAAAAGTGTAAAAGGAACATGTGCACCTAATCCGTGAAGAGAGAAAGGGTGTAGAAAGGATATCCTGTACTGCGAGTTTTATTGGGCGATATAATGCCACCCTGGTCAAAGAAGTGTAGGGAGAAACTTACATTATTCTCTAACATGTAATTGCTTCCCTGAAGTTGTGTGAAGATATCTCTGTACTACCTAGTTTTTTGGGTGATCCAACGCCACTAACCGAAGTAGTGTAGGGAAGAAATCCATTTCATCCTCCAACCTATAACTTCTCCCTAGAATGCTAAGGGAAATTTGTCCCTGTAAAAGTTGTTGTGTACGGGGTTTCTAGACTGGTCCTAAACCCACTCACTGTATAATCCACAATGCGAAGGGCAAAAACTGAACTGAACTTAACTGATGTAGAAGCGTTGTGTAGTATGTAAAACCCCAAATGATGGCCCCCCCTCTTTGGGGGCACATACAACATCTTCAATAGGATAATGCGGCCCCAAAAGAGGACCAACCATATAAATTGTGCCCTACAAGGGAAGGGAACGTGTTTGATAGAAACCAAGGTGCATGTAAAACATGCGGCTAGAAAACAAGTGCTATTACGGAAAAACATGCATATATAAATCAAGTGTAAGCTACATAGACAATGTAGAATATAGAAAGCAAGTAAATACGTAAGAAAGCAAATATAGACCCACTAAAGTGGGTTACAAACATGGGACACCCCTCATGATGTTGCAAGACACTCGAGGCCGTAGTGGCCACATTCAACAAACAAGTGTGCACACCAAACAAATGATAATGCCCACATACAAGAGTAAATAATAGACAAACAATACTAGACAAACAAAAAGATAGCCATGGAAACAAGTAATCCCACAAAACAAATCTATGCACATGAAGCACTCATTAGCACATTAGAAAGATAACCAGTATGTCAAAAGCGTGTATAAGCAACTAATGAAAAGTGTTAAGTACAAAATAAAACAATATCACCTTGAAGAGATGAACATGGATACCCCCAATGACTGTTGTACGAGTGGTAGAAGGTGAACATTCATGTTGCATGTAAGAGACTTGTATCTGTGATCACAAATAGAAAAATACGTGAACCTGCTTGTGTGGATGGTAAAGATAATGACATATAACAGACCTATCTAGCATGCATAGTAAGATGACCATATATAAGAAAAACACAAGTAAGAGTAAAAAATAACCAAGATATGCAACATGTTGTGGATGGATGGAGTGGAAATTCAAGATGGAGGATAGGAGCTGCATGCTCCCCAAGTGAATGGAGTTGTATGTAATGAGGTTCATTTGGTTTTCCCCCCTCGATAGTTAAAAATGAATGGTCAACAAGAGTGCGTCATTGAGAAATGGTCGAAGTGTGTGTTGTATCTAACGCACTAATGATGATTGTGTATGTGTATTGATGATATGTGACCTAGAGATGGTGTGTGCGTGACTCTTATAGCTGAAGCGTATATCATGACAATATGATTGAAAGGAGTGATGATGTAGCCTTAAAGCGTATATCACTATAAAATGAATAGATGGAGTGGTGATGTAGCCTAAAGCGTATACCACTACGAGATGAAGAAATAGGTGACCATTTAGCCTATAACGTATGTCACTAACCTAGTAATGTCACATAGCATAGAAGGTCAGATGATTAACATGTAAGTACGATGAGGTTCATTTGATTTTTAAACCCTCAGTAGTTGAGTATGGACTGAGGAACTAAAGTGCATCATAGGGTAGTTAGTACAGTGCGTAGAAGACGATGTAGTATACGTGATGATAATAGATGACCATCATGATGTTTAGAATGTGTAGCGCACGATGTATAAGATGCAATGTAAGTTGTGTATGTAGACTAAAAACTATAAGATGTGTGCTATGCAAGATGAGAAACATATAATGTAGACCCTAAGAGTGTGATACATGTATAATGAAGACTAGTATGTTGTATGATGCGTGCATGAAAATGTCCAAAATGATATAGACTAAATGTAGAGTAAATGATGTAACAGTGTAAGGACATATGATGTAAAATGTGTGAAGCAACCTAGTGTGCACTGTGTGGGGCTCATGTGTAGTAAGCCCTTAACATTCAAGTGTGAACTGAAGCATAAGAGTGTGTCATCGGGGTAATGACGGTGCTAGTATAAGTGTGATGAGCATGCAATGTGATGAGGATGCGATATACGTATGCTAGGAATATGGTTTGTTGTGATGTACGATGTTGTTAGGTTGGGGGGGTTTGAATGTGATGCCCCTAAGTGTACATGAGTGAATGATCTATCTAATGACAGTGAAGGAAAAAGTTCCTTCATTTGATGAATGTAGCAATAAAAGCATATGACCATGTTATAGTAATGGTGGTATACTAGATAAATGCTACGCATGTGAATGAAGTTTATATGCATGTGATGGATGGATATATGATGACTGCATAGGTGTCATAAAATGTGTAGGTGATGGAGATCTACGTGAAGCCAAATTTGGAGGTGATAGACACCCACGTGGAATGAAACAGGGTGGTGACCTACGTTGATATGTAGTAACTATATGAGGAATGGGCCTATGCTGATGTGTAGGAATAACAGAGCAACGAGGTCACCCAGAAGGTGTATGAGTAGGTGAACTAGGAGTAGATTGTGATTTTAGTAAAGCAGATTGCGATGTGCTAGATGAAGTGGAAGATGTGTAAATCGATGCGCGTGAAGATGAAAACCTTGGAATAGATCAGGGTATGCCATTAATAGAGATAACCTGATTTTTATGAATTAATTTGAGTCGTAAGTGAGTCATAGAGATAATAGATTGAGACCTACGAATCTAATTGAGTCCAAGTAACATGTCACAACCATCAACTGCTTTCCCAATGAGTAAAAGGACAAAAAAAGTGAGAGGACTAACCGTAACATGTAATTTGATGACACCATATGATTTATTTAAAGGGTATTCGATTTGTGATTGAGGGTAACTAATAGCATCAAAAAATGGAATAGAGCATGCACTAATAGGCCACCATGGGTCAACCTTAGTATTATTGATGGGGATCGAGCTAATAGATGCGATGATATGTAGGTGATCAGATGTGAAAGTTGCATGATATTCGTGATTAAAAAAGAGATAACCGGTGGCAACACATCGGTATGCACAACTAAAAAGTCAAGGGACCCTGGAGCAGGAGGAGACACTATGTGGTACACATAATCATGTTGGGTTCACCAAAATGATTAACTAAAATATGAAATTGATCTATATTCTATAGTTAATCTAGCATTAAGGACAACAATAAATAACAAATAAATGTGGAAATAAAATTACCCAAACAACTAAGTAAATAAAAATGTGAAACCCTAATTAACAAGTAGGGTTGGAAAGATCTCAGCTGATTCAGCAATCTTGTGGGATTGTGTTGTAGAGATGGCTAGATAAATAGGAGGAGAAAACGACTATGCCAAAGTCCCGAGAAGTGTAGATCTTAGAAATATAAGTGGACTGGGATGCCTGGATAGGTACAGGGCACCTGTGGGCACTCTAGTTTGAGATATGGATGCCTTGGTATGTGAAAAAGCTCTGTAACCTTCCTCTGAGGTGTTGCTTGATGGTTTTCTACCTTTGCTTCCTATCACACTAGCTTCGTTGGACTTGCAATATGTCACTGGAAATTATAAATGAAGATGAGACCTGCAAAACCATAAGACAAGCATCAAACGCCTACAAAAAAAAATATGCATATGAAGGGGTCAGACTGTCCTCAACTGCCATAATGGTGGACTTACTAACTAAGCGTTGCACTACATCTCAGACCTGATGTAGTTCTATGTGTGTGAGTGGAATCATGCCCTAGGTGATCTTGTGTCAGTCGCACTTTGTGAAAGTAACAAACAATAACTATGTGTAAAAATTTAATATAATAGTGGATGGAATAGAATAAATTTCCCTCCTATGTAGTGTGATAAAGATGAACTAGCCTTGCGCCTTATGATGGAGCTAAATGGATGCAAGTGAAGTCTTTGATGGATGGAACCTTAGGTGATGATAGTAGTGCTTGGTGCTTGGTCCCTCATTATGGTCTCATAACTTTATATTTACATGGTTCTCTTTTTCTAATTTTCTAATTAAATCTAAAAAGGCTAACCACTAAAAAGATAAGAAGCTCAAATGATCAAAAAGTGCCTAAAAAGTGGCGGGAAAGTGTAGAAAGGATAAGGCACCCCAAATGAGACCCGGTTGCCTGAATTGCCCTAGTATTGGGTTGGATGCCCCAGCCAAAGGTACAATGATGCTAAACGACAAAAATAGACTAGGTAAGTATGTGTTGAAGGCCGACAGTGACGACTTAAATCAAAGTAAAATGGCTAAAGAACATGGGTTAATTAGTACTTTCTTCACTCAAAAACCTTATGAATATTAATATGAGACCATGACTAAATAATTTATATAGTGCATAATATTGTGACTACAGTCTTCTCTAGATCTTCCTTCACTATGCACACTTGATGATACCTTGAAAACCCATCTGTAAAAGAGTAAATCTCACACCCAACATCTCCTTCAAGGATTTCCTCCATGAATGGGGTGGGAAAAGGATCAATAACACATGCAACATTAAGTTCTATATAGTCCACACAAATCCTTATCCTCCTAACCTTCTTAATGCTTGTTACCATATGACTAACCCATTCAGATTCCTCAATATGCTTAATGATACTAGACTTGAGCATTTTCTCAATTTATTCCTTTACCTTCATGCACAGATTAGGATTTATCCTGTAAGGCCTCTTCTTAATCGGGTATGCGTTTTATTTCATTTTGATTTTCATCTCACCTAAAGAAGGGTGTACTCCCTTTAACTCATGATAGCCCCGTAGAAATAAGTCTTGAAAGTCACGCAATAATTCAATAATCTTAGCTACTTCCTGCTCTGACCAATAATCCCCAATAATGGCCTCCTTAGGCTCTACCTTTGTACCAATGTTAACCTTCTTTGTTTTCATAAGGCCATGATATGCACGTGCTTTTTGATATGCTATGTCTATTACCTCACACATACCTTTAATGTGGTCAACATCTAGAGTATCTACTTCCTCATCATCTATCATGTACACTAGGTTTCCCTTTTCTTTTTCTTTCTAGGCTCAAACCATTTCTTCTTTGTATGTTTCCTTAGGATCAAGGTGCACCTCAAGATCAAGTTCTCCAAATAGTTCCAACATCAGTTCCTCAGCCTTCGTACTATCTCCAAACATCAGGTGCTTCATAATCTACAATGCTTCATTAACCAGAGGCTTAGTAGAAAAATAAGAAAAAGTATGAATCATATATGAGGTCATCTTCTACCAATTCGCAGTCTCCCTTTTCACTTCTGCATGGGCATACCATGTGCATGTGTATCTGCATAAGGTGGAGTAGAAATTATGTACCCAAAGTGATGGTGGTGAAGCGTCCTTGCCTTGTGACCAAGATCTCTCAAATTCTTGGATGTGATGAGAGACATAAGACTTCCCATGGAATTCACATGTTTGTGTAGGTACATTACTCCGAGTGAACCCAGTGGAGAAAGCGATTCTCAATTCTCACCACTCCAAAAGGCCATCTCTATGTTTTTCCCATCAAAATTCTGTTGTCTCGTGCAAAGTATAGACCAACATGTTTCTTTGATCCCCTTCATTCGACCACTAAGTCTCCATGGTGCGCAGAAATGTATCTAGATTCCCTTCACCGGTATACCTTGGTACCCTACTGAATCCTATCCACCTCATCATGCACAGTCTAATTATCCTGGTGACTCATCCTTTTACTTCACGTCCAATCATTTCGTACGTTCCATGTGCCCAATTATCACAAGCAACACTTGTAGTGTCACTTACAGACTATGTGTCTTCCCAATCAAGTATGCCCTCCTTGGATGGTTCCAAATTCTATGGATCGCGCATTGATTGAACATAAATTATATTTATCTCTTCTTCACTCAAGTGCTTAATGTAGGGCTCTACCTTCTTATTCAGCAAAGGTATAATCGCGTACTCTTCCTCATTCTCAAAGTTGATGTATCTTTTATTAAAGCACAAATTTGATTTATTCGCATAGCACCCGGGTCATCCAAGTAATGTTGAGAAGTTATCTACTTTGGCAAGCTCTAACACCTCAAAGTCCCCAGTAAATTTGACTCCCTGAATTGTAATAGTTACATCCTTCAATAACCCAATAGACATAACCCTAGTTTTATTTGCCATATACAACACATTCATCAATGGCTATGAGGTTGGCCTACCCATCTGATTCCAAGCATCTAAAGTCAGCACATTCACTTCTACGTAAGTGTCAATAAAAATTTTACGCAATAACCAACCATCAATTATTGCATCAAGTGTAATATCTTTGTCAAATTCATGGTTACGAGGTGGTAGATTTACATGAAGTATCTATCTTTTGTGCTTAGATCCAACGCGCGGTACCTTTTCTCGTAACCATTCCCCTAACAATGGAATGATATTCTCCTGTCGCAACATCCTGCATTCTTCTTTCAAATCATCAACATCCTTCAACTAGATTTCAACATTCCTTGCATGATCCTTGTCGTGCACTTGCTCCTTCAAACACTTTATCTCTCCCTGCAGTTCCCTGATAACTTCCATGGTATCTTGATAAACTTCCTTCTGGTGCGTAGCATCTAAATACTTAGCATATATTAGTTCTTCCCTTGTAATGAGTGGCTTAGCCTTTGGAGATTCGCATATGTGCACTGCCTCAACACGTGTGGTAACCTTTACAGTCTACAATTTAGGATCAAGGGTCTTCTTCGACATCCACTGATCACCAAAAATGCACTGCACCTTAATCATTCATGCACCCTTTTCCTACTTCTTATTTTTACTCATATGATCATACAAATCCGGGCATTATTCTAACTTATACGGATTTACGCACTAAAAACAATTAATGTTCTAAGGACAATCACACTGATAATGATAAGGGGATCCAAAAGTATAACAAGTTCCTCATGGGAATTTTCCTCTACCACCACCATGACCTCAACTTCTATATCTGCCTTTCAAGCCAAAATTCTTGTTATTTCTATTATCGCACCCTTCATGGTTATGGCCTTCGTGCTCCTTAGATCCACTAGCCACACTAGTATGGCGCACTCCTGTCTTAATGGCTTCATGAATGTGATCAATCAACTTACAGTTAGTGGTGTCATGAGTGTGGGAATTGCAAATCTTACACTACATAGACACCTTCTTTTTAAGTGCACATTGAAACAGAGGGAAATCTTGAACATCATGATTCAGGTGACAGACCTTACAATCCAATAAAAGTGTGCATACTGACTTGCGTGGGAAATTATCTTTAGTATGTACATGTAGTTCTAAATATATGCACCGGATTCCACTACATGTCTCGTGAGTTGAATTAGCAGAAAAATTATTCATCTACTTTGCCATGGCTGTAATCTGTGCTTCTAAAAATGAGATTACTCTAGTATAAATGCTTCCAACAACCTCAACATATAGAGTGGCTTCCAAAGCCTTACATGGGTCCACAAAAGTCTTATGAGATAGTGCTCATCTGAAAGGAGTAAAAAAACCACCTAAAAACCATTGTGCATACTAACTCAGATGAATGACATAAGATAATTTGGACAACAAGGTCTTGAAGGGCACTTCATACTCCTGTACACTTTCATCCAATCCTTGCTTGATGTCCTTGAGTGCACTGATACTTTTCTGCTCAAACTTTGGAATATGGAACTCAGTTAGAAACACAAAATGTAAAGCATCATAATCCACCAAAGACTAATGTGGATCATGTTGTTATCCAATTTTACTCTCCTTCACAACTTGAACAACATCATAGATTTTGCACAAGACACTCAAGGATAGATAGATGTTTTGTATGTCGTTTGTAGCCAGGGAAGCACACCTATCTGCTTGTTTGCATTTAAGAATTGAGGGAGTGGATATCACCTTCAAAAGGGTTTTGATCTAACCCTCACTATTTTAGGATGTGCCTGTCAACCAAGGCAAGAGAGCCTATATTGCAGCCCTTATATGGTAAGGAGATGGAGATATCCTTGTGTTTTGCATATGATATGGAAGAGACTTTGTGAAAACATGATCAAGTATCCATTATCCAAACTCAAAGGAGTTGTCACTACTAAATGATGGATATGCTTTCAAGACAAAGCTAAGGCTACTAGAGACATGATAAAACCCTGATCAACTTTGTGCATTTTAGTGAAAGGATTGAATTCTTTTGTGGACACACAATGGAAATGCAGGGGTAGTGTATGTAGGATGAGTTAGTTTAAAATGAAATTATGATGAGAGATGTTGGGACAAGAGTAGCCAGAAATCACCACCTTCTTTGCGAAGCTTTGCAAATGAATTACAACACCTAAACAACACAGATGTTTCAATGACTTTGAAGTGCTCTTTCAGCTAGGATGTGTGCACACATGGATACCCAAATCTGCACTATTCCATACAAACTTTGATAACCTGCCACAAAGAATTGAAGCAAAATATCAATGAAGTATTTAGAAACTCTTGTTGGATCATGACCTAAGGTACACCCAAAGGTTTACAAACACCCTCAGTTTTCAAGGAAGGTAAGATGAATTTAAATCTGTTTATCTTCGCTCAAATGAATGCTCTTCTGAGTGGAAGATTGTAGATGCCTTCAAACCCTCTACAAGAAATGAGACCATGTATGACCAATAAAGATCCCAAACACAAGATTGCAACATGAGCATGAAACACAAATTGAAAACATAGCTTTGCCAAGAGATAAAACCAGTTAATCCAAGAATTTGGTCAAATATATCACCAAGGGAATGTTATTTAAACAATATTAAAGCTTTTTGATGGCTTTACAGCTAAAAACAACTCAACATGATGAACATTTGATGCAAACAGGAATAAAAAATGTCTCTCAGGCAGTTTCTCCAAAAGAAAATGGACTTCTTCCAGTTTTCCTTGTGAAAATTCTTCTCTCTTTCTCCAAAATTCTCAACAGACTCCACAAAAAAGCCTCCAAATTACGTAATATACCCTATGCCAACTTGTATCCTTGCATCCCAAGCAAAGAATATTCCAAAGGGATCAAATTTTTTACAAGAAACCTCATCCATTTGTGAAAATGACATCAAATTGTAAAAACAACTTGCAGAATGCCAGGGATGCACAAAAATGTTAAAATATTGCATGGATTCGGATCCTTATCCATCCCAGGGTCACATTTTTGTCATTCCACCATGCCAGCATGCTTTTGCAATCATTTTTCACCTTTTACTTCATCATTTTTTACCCCTGCAACTTAAATTTTTTTTTACCTTTTCACGTTTTACACAGGCTGAGAAAAATATTTCATGAAAATCACTATAGGGCACCGAAATAGCTCAAATGAATGATTCCATTGCATCCAGAAGGTCGAGAGGATGTAATTTCATATAAAATTTCATGCAAATTGGTGCAGAAATGGCGAATCCAAACTTCCTAGAGCTTTCATGGTGGCCCAAAAATGAAATTACACAATGACCGTTGATTAAAATCAACTTTAATTTTCTGCCATCCATGTGGCCGATTAGATACTCAAAATTCACCCTTTTACCTTTGGACAAGGTGTGACACATGTCCAAACACCATTGGACCGGGCGCTTGCCTTTAAATATGCATTTTAAACCCTTTTTGACTTTGGGAAAATTTTGAAAATTTTCCCCGCTCACCCCCTAGACTCGCCACGTGTCCACCTGTGGGCCTCACCAAGAACTGTGGGCCAACTTTATGAATTTTTCTCCCTTTTTGAGAAAAGGAAAATTTTCTCCAAAACCTCCGCAGGCCCGGACACCCGCTCCATTCCCCTGCTACGTGGCGGTCTCTGATTCGTCGCGGGCTATATGTCCAAATTCGCCCTCAAAACACCGAAGGCACCAAAACTCTTCTCGGGCCCGAGCTTCCTTGTTTACCTTTTGAAATGTGCCATGTGTCACCCCCTGATTGAATGCGGGGGCACACTTCCACATTTTCCTTTTCGGGGCCACGGATCAATTTTTTATTTTGAGATTTTTTGCCCAAAATTTGTAAAATTTTGAAACTCTTCCCCGCCGCCCGAATCTCCATCACCTTTTGGACACATGTCTCCCTCCTACTTATCGCGAGCCTTCGGGAAAAAAATTGATTTTAGCATTTTGAAATTAAAACTTCAAAGTCTTTAAAACTTTCGTCCCCCTCCCCCAACATGGCCTTTCCTGGACATGTGTTCGCTTTTCATTGGGTGCGGACCTTCGGGTCAAAATTTTCCCTAGCATTTTGAAGCCAAAAACTTCAAAAAAATTTCCAACTCCCATGCTGTCCACTTGATCTCCCTGCCACATGTCCGCCTCCCATTAGATGTGGGCCTTTGGGAAAAAATTGGATTTTGAGAATTTTGCCAAAATGGAAGAAAAATTCCTAAGTGACTTCTGCCACCCGCCACCCCTCGACCAATCACATCGTGCCACGTAAGCACATCACCGTAGCAGGCGGGGCTCTAGACCAAAATTTTCCTTGTGTCAAAATTTCAAAAAGTGACAAGTTATAAACTTTTGCTGCACATCCTCGGCCAATAGAAACCTGCCACTTCACCAATATGTTGCAAAGATAAATTTGACAGGTGGGTGACACCCGTATACCTGTCAAAAAATGAAAAATTGCAGAGGATGCCTTGAAAATTGGATTTTTTCACAAGGAATGTAGATTTCTCGGTTTTAAACCAAGTGAAGCATGATTTTACATTAATTTCGACCAGAGGAGCAGGATTTCACTTGCACATAAATGGAATTTGATCAAGCCCGAGTTTCTTGCACTATTTGACAAAGGAAAAATAACACAACCCGTAAAAATGAATAAAATAGAGCACAAATGGGGGGGAACTTGGATTTTTTTTCAGATCAAGGTGAAATAATACCAACTTAGGCATTTTGAAGGCACTGAACTAGATAAAACGAGTTGCAGATCACCCATTGGAGCAAATAAAACATTTTTGAGTAAAAATGGATATAGAAAATTAAGGCAAAGTGTGCAAACTCAGAATTTGCACCAACAGATCATACTTTTTGTACCAGATATGCGCGCTCCTTTGAAGATTAGTAGCAAACTAACTTACTTTACTATCTTAGGTTGTAATTCCTTTAGCATGCCATAGGAGATCACAGTTGTGCACATTCTCTGATGCAACTTCACTTGCTCTATATTCTGGTAAGTGGAGAGACATTTCATAATACATTTGTTGGGGTTGATGTGGGGGTTGCTGGAGATGTGGGCCTTATCCTCCAGATCCATAACCAGAACCTCCACTAGTATTTCCTCCACCTCCAAAACCACCTGATCTGCTTGATAATGATCCTCTTGATCCTTCTTATCTACTCGACCCTCCTGTAGTGGGCACCATACCAGTGGATGTACATCCTTGCGTCCTAATTGTAGTACTAAACTGAACCCCCACAGTTTGCAAAGTTGTAGTACTTCCAGACATATTATTAATGTTCTACGTGCCCACACTCTTTCCTGATGACGTGCCAGAAAATATTCCTCCAATCAGTCCTCCAAACAACTATGTTGACCATGTCGACATGGGCACACTATTAACTTTAGCTTCTGAATTCAACACAAACCGGTACCTACTTGTCTCTGCTTGCTTACTCGCACTAGCCTGCTTCTTAATGACTACTTCTGGAATTGGAACACCATGTGCAAGGGCTAGGTCACCAAGTGAGATTAGATGCACACCTGTGGTCCTTAATCTTTCCTCCTGTGATGCACTCTCATCTGAAGCCAAAGCGGATTTTCTATTGGGCTTGCCTAATGCCGGGAGAACCAAATGCTATGGCTCCTCGTCTTCCACAAGATCTTCAAATCCTTCTCAATCCATCTCTCTCCTATACTCCACGGATTCGTCAATCTCCCTTTGTATCACAATTTCCCTCTCTCCCGCTTCATTATATCTGAGTCATCTTTCCTCTCTTTCCATTGCTACCGCCATGTCCGCCATCTTTACCACACAAATGAAATCGAATAAATATGAAGAAAAAAGAAAAAAATAAAAGAAGTAAAAGGGTAGAGAGGAAGAAATGACAAAAAATAAGAAGCGTTGTAGAAATAAGAGGTGAGAATAAAAACCTCATTTAAAAAAATATCATTACCATAAAATAAAAAATCCAGAGTCTTTGAAATTAGATGAATAGGTTAGACACTGTATATATCAATATATTAGAAGTAAATTAGTCAAATAGATATTTTAATATTATGCCTCAATATAATTTTCTTTATTCTATTCAATAACATAGAGATAATTAGATGTAAGATTTTTTTAAAATTTCCCAGTAATATAAAATATATACAAATATCTTAAATACATCTATTTGAAAAATGTTGACAGAATCAAACATTGGTTGTGTTCCAACAATGCGTATGATAGTGTAAAGGTATTGCCTAGCCATCCACCAAGGTTCCATTTCTAGGAGATACCAATAAATAAGGGATGAGGTTGAGATCATGCCCCGAGAGAATTTGGTGGAATGGTATCCACTCAGTCCTTGGTAGCTAATCCTAAGAATAATAACAATTAACGTATTTAATAAAAAAATATCGATGGATATCAAGATCAAGGCTCTTATCTTCAATTTTAAAATAAAGGTCTAAATTTTACTGTTTGGTCAATATATTACTATTTTTGGTTGAAATCTCAAACTAAAAAAAATGAAAAATGAATGATGGTCAAATAGATATCAAATTTTATGTACACAATAAAAGTGTACATAGTCACATCAATAAATATTACAAAATGCCTATCAGCATAATAAAACCCCAAGTCTTTTAAATTAGATGAATATGTTAAATATACTAGATGTCGGTACTTAAATGAACATGTTAGAAGTAGATTAGGCTCGATATATTGAATTACACTATTTAAATGAATATGTTAGAAGTAAATTGATCAAATAAATATTGGATTGTTTTTTGCTTATTCTATTCAATAGTATGGAGATATTTCTCTAAACAAAATATAAATATTTGTATTAAATTATATACACACACACACATATTTATTTCCATGAATAATATTTATATATTATAGAATTTTAATGAGGGAAAATTTAATTTAGATAAATACAACTTTAAGTAACTAATAATCGCATGTGTACAATGCATTGTGAACGTCGAACGATATATGTTATTAAATTTAGAAAGACATTTATTACTTTTGTAGTTGAGGTTGATAAGGGGTGTGATTGACAATATTGATTTTCTATTAAATCTAGAACAAATGTTGTAAAATACATTAGAAGGGATGTTAGATAACAATTAGTTGTGTAATAATTGAATACAAATGCAAGTGAGACATGTAAGTTTGCTAATACTCACTCTCAAGAATGTAGTGAATGTGAAGTGTTGTTGTCAAAGTAGATTGAAAGAATGACTAAGTGCTTTAACATATTATCTCTCCATGAAACTAAAACGAGACAAAATATGCAATTATATATAAACAAATCTGAAATGGTTATGGTACATTCCAAATTTCTTTATTACCTCAACGAGTTTGAGTGCATCATTGTTGGAGCTATTTTGTGCATATCTTACAATCATAACATTCCATGAGACCACATTTCTTTGAGGAATTTTACAAACAAAAAATAATATACATTATTTGTGTTATAGGGATAGTTTTTACTTTTGTAGTTGTGTTTGTTTAAACTATGGGTGATTGATTTTGTATGTGTAGAAATATAGATGAGTCACTTCATTTAAAAAGTGTAAACATGAGGTCTAACCCTTAAACTATTAAAAAAAGTTATCCATGTTGATATTTGTGATTTTTGCAGTAACCATGGCACATTCATTTCTCTATGTGTTCCCCATATGTAGTACCTCCGAAATCATTGTTGCAGAGGTCAAGCTTTTTGGAGGACCCATAAATTGGATTGTGATAGAGGGTACCAAAAGGGAGTAGTCATCAAAATCAACCCAACCATGAAGTGCATTTGTTTATGAAATTAGAGGGTTGATGTAACATTTGGTTCTTGAAATAGTGTCAACTGAGCTTCCATTGAAAATGGAGACGCGAGCAACTTTCAAGGCAAGGACCGGAAGAGGCGGTATAGAAAGCATGTCTTCAAGTTCATTTCTTATCTCATTTAAGTGTTGTCCCCACAATGTGACACTTACACTGAATCCCAACATGCCCTTTAATTGTAGTGTTCTTCTCTTTGTTTCAGACTTGTCATGCCGAAAAATTATTGAGAATGGTGACATCGTAAGAACAATGCCAATTAAATCAACTGTAGAACCTTCAACGCTTGCAAGTATGTCCTTGATTTTGGTGAAGTGAAAGTGATGGGAAGCTATTGTATCCTCATTTTCTATGAGTGAAGATATGGTTGATGAAGATTGTAGGAAAATATCCAAAGCATTGTTCAAATGGTTGAAACATAGCTTTGCATCATCAATCCTCGCAATCCTCCCATTGGAAATTGTATATAGCTTCCCATTTTCAATCTGCTCATAGAATGCTTCCACGACCTCATTGAAATAGGTGATGTAGATTCCCCCTCCTTCCTAATCCATAAAATCAAACCCAACCACAGAACCATTTCCCCTTGCATTGTGATATTTACGAAGGGTTTTTTTAGTTAGGGCATGACCCTTTACGGACCACATGCACATATATGTATTCAATTCACTTATTTTAGTTGGTGTTCTCACAAAATATTTGTTAACCTGATTGGCACTTACATCTGTTTGAGGCAACTGACTGTCTTGGAGAGAATTTATTGGTAGTCAGGTTGGAGCACTGATTATCAAATGTTTTTCGACAACAACATCCATTTCAATGATAAGAAAAATCCTGTAGTGGAAAAGAAAATCATGATAGAATTAGAATTGAGAAACGAATGAAAAAAACAAACATAAAGAAATTATAATTAATATAGGGAGTTTATATACATTGGTAATCGAGCAGGAGATGAAGCTTATAGTTCACTTTTGATCATTCTAATGTGGGATTTGTGTAAGCACACAATGGAGCCTTCTTGGATTGATTTTTCGGTTACACGGCTTACAAATTTGGAGGGTAGAAGTGATGTCTGAAAATGTTTCCCATCTGAAAGGTCAACACGATGTTGGGCAGCCATGTTGAGAATGGACCGTAGGGAGGACAAGTGCAGTATCTGAAATGTGGGGTCAACAATGGAACCACCCTCAATCAATTGAGAAATGCCTTCGTGTGTCAAAGTTATTTCCATGGCAACTAAAAGATGCTCGAGATAGTCAAAGTTCTGCAAATGTATGGTGGAAAATGTAAACTTGTAGTGCAGTCAAAGATGAAATGAAGGATGTGTTCTGGAAAGCATGCATTTGTAAGCAATGAGAACCTTTAAAGTTTACTTCCTTTTTCATTTATATTTTCTAAAAAACGCAAACATGAGGTCTAACCCTTTAACAATTCAATATGCAAAAAAGTGATATAATGTACAAAGATTTGCATGAAAATAACTAAAAATTGCATGATTCTTTCTCGGCATTTTAAAACTATATGTATTTGTGTGCAGATATAATGAGGAACACATTAAAAATGTGTTGTTGTTGGTTTACATAAAGAAGTGAGAAATTGTATAAAGGAAAGATATAATGAAGAACACATTAAAAATGCGTTGTTGTTGGTTTACATAAAGTAGTGAGCAATTGTATAAAGGAAAAATTGAACACGTTTGTTGAAAAGTTAGATTCTGTGTTCCATATGTTCCACCGCAATATATACATGCATTTATTTGAAATGAATTACATATTATTATGTTAAGCAAATAGAATGGAAAATAATAAGAACAATATGTACACTTGAAGTGAGAAAACTATATGTATTTGTATGGAGACACAATGATAAAGAAATTAGGAATGCATAGTTGTTGGATAACAAAAAATGAACATGTGTTTGATAAGTTTGATTCTCTGTCGGATATATACTGCCACAATACATACATGGAATTATTTGGAACGAGTTACAGTTTGTTTCAAAAACACTTATAGACAAACACTTATAAACTAACCACTACAAGCTATTTTTTAAAATCAAATTTCTTGCTTTTTGCTTGTGCAATTTTCTTTGCACGTTTCTTGTATTTTTGTCCAGTTATAGATGCCTCGATTGGAATTCCCATTCTCCTCAATTTGTGGGGTGGTTCATATTTCAGTGCATCTTCGTTAGAATCATAAATCAAGCAGAAGCCTCGTGAATGATCTCCAATCATTTGGATTTTGGAGAGAAAAATTGGGGATGTTGGCATCAGGTGGAGGCAATCTCTGATCATTTCGGCTATCACTGTTTTAGGTGGTTTTGGTTTCCTGTAATGCAAAACATTAACAACACATTGAAGACCTTTAAACTCTTCTTCCCTCTACAAATGCGAGGCGTAGTTAATGTCAGCCCCGTTGTAGGGAGGGGAATTGTGTTTCTAGTCTGCATCATATTAAACTGGAGAGGGAAAAGAAGTATGTTAGTTCTAGAAGATGTTTTTAGGTATGTTGGGCAAGCTTAAAAAGCCTCATCAATGATCAGTCTAATGTCCAACTTGGGATGCTTTGAAATGGCCTCATTGGGGAACAAACCTCTCAACACATAACAAATCATGTCATTGACGAAGGCACATGACCCCCACATGTCACTTCGGAAAAAGGATTGGAGTCTAAATATAAATGTAACAATAAAAAACAAATAACATGAAAGCACTCTACAATAATTTTTTAATCCATAACATGCAATAAACAAAACAAATGAATAAATACTTCAATCAATATTGAAACCCACCTGAATTTCTCTTTAGAGACAACACTCTCCTCTTTACTGCGGGAGAATGAAAATCACAAATACCCTACAAAAAAAGTGAAAAAAGAATTTAATAAAACTAAATATATTTATACTTATTCAATTAGTTACATAAAAAACAACCCTATTTTCAACGAGATTATAAATTGATCAATGAATAACTGAGCACCAATTTTCAAAGGTACAAATTAATATAGAGGTAATTTTACAATATTTTAAATGAATTATATATGCAGTGCAGTTCAAAACACTTCTAGAACATAAACAAGGGCACATTTAATACACTTAAGATGAACTCCATGAAGTTTTTTGAAACATGGAAAATAAAGAGACTGGTGGGGTGGGGGTGGGGGGATGATAAGAAAAAGTTACCAAGTAATAAGATTTAGAAAAATTTGTGTACACTTGATATCTATTTGTGTCTGAGCTTGATAGGTGAAGGTCCTTAATAATGTCATGTTTCTATTGAGCTACCTTGATTTAACACTAGTCCATAGTTGTTGCCCCTTTAAAGTTGTATATAACTGTAGTTGTTTCTTCTGCAAGTATATAACTGTAGCTGTACAAATTGAGTGATGAAATGGATAATATTAGATGCGTCTATCTACATATTTTGGCTCTGCGTGTTTCTATGCAAATCAAAATTCAATTTTTCAAGTTTGAGTAGGAGAAGCTTCGAAATGCTTGGTGAGATCAAGATAGATATACACTAAAATATCCAATATCAAAAAGGGTTGTGAAGTTAATGTAAGATTGATAATTTTCATGGCAACCCCTGATTCCATAGACTATTTTCTAGATTGTAGATGTTATTAAAACCTTATCTTTCTTTCATTCATTCCATACCAACAAAAAAAAGGTATAATTGTTTTTTGCATTATATAGATACTTAAGTTCATTCTCAATATTTATTTCTTTGGAATTCTAATTCACTTATCCAAAAATGTTCTAAGACAACTAAACATAATACAAATTTAAAAATAAATTATTGAAGGAAAAAATTACTAAAACCCCTTGTGATTGACAAAAGGGGGTAAATTATGAGGGGCCTGCTGTTAAGTTGATAGATGTCTAAAACCAATGGTATTTGTACCAAAGCAATTTGTATGGTTGATCCATACAAATGAATGTTGAATGTACATGTTTCAAGAAAACAATTATCTCAAGTTGTGCCTAAATTGAAAGGGAGGAATGTAAAAATACCATAATGAGCAATGATGTCGAGCATTTTTTGGGATACCATGGAATTTGAAACTATGTTATCTATCAAAAAAGTTCTTTTATTATGTTTTGATGCATTTTCATATCCTGTTTTAAAGGTGGTTGTTTGACTTTGGCCATTTTCAATTTCCCCAAAGCTTCTGTTCATGCTCTGAAATACAAGTTTTTATCTTCACATGTAGACTAGTTTCCTAACTTGGGGCCTAATGATTTATTACAGTGAATAGAAACAAACATTAAGAGCTCCAACCTTATGATTCTCAATGATTTATTGAGACTGAGGTAAAAAAAGGAGTTGACAAATACCTTTCTTTTGTAACTAACTACACCTCCTCTCATTGAATTCGGCATATTCTCAGTACACTACACTCTATACATATATATTGCACCCCATACACCGCAGTTACTCGGCATAGCTTGCCTTCTAGAATAGTGTAACCGAAAAAGATGTCTTTAGGTGTGATTCTGAAGAAGCTTCTGATTTTGCACAAAGAGAAAAAAAACATAACGAACAATTATGGTCTTAAACCTTGCAGCTTTGGCTGGAATGATTTATGGACATGACTCTTCACATGTATGATGACATAATGAGAATCAAAGAAAATATAAATGGCTATGGTGTTACAAGAACTATTTATAAATTGGCTATGTGTCTAAAGAATTGTAATCAAATTGCTAAAGAGACTATAAAGTCACTTCCCACAAAACTTTTGTGAAGTTAGGAATGGTATAATGAGCTTGAAATATGTTGGAAGCATCAAACATTAAGGAATCTCATGTGAGTCTGCATGGATATTCACTTTCTCCCACCTAAAAACATGTTCGTCTTATGATTACATGGTAGACAGAATTATGTGGCACATCCTACATGATGAGTGAAATGATTATGGCTATAGTGTTACAAGCACTGTTTATATATGCGTTCTAAAGAATTATAATCAAATTGCTTCATAAAGAGATTGCATAGTCACTACCCACTAAAGCTTGGTATAGTGAATTTGGAACTGAGCTCGAAACAGTTTCTCAAGCTTCAAGAATAGGAATCTTGTGAGTCTACATGGATATTCAATTTCTCCACCTGGATTACAGCAAGATTGTTGTTTTATGATTCAAAACTGCCATATCAGGATAAATAAACAAAATTCCTTGAGCATGTGGGACATCCTAAATGATGAGTAAAATTGATTATGTTATGAAGAAAAATAGATTTGTACATTGCAAATTCATATTTTGAAATTGCAGAAGAATCCTCAATCAATCTCTAACCTTACAATATCAAATCAAATCAAATCAAGGACCACCAGCATTTACAGTATCATCTTTGAAATTTTCCCTTTCTTTTTGCATGCACCTACTGCACAGTCCTACACAATCTCCTTAACTCATGGAACTGATCGATTAAATCAAGAATAGTCAAATGTGCCCACAATCCATTAGGGCATCTGGACAAAGTATGTTTTAATAAAGATATACAACTGATTCAGTGGGATTCAAATTTTCCTACATGATAATTAATCCTTGAAACTCATCACACTTTTTTCAAATAAAAATCTATGAGCAGAGTGCTAGATGAAAAATATGGATTTGAATCAAGTTGATTCTTGATGGAACAAGGTGACGTGCACAAAAAGTGATCAATCAGGAGCTAAAATAGATGGAACCTCATTCTGAAGCTATGAATGCTCAGGATTTAGACTCATTTATATCCCTCGCTGGTAAACCTCACTCCATGTAGCCCTCCAAGATAATGTTTTCTTGAGTAGGCTAAGAATTATTTTATTGGAATTCTATTCACATGTGTCTGTCCTGGCATGACCCTGAAGAAATCATGGTGCTAAAAATAGAGTGAGAAGATATGACTACCCTCCTAATTATTATCTTTCGTGTTTGAACAACGCAGTGACATTGGTGAGGCACCATATGAAACAAAACATCAGAATCGTTCCAGCGTGTTTTCTATGCCAATCAACACCATGTAAAATTCTGATGCACTTCATATGAACAGAGTTGCCGATGTTGACGGAGAAATTCCTTTAATATCAGGATGTTTTGAAGTCAAGTTCAGACTTAGCACTCTCATGTGAAGATGCTGTAGGTGTTTCTCATTGTGTATTCACCGACTCTTAGCACTTTTTACTAATATGGAGTCCTGGCAATCTTTATGAAGTTAAATTGGTCTCACATGAAATGCAATACAAAAGCTAGATGCCAAGCAATTCTTCATACTTCCTATTCACAATTAAGATTTATCAACACCAACTTGAATATGCTGAGCAAATCTGAGATTTAGAATGAAATATTAAGACAACTCGTATGATCAAGGAATTCATGTAACAGGGGTAAGAAACCAACTACTGGAACTAGAAGTAATTAATGCAAGAAATTAAAGCAGGAGAAAAGTCTAGACAATACACATTCTCAGTTAGAGAACACTTGATCCAACCTTCCTAAAGTAACTTTGTATTCCCTCGTATGAGAAAATGATCAGGGGCATGAAGCTTTAACCATTTACAAGAAAATGTGGCATTCTTGAATCTTCCTAAGACATTGCAAGTTTCCAATTGGAACAATTCAATTAAAACGAGTTATTTGTAGAAAAAAGATGATTCAAGTTCATCATGGATCTTACAACTTAAGCTATTCGTGTTGGTAGCGTGAACCACACTGGTAAAAACGGCTCAAAAGCTAAATAGGCACAACAAAAAATAGAACCTCATTGACCAAAAACCAAAGCTGTAGAACTGGTCATAAGAGGAGGCTAAGAAATATAGTTCTACTACTACATACAAGTATAAACAAAATTTAAATGCATACCTTCAGAATTTAATTTAACACATGGGATTGACTGGAACTTGGAGAGCCTGAAGATTGAAATTATAATGCTAGTGACCATAGTATTTAAAGGTTAATGCATGCAAAATATATAAAATAAAATTTAAAACTAGTAAAGCCAAAGTAACTGTGCGAAATCAGAAAAGAAAAATTGTTAAAAATAACAAAAGCAAAATTGTTAAGCATAGCAAATTTTTTTTTGTTAAAAATAGCAAAAGCAAAATTGTTAAAAATAACAAAAACAAAATTGTTAAAAATAACAAAACCGTCATTTAAGTCGTCAAAGTTGACACAATCCTATGAATGTCCGCAAAGCCTTTTCCCATAGGGGCAACACCTTCAACATAATAAGAATGTTTAAAATTTAATAATTACAATATATAAAACCAAAAAATATATTTTAAACTTTTTAAAAATAAATAAATGGAAGTAATCGAAATATTAACAATTGTGATATGTTAAAAATATAAAATAAAATACTTACAATTAATAATTTTTTTGATATTTAAAACAAATATGTCTAACATATAACTATATTTATACACAATTTTTTTTATAATAAATAATATTTTTGCACTGTAATCCATTCTTAAGGAAAATATTATTATATAAACTATTTTTAGAATGATTGTTTTCTATGACTACTCACCATCATAATGACCAAAAAACCTATGTGATAATTATTTCGCATCAACTAAAGGGAGTTAAGCTTTTGACTTTAAATTCCATAATTATTACAAAAATCTTTTGGTGTTAACTTTATTAAATTCCATTGTGGCTGAAAATGAGAATAAAATAAAATAGATTAGGTGTAATCCATTTAATAACCTTACGAAAGATGGAAAATATGTGTGGGGAAGAAACGTATGATTTTGATTCTCTTTAGTTTAGTAATACTATAATAATGGCATCTCGAAGGGCATGTTGACTAAGGATAATAATGATATCCCAAAAATACTTTCCAAACAAGAAAACAATTGTGGACCAAAGCGAATAAGTGCACATCTAAATAGATTTCAATAATGATATCTTTATTGAAGATAGATATTTCAACACTTAAGTGCTTCAATGACCTATTAACACACTTTTTAAGGTCTTGAGTGGCATGGGTCCCCAAACTCCGAAGCATGCTTAGATTTTCATACATGACTTTGAATGGGATTACTGAGAACTTCACTCTAAATCATGCAATTCCAAACCATGCCTCAAAAGGGTTATCTTTTTAGCTTAGATCCCTCCTTTCTCTGTTTTCCCTTAGAGGGGTAGGATTTTCATTTTGTAATTATATTTATGTATAAGCATGAGAGTGGGTAGATGAAAAGGAGGATTAAGCCCTAGGTAATCTAGGCAGCTGCCTAGGGTGCTAATAGTTAAGAGTGTTTTTTCCTATATTTTCATAGGCTATATATTCCCAACTTCATTAAATCATTATCATTATTACATATTTTCATTCAATAACATAAATCAAAACATTATTGTTAGTTGTTAACTTGTCAAATTTTTTAATCGTGACCATTAATTTTTAAAAATTGTAGTCTCAGTTTGTTGCTCTATACTAGATGTGTTAAATTAGGGGCACGTGCTACCAAAAATATTCCATCTAAAATAATTTATAGAGTTCATTTTCCTTCTAACATCCTAACAATTTTTTTAATTCGTATGATCTTATGAAGGATATTTTTCAATGCACTACCACCAAATCCTGGGCAACAAAATTTGTTCCATTTCTCTTATGTTTGTTTGTGTTAATTAATTCCACTCAATTAAATTTCTAAGTGTACCCTCTTGTAAGAAATCATAGTGCTAATAAGATAAAACATATTATATTTGTATTTGACTTGGCCATTTTCCTACACGTTACAACAAACAATTTCTATTAATATTTCAATATTCACACAAGTATAACATCTATGAATATATCTTGTGGATATTTCAATATTTGTCCATTTCAATCTCAGTGATATCATCTTATTAAATATTGTCTCTATGAGTATATGAGGATACTTTCCCAATTATATATATGGAGCATAGTAATAAATTAAAATGGATAGAATTAAAGAATTAAGTGGTACACAATTTTGAAAAGACTAAACATAAAGTTGAGAGAAAAATAATCTTTTTGAAAAAGACACCTAAAATAAATATGTTAGTTATTTATTAAAATATACGACATAGAATTGAAGGTCTCCCTCGACATTGAATACATCCATTTCCAAGCATTAACAATGCATGAAAGCCTAGCAAGCTTATCATCAATGTCAAAATATTTAACAAGAAATGGCTTACACACTATGCACCCAAATCCGTATGTTTTTGTACAATTATTTCTTTGCATTTATGTTGGAAACCATAATCATGATTGATCATTATCTACTCTAACAAGATGGGATAAACTATTTTAAATAGTCTTTCCTTTTTGACAATTGTTTGTGACATCACTACAATGACAAATTATGACATTTTCATTGATATTTTAAATCTAGGAAAATAAATAAAGAAGCCTTTTCAATCTTACTTTTGTGCTGTTAAAATTCCACTGTAAAATATTTTCAAAAATTAAGTGTGGGGAGGTGTTAACTCCAAGTACTGCCTAGGGTGTGCAAAACCTTTAATTCGGCCTTGAAATGGCCATAACTAATATGGATAACTTCTTACCAATGTCAAACTTGGGTTACTATGTCATAAGAAGAATATTTTTAACTTTACATCAACTATTGTAAAGATACAAATTTTACAAATTAGATCTTTTTTATATAATATTGACCTTAGTTTTTCTTTCACAGACATGATATTAGAGTCCTCTACTCCATGCTACCATTGTAGAATGCCACTTGGCATAAAGATATTGAGTTTATTAAACATATCATTCGGTTCTAGACATGATTCCCCATCCCTAGCCTATTTAGATAATAAATCCATGATAATTCATTAAGTTCATTATCAAGGCCTTAATTCTGAAGGTTGTGCAACTGGAAAACCATCTCATGAAAACATGGAAAATCACTAGGAGGAGAAGTATATAAAAAAGAGACTTGAACAAAACATATGTTCATTAAAAACCATAAAAGTTTAGAGGATGATCCGAATGGAGTTGTAGAAAGATCACAGGAAGTAACAATAATCTACAAACTATAAACCATAATCATAATATTCTCTTTCATTCTCATTAATTACATCTTTACAATACAAGCCATATATATAGGAATACGATTCCTATATTTTAGGATGTAGTTCAAACTACCCCTTCCACGTTTTTCTCCCAACTATATTAACATGAGTTATTGAAACTCACGTGGGCCCATGATACATATGAAATGGTTGGTCGTGAGGTTTGTGGACGAGTCACTGGGATGATAAGGCCATGATGCGTGAGGTGGTTGGGTAAAACCAACATGTCGAAGTATACTGGAGAGGAGAAGCCCAAGTTATTATTTTGCGTGATGGGAGAACAATGGCATAATGAAGGTGATGGGAGAAACATGATGGTGTACACATTGCGTAGAACTACAACGTGCTGGTGGGATACACAAAAAAATAGTTTATTGGGATGACTTGAGATTAGATTAGCCTTTTTGACAAGGTATAAAAGGAACAATCTCCCTTCATTGGTGCAATATTATGATGGGAAGACCCATCCTTTGGTCTATTTCCAAAGTTGTGAAAGGAATTTGATGTAAGGGAAAGATGATTTTCCACCATATCTATGGGTATATAAGCTTTACTCAACTTTGTGTGGATGCATGCTTGCCTGGTATGTACATGTTGAATTGAAGTAGGAGATGACAAGTTGGCGTGACTTGACTGAAGCTATTGTTCATGCGTTTGATTATTTTTCTACTAAGCCTCCAATTCATGAAGACCTAGTAGAAACAAAATAAATACAGTTGGGGTGTGCTTGGAAGGAAAAATAGAAGCGAAAAATTGTCTACCTCATAGATGATGAGGAAGTTGAAGATTGGATGCTAAGCACACAAAGGGTGCATATGACGTGTTAGACTCCATAGATGAGAACGCGTGCACATACCACGTGCCTTTGAAGACTAAGAATGTGGACATTGGGATTGAGGATGCGCCTAAGGAGGTGATAATTGGTGAATACTGGTCTAAAATTGAAGTTACAAAGATTATTGAGATGTTGCATGACTTTCCAGATCCGTTTCTTAGGGGATATCATGATTTGAAAGGCATGCATCCATCACTATTAAAAATGAAAATCAAGCTTAAGGAGGGTGCGCAACCGGTTCAAAAGAGTCCTTTCGAAATGAATCCCAACCTACGTGTGAAGGTAATAGAGGAAATTAATAAGATTCTCAAGTTAAGAATCATTGAGCATATTGAGGAATCTGAATGGATAAGCCCAATGGTGATTAACATTAAGAAGGATGGCTAGATAAGAATTTTTGTTGAATATAGGGTACTCAATGCTTCATGTGTCATAGATCCTTTCCATATGCCATTCACTGAAGAGATCTTGGAAAGAGTGATAGGGCGTGAAATATCTTCTTTTACAGATGTATTTTCATGATACCATCAGTTGAGAATTACGCGCAAAGACTAGGAAAATACCACCTTCACAACTGAATGGGGAAGCTTTGCATACAACACCATGCCCTTTGGATTAAAGAATGCACCAAAAGTGTTCCCGCTCATATTTGTTCAAGCATTATAAGATTTTATTCACAAGTTTTTGTAGGTATACTTAGATGATTGGACGGTATATGGGCTAGTAAAATATCATTGTGACAACCCAAGATTGATGTTTGAAATATGCAAGTAGATTAACATCTCCTTGAACATCAAGAAGTGATTTTTTGCAACTCCTTTGGTACATTACTTGGACATATCATTTGCAAAGAAGGATTGTTAGTAGACCCAACTAAGATTGCAATTATTTTGGGGCTGGAAGAGCCAACTAATCAAAGTAAAGTGTGTGATTTCCTTGGGAACACTAGTTATTCCACAAATTTATTAATGGGTATGAAAATATTGTCATGCCACTTCAAGAGTTATTGAAATCCAAACGAAATTTCTATTGGGGTGACACACAACAAGAAGCTTTTGAAACCTTGAAGGAGAATTTAACCACTGCACGTGTCCTACGCTTCCCTTCTTGGAACAAGCCTTTTTGTGTGCATTATGATGCTTCTGGTACAACTATAGGAGCAATACTACTACAACTAGGCAAAGGAAATGCAGATCATCCCATATGATTTGCGAGCAGGAAGCTGACGCTAGATGAGAATAACTATACAACTATAAAGCACAAGGCCTTGTCAATGGTATACTCACTTCATAAGTTTAGGTAGTACTATTTAGAAACACCATTTATATTCTATACTAATCATATGACATTGAAGTACTTGGTCAATAAGGTGGTTTTATAGGGGCACATTTGCCACTAGATCCTTATTTTCCATGAGTTTGATTTCTCAGTCACAGTGAATCCTGGAAAGAACAACTTGGGACCTGATCATTTGTCAAGGATTAATTCAGGTGAGGATGCGTAGAGCATAGAGAATACTATGCCAAATATATAGTTGTTTATATTGAGCCACACGCTAGTTGATTTAGAAGATATTGCAATGTTCTTGCACACTAGACTTGCGCCTGAAGGGATGAATGCCTTAGAGAATATGTAACTTGATATTTGTGCAACACCTTATCAACTCATTAAAGGAGACCTATACAAGATGGGAAGAGATGAGGTCTTGCGTAGATGTGTGCTAGAGTATGAACATGAAGCTATAATAGGGGAAACACATGGAGGAATAGTTGGATGCTACTATGCAGGAAAAGAAAGAACACACAAGATCTTACTTGCAGGCGTATGGTGGGAAACACTATAAGGACACTAAAGCATTTCTCAAGGCTTACAACCATTGTCAGAGGATAAGTAAGCTTGAGAACATGGATTAGATGCCACTACACCCTATAATGAGCACAAAGCCATTTTAGAAATGGGAAATTGACTTTGTAGGCCCTATTGCACCCCCTGCGCGTATGATGAGCACATGTTATATCATAACATGTACTGATTACTTGACAAGGTTGGAAGAGGCCACGCCTACCAAATATTTCACTACAACAACATCATATATGTTTTAATGGGAAAACATCATTAATAGGTATGGTTGTCAATTAAGCCTTACAAGTGATAGAGGGACTCATTTTCTGAATGAGACTATTAAAATCCTAATAGTAGATTTTATGGTGGCACACCATAAGACAATCCCTATCACCCATAAGCCAATGGAATTGCTAAGGCCTTCAACAACATTTTGGGACAAACTTTGAAAAATATTTGTGATGTTGGAAGGAAATATTGGGATGATAAGGTATCATATATGTTATGGGAATATATAACAAATTACAAAATATTGAATAAGGCCACACCCTTTGAGTTGGTGTTTGGTGTAGAGACAATCTTACCAGTTGAGTTTATATTACCCTCTTGACATATTGCGCATACATGCATATTGGATGATAAAAAATTAATAGAGAAGTGCATTGATAAACTAATGAAACTAGATGAGCAGTGTGTCATTACAAGATGGATTTAGAAGGCATATAAGGATAGAAAAAAGGCTTGACATGATGGGCATATTCAGAAGAAGACCTTTGCAGTAGGGAAGATGGTACTCTTATATGACTCCAAGTTTGTGCGCCATCTTAGAAATCTCAAAGTACATTGGTTGGGACCATTTATAGTAACTAAGATGCTAGAATCATCCGCATGTTAATTGCTTGCGCTAGATGGCACCATGTTGCTTGCTCACTTCAATGGGAACAAGCTAAATCCCTACTATAAATAAGTTTCTTCTGTGTTTGTAATAAGGCAATATTGCCACTTAGATTAGATTTCCCTTACTATTTTTTTGTTGTATTTTGTTTTAATAAGCACATTTACGTGTAGGAGATTGATTAGTCTATATAAGAATGATGTGTAGAGGACTGTGCATAATTTTAGTGTGAGGTACAATAGATGTAAGTACACGTAAGAGGGGAAAAAGGGTGATCTAGTAAGAGTGCGTGTGATGGTGTGAAATAATGATGCACGTTGAATACAATCACAAATGTGCGATGGAAAAAAAATATTATTACACGGAAGATCATGCTATGAATGACTAGATACATGGTGTGAGGTTACTTAAGGATGTTAATGGAATGTTGAACCAAATTTTTTACTCTTATTTCAGATTAGTGAAATGGTAACAAGAAAACAAACAACTCCAATATGAGAGGGTTTAAAACTACCTTTAGATGAGATGATGATTGATACGGGTGCAAAATATCCTCCTTGAAGCAAGATTGGTAACTTGCACAAAAAAGAGAAAATTAACACGAAAAAGGTTTTGTCAGAAAATGGTTACAAAAGTCCCCAATGATGATTCATGTCCTTTCAGAAGGTGTTCAAGTTCCTAAACCCATTCACAGTGTATATTTGTAGCCTAGACATCCTTACTTAGCTTTTCCATGCTTTCTTCTAGCTTCCCACTCATTTTTGTGCATGTTTTGGCCTTTAGTGTCAAGACCACCACCTGCCTAGGCATGATGGTAGTCCTTGAACCACCTTGGGCCCTACATAGGGGTGGCAGTCCTACACATTTTTCCAGAACTCTTCATGCATGATTTTAACACACGTGTGATTTCACTTAACTTGACTTCCAAGGTGCGTTTGTGAACCAATTGCCTAAAAATAGTCTTGATTGCATGGTATTCCTTCCCTCTTCTATTTTTAAATAGATTTAATTAGTTTGAACTGCCTCTTCACCCAATGATTTGGCACTCCAAGGTTGCCTTGTGCATGAAGGCACATCCCAACCAATTCCTATATATTCAATGCTTGTATTCAAGCAAATGGCTTGAGAATTTTGTGTATCTTGCATAGTATTGCTGCCACAATCCTGCTAGAAATTACATAGCCAAGCTCTGTTCACTTGTGCTATCTCTCTTCTACTTGCATTGCAACCAGACTTTCCTTCAAGTTGTCATTGCTCAAGCACTTCTCCTGCTGCTTCCTTTGCATTCCCAATTCCTTGGACTCATATGGACACATAGAGAAAGAAAGGATAAACTGAGGGGACAAGTCATCACACAAATGGATTTACCTCTATTCTGTGAATTCTAGGTTGGATTTGTTGTTTGATTTCCTTCATTGCTGTAATTTATCATTGTTACATCATATCAAATAGAGTAGAAATCAATTTCCTTTCATTTGCAAGTAATTAGTTAATTTCCAAGAGGGTTTAAATCATTAATAGCAGCTCCCGGTGACGGATCCTCTTCTTCCCATCCCTGTGGATCTGAAGGAGAGAATATCTATAGGAGGTTGTCTACATATCATAGATCATTTGGAAAATTTCTTGTTTTAAGTTAGTTTAGTTTCAATACACTCAGCACAGGTGAATAACCACACCGGGTTATTTTGCTTGTTTAGTTTTAGTGTAGAAATATTTTAATTATTTAGAATAGAAGAAAATTGTTGTTTGTGATTGTAATATTTCAGTTTTGTGATTTTTTTAGATTAGTTTCCTTTCAGCAGTAGCATAGATTGTTAGTTTCATCTTAGTTAATTTGGACACTTCAAACTAGTTCAACACTTGAGATCAGTTAAACAAACCATAGGGAATTTACTGCTACCCATTCATAGCCTCTAAATCTCCCCTTTGCCAACTCAGCTACTAGGAGATCACACTACCAGATCTTAGTCACTGATCCTCCTATAGTTAGCCATCCACACACATTCCACATCATGACTTCTCCGGCATGACCTCAGGGGGTCAAGTGCGGTTGAAGGTTGCATGTCAATTTTCATCTGTACAAATTGGTGAACCTGACGTGAAGGATTAATTCCTTCTTGTTTCCTTTTCTTTCATTGCTATTACCTCACCTCTCCATTTCTTCCCCTATTTTGGTAGGTATTTTATACTTTCTAAAATATGTCTGGAAGAGAGTTTGGTGGGCCATTTGGCTCTGATAGATATTACACCAACGTTCAACCACAAAAATCCCCTTCTCTTTCAAGGTGGGGTGACAATTACACAAGCAACATCCAAACCTCCCCTAGTTACACTTCAAACCCCATTAGCTATGTAAGGATGGAGGAGGTTGATCAACCGTTAAACATGCAATATGGTCAACCCAATGCAAACCACATTGTTATCACAAATGGAACAAGTTCTTACCATAGAGTCTTGTCAAGACCTCACATTGCCATGCAATCAACAAAAGATGATATATTTCACGAATAGCTAATCCTCTTCATCAGATAGATGAGTCTTTGGATAGAATGAAGGCTACAACCTCTGAGATTTTGAATACCTATCCTAAGATTCTTACTTCTGAGGAAGACAAGAATTATAACACTGAACAATTCATGACAGGGTATCATGAGCCTTCTCAATCAAACCCTATGCCACAGGACACCCCAACAAGGGACTCAATCCTCTCCCAATGATCTTATTTCTACTTTAGTAGGGAGGATTAGAGAACTAGAAAGTGCCCAGACTTCACAACCAACACATGTAGTAGGGAAGAACATGGGGTATCTAGTTGACAACAAAGGATACATCCCTTCCAATGAGAAACCAATGAATATCCTGTACAACAAGGTTATCCAGTTCATTCAAATCTAGGTGATCTTCTCACAGGGTTAGACACACTAGGGATGGGTCCTCATCCTTCTCAAGCTTATCCTATGCAAGGGCTGGCCGGAAGTGTGTTCTCAAATGCTGCCACAACAGGCAATGCGACGTTCCCTAGTTTTATGCCCGCTAGTCCATATCCTTGGTACTATCCCACCTTACATGCACATGTATTCAAAAACTCCCAGATGGACCCATATGCCATTCCTACTCCCTACATGCCATATCAAGGGACCCCATACATTCCATCAATGCTTATAATGCATCTTATCCAACTCCTCCTCCTCCACCTCCTCATCAAGGATCTTCAATGGTGGAATCTTACGCAATGGGTACATACACTGAGTACTTAAAGGAGCCTCTTGACTTCACCATACATGGTGTCATGCTTCCACACCCATTTCTGGATCTTCCAAAATTTAAGGGAGAAGGAGACCCAAATGCTCATATCAAGGCCTACGCTACTGCTATCAGGGAATTGCTTCCTTGGGATGTTGTAGTGGCTAAGATCTTTCCAAAGACTCTCAAGGAATCACATTGGATTGGTATTACCATATTCCAGGAAGCTTCTATACATTCCTTTAAACAACTTGTTTCTCGAGTTCATCAAAGCATTTGACATGAACAAGTTGTTGCATACAGGGATTAGGGAGTTCTACATATTAGACAAGAGAAAAATGAATCTGCACCCATTTCATCCAGAGATGGCACCAAGTTCTCTATTCCTCTGCAAGTGTGCACAACATGGACCAGATGGAACTTTGTGATCTTTTCCTTCACTCACTCAATCGAGAGACTAGGGAGGAAGTCCAGAAGTTTCCTTTCCATAGTTATGGAGGAAGTATTGGAAGGTGTGCTTTAGATTGACCAAGCCACTATAGATAGTGGGCGTAAGATCTATGGTCCCAATGGGAAATTGGTATCCCCAAATCAAAATAATGTAAATTATCAAAACAATGGTGCCAAAAACCAAGGACCTAAGGGTGTGAATCAAATCATGGTGCTACCATGAATAGTGCTACTGATCAAGCCAAGAACATTGTTTTCCAAACAACAGTAACAATAACAATAACAACAACTTGGGAAATCAAAGAGGCCCTAACACTTGTCTTCTGTCAACACAGTTGATGTAAACCGTCCCTCTCAAAAAATAAAATCAAACCCAAGGCCCAAACCAATATCAAAACTTTGGCCAAGGGGCAACGAATCATGGTTATAACAACCAATTTCAAAATTATAACCGAGGTTATAATCAACAACAACAAGATGCTTATCAAAGGCCAAGAGATTATGACCCTAACCTATACTGTGGTTTCCATAAGGTTTGAGGTCATGATGATAGGACTTTCTGTGATTAAACAAGTTTCTGCAAAGACTTCCTGAAAACCAAAGGAAACTCTTTGTAGACATGTTCCTAGAAAATCCTGAAACAAACCCACAACCTAGTCATACCAGACCTGTCACACCTCAAAATGTGAACCCTAAACATCCTGGGGATTCCCAAGTGAATCCTTAAAATATAAACAAGGGCATTCCTATAGGAAACAATGACCATGAAGCCTCAACTTCTGACAACTCTCAGGTTGCTCCTAACCTTGGTTCAAATGATAATACAAAAATTCTTGGGATTAGTTGAGCTAGAGGTTGAGCCTAGAAATTAATGCAACAACTCGGAACAAAGGAGTAAATTTCACAACCCCTACCCACTCTTTCCTTCCCATGCAGGATGACATTCCTACAATCTCAAAACCAGTAGGAGCCTATGATTTAATATCATATTTGAACAAGACCTTTTCTCACATTTCATTTCTAGATTTGCTGAAGAATTCACCTACACATCATTCTGCAATTGCTCAATGCACTAGGTCTTGGTCATCTAATCCATGTTATGCCACCTCCTAGTGCTCAAATAAATCATATTGACTTTGACATACATCCTCTAGGACAAAATGATAGGGATACTGGGTTTGTTTTTGATATAGACAAGATGCCATCTAATGCTGAAATTTCCTGAAGAGGTGATCCTGCCTTATTTTTACAAGTCTGGGTTTATAACAATTACATTAAGAGAGCCATGATTGATGATGGGGCTGTCTGTAAATGTGGTTCCCTTCTCTTTCTTGCAGAAGTTGGGATATGGAGAGACAAATTTTTCCTCTACAAGAAACACGTTACGGGGGTACGACAGTCTTAAAGTGACCTCGATTGGAACCATAGTTCTTCCAGTCACGCTTGGTCCAAAAACCATCTTGACAGAGTTTTACATTATCGATAGGGAAACAAGTTATAACATGATCCTTGGAGACCCTGGATTCATCGAATGAAGGCTATCCCCTCTACCCTATTCCAGGAGATTAGATTCCTCCATTTGGGGAAGGTCTTCATCACTCAAGGGGATCCTAAGCCCTTCGATATACACTTAGAAAACCTCAAGAAGAAGAAAGGAGTCCATACAAAGTATGAAATTCCTGTGAATCAATTGAACAAACCACCTCCATCAAAAGAGTTAGTCCCGATCACCCCGGGTGTGCCAAAGGCTTAAGTTGTTGACCCAAAAACATTTGAGGTGGAAAAAATAGATAAGGGTAAATCAATATCTATGGAAACAGTGTCCACTAAAACCACAACAGAAATTATGAAACTCTTAGAGAGTGATGATCTGATCTTCCTCCCATTTGAACCACAGGGGATGGGTAGTCTTCTCGGTTTAGCATCTCTTCCCTCCGACGACCTAGGTCTAGGTGTAAACATGATAGAATTAACAAATGAAGAAGGGAAATTTGAGATTGAAATGATGCCCATCAAAACCATCTCTGAGGGTTGTTCTATTCTAAACCCCAGTTTCAACCCATGTGCGTCTGAAACTAAGCTTTCCATATCCATGGGGCAAGGCCTCATCATTCAGCAAGGGTCACAAGTAAACACAATGCTCTACATAGGAAACAAGGCTCGAGCAACATAGTCATGCTCACCCACACACCATGTCTCAAGAACATGACAAAGAGGTTCACGAATGCCTCTTTCAAAAAAATGATTTTAATGATTGGACATATACACTTCTGGGAAAGGGTTGTAAGTTTAAACCCAGAATGGTAGGCCCTTGTCAAGAGAACGGAAATTTTGAGGATCATGGTTCTCCACTGTGTACTTTTAGGGGTGAAGAATTTGATATTCATCAACTTTATTCACCTTAGCCATCATGACATGTAGTTTCACCTGCATTTCCACATGTACATTACTGCATCCGCATTGCATTTTCATCTGCCAGTTCATTTTGTAAATTTGTGATCAAGGGACTTATTCTTATAGAAATTCCTAAAAACTTCTGAAAACATTGGCAAAACATTCAAATCATATCTCTTCAAATCCTCATGGTATCATCAATTGTTTCTAATCATTTCATCAATTCAAATAAGATAAGACAAGATTTGATAGTAACCATACCAAGGCCTGCATACTTGGTTCTATTTGTAGTTTCTTCTAGATTAGGTGTCTTTGCCTACGGTCTGTTCTAGAAGCTTCATGGTGTCACATCTATCCCATATACGTATCTCTTGGAAATAAGAACATTCTAGACATTTTTCCTAGATAAATAAGTCAAATGCAAATCCACAGAAAATTTTTATTTTACACATTTCTTTGCCCTACCAACCTTCAGTGTTGAGCCTGCATCTCTTACTAGTGATGTAGGGTTGGGAAAGGAGAGAAGTGCCCTTACTCACCTATGCCTTGTCCATGGTGATGAGCCCATACTTCCTACTGGTAGCATGGGGCAAGGTGTAGGGGGTCTCTTTGACAAATTTGAAAGTTAGAAACAGTTCATTCAAATGCTGTGAAATCATAAATCAAAACAAAGTGAGTTAGATGTCAAAATTCCAAAAGAGTTTAAAACCTCAAAACCAGATTTTGTCAACCAAGTGGCCATCTATGGATCTAAGTCTAGATAAACTAGAAAGCAATTCACATTTTAAACTATGAAGAAAACTTGAGTAGAATGAGGTTGTAGGGTCTCAATTTGGTTTTTTCCAAATCCTTGTCTTTCTCTCATCATTACCATTCAACAAATTTCTATAACTTGTGCCCCTTCTGGCTCTTGGTGTTGAGCCCTCACATCTTACTGGTTGTGTGGAGTTAGGAGTGGGGAAAGTTCATTCACTTATCATATCACTCTTTCGTCACATCTTTCCAAAATAATACGAAGTATCAAAAATTTCTTAGAGAAACTAAAGTTCAACATTACAATGTGATTTGCATTATCATATATCAGCATTACAAAACACAAAAAAATAAATCATTTTGTTAGCATTCATATCCACTGCATACATTCTGAAAAGCATATAAAAATGGAAATTCTAAACATCTAAGAGTACACATGTGAAGTGAAATCCAAATGGAAGTCAACTCTATACAAGGAATTACCAAGCCAAAAAGAAGATATTGTATATATCATGGTGTGTCATAGTTTTGTACAATGCCATCACACACTAGGTGTGGTCAAAACACTCGCAATGAGCATGAAATACCAAAACATCATATATGCCTCACAAAATGGAGACTAAGCAATAAAGGCACTCTACCTATCTGCCTCTTTGAGGCCCCTTATGACCACTCTAGTTACAAATTTCTTAGGAGTTCTTCTCAAAAGCATTCAAACAGCAAAGGGCCAAGCCTAATGCAAAATACCATTCCTAAATCCATTCCAATTCAACCATACTCACAAATGAAATGGTCACCGTGGGCCCAGAGCTCAAAAATCACCAAATCAATATGTGCAAATGAATTGGAAAATGAGTTTGTTTTGATATATATATATATGCATATATTTATTTTGTTATAACTTCGTTTTGAGTGCATATGTTCACAGGGTTGGAGCGTTGGTGCAGGTATATTTCTTATCCCCACACAAATGGTAAGTCCTCTTGTCGTTTTAATTTAGTGTTTATTTTTTGATATTTCATCTATCTGCACTTGAGTCTTCTTTTCATTTTACAGGTAGCGGGAGTTTGGATGGTGACATTTTGACACACAGTGTGTCAGGTATAGCTTCTAACTCCCCATTTTGGGAACACCATACTTAGACTCTACATTTTATGCCTTTTCATGGCTAAGATGCTTCTCCAAGGGGGAAATATGTACGCACCCAAAATTACATGTGCTACATTGTCAGAAAATGGTTACAAAAGTCCCCAATGATGATTCATGTCCTTTCAGAAGGTGTTCAAGTTCCTAAACCCATTCGCAGTGTATATTTGTAACCTAGACATCCTTACTTAACTTTTCCACACTTTCTTCCAGCTTCCCATTCATTTATGTGCATGTTTTGGCCTTTAGTGTTAGGACCGTTGCCTCTACCTGAGGCGGCAGTTTTGAAATTGCCACCTTGGGCACCCTAGGACAGGGCGGAGGTCCTACGCGCTTTTTCTAGAACTCTTCATGCATGGTTTTAACACGTGTGATTTCACTTAACTTGACTTCCAAGGGTGCAGTTTGTGAACCAAATTTCCTAAAAATAGTCTTGATTTTATGGTATTCCTTCCCTCTTCTATTTTTAAATAGATTTAATTAGTTTGAACTACCTCTTCACCCAATGATTTGGCACTCCAAGGTTATCCTTGTGCATGAAGGCACATCCCAACCAATTCCTATATATTCAATGCTTGTATTCAAGAAAATGGCCTGATAATTTTGTGTATCTTGCATAGTATTGCTGCCACAATCCTGCTAGAAATTGCATAGCCAAGCTTCTGTTCACTTGTGTTATCTCTCTTCCACTTGCATTGCAACTAGACTACCTTCAAGCTGCCATTCAAGTGCCTTCTCCTACCTTCCTTTACATTCCCAATTCCTTGGACTCATATGGACACACAGAGAAAGAAAGGATAAACTGAGGGGACAAGTCATCACACAACTAGATTTACTTCTGTTATGTGAATTCCAAGTTGAATTTGTTGTTTTATTTCCTTCATTTGTAATTTATCATTGTTACATCATATCAATAGAGTCAATCTCCTTTCATTTACAAGTAATTAGTTAATTTCCAAGAGGTTTTAAATCATTAATAGACATCTCTCGGTGACAGATCCTCTTCTTCCCATCCCCTTGGATAGAAGGAGAAAATATTTGTAGGAGGTTGTCTACATATCATAGATTTGGAAAATTTCTTGTTTTAAGTTAGTTTGGTTTCAATAATTCAGCATAGGTGAATAACCACACCGGGTTATCTCACTTGTTTAGTTTTAGTGTAGAAGTAGATTTGATTATTTAGAATAAAAGCAAATTTTTGTTTGTGATTGTAATATTTCATTTTTGTGATTTGTTTAGATTAGTTTCCCTTTCAGTAGTAGCATAGATTGTTAGTTTCATCTTAGTTAATTTGGACACTTCAAACTAGTTCAACATTGTAGATTCAATTCATGTAAACAAACCATAGGGAATTTACGCTACCCATTCATAGCCTCTAAATCTCCCCTTTTCCAACTCAGCTACTAGGAGATATCACACTACCAGATCTTAGTCACTGATCCTCCTATAGTTAGCCATCCACACATTCAACATCGACCTGCTCTGGCACGACCTTGGGGGTCGAGTGTGGTTGAATGTTGCATGCCAATTTTCATCTGTATAATTTCCCAAAAAATCTGGTCTCGAGAAGTGGAAATTTCCTAGGATGGATGTCAACCCACTTTGATAAAAGATATATAAAGTAATGGTTGATAAGTGATAACAAAATCTGAACTGATATAGAAAATAAGAGATATGTAAAAAAAGATAAGATACTTATATGATTTTAGAAAATTCTTATCTAAACCAAACTTGGGTGGGTCGACGGTGATCCAAGACTACTAGGAATAGTCGACGGCGACTGAAACAGAGTAGGCCAAAAATAGATGTAGATTTAGACACCTAAATTCTGCTTTTGCAATCTTATTTCCAAAACACACGTAAATCACTCTCATTCTTATCAATTCTGTAATAATTAGTGCTCTTTGCTAATCAACTAATGTTTCTTATCACTTTAGCCAATTAACAGTGCTTTATTGATTACGTTACCTCTTTCGCATTTAGGATGCCACTTTATGACGAATCGTAAGTTAAAATCCTCTTCAAAACATAAAACTAGCGTTTATTAGCTAATTAAACCCATTTCCCCCTTGTTTTGGTCAATATCCCTAGTATTGACTCAAACCCCTCTTCCAACCACTTAAAATCACCCCATTCACCTCCACAACATCTCAACAAGCTTCAAAATCTTATTCTAGCCTCCTAGTTGACCCTCAACGGTTGATTAGGGCTTCACACCTCTTAATCACTTGGTAATTCACTAACTATGATTAGAAAGGCCTAATCATGGTTAGAAATTCTAATCTAATTTGGGGTTTTTAGTTCCACATGCACCAAAATACAAGTTTCTCCCAAAAGGAAAACTATAAAAAGGGTGCACCTCATTCCTTTATACTTTACACCATGCTTTGATTTACATCTCATATAATAAATATGATATATAACCAAGTTCAATCCTTGTTTAAAGAATTCAATGGGGTTAGTAGATGGATATCCAAAATTACCAAGTAGTCATTGGGAGAGGCCATTTCACCTTGTTTGGAGTAGCAACCATAACCATTTGGTTTCCCTATTAGGTCTATTTAGGCCCATGTTAGGTAATTCAAGCATATTAGTAGGCATGTTTAGTTAGATTTTGTATTTTTTTCATACTAGTTAAGCATTCTTTTAAGCTTCAATCTTAATGTTACATTCCTAGACTTAGAACCTTGGCTTGATGTATGGAAATGGTGTTAGATTTCCTTGTTTAGACATGTAATTTTATTTGTAAAATTTAGGGTGTCATCAACAGAAAAGATAGATTTGAAAGCACTATAACTGATCTAAAATTGGAACTGATGATGAGAAGCGGCAAGGAATCTAGATCTGAATGAGAATGAAAAGGATTCAAGAAAATAAAAGAAAAAGAGAGTTGTTGACAAGGTCTACGATGACTTGTCCTGATCGGCGGCGACTGGATATGATGAAGATGAGATCCAAAGCTACAAGTGTGTAAAATGGCAAGATTGAAAAATTTGAGAGACTAGGAGGTCAAAAGACAGGTAAAGGAAAAACTGGATGACATAAATCAAACAAAATTGGATCGGGTCGACTGAAATTGGGTAGATTTGATGGTGATAGTGAGTGATCTAGGGTTTGGTGGACAAAAATAGATGGAAATGAAAATTTGTAGAAGGAAATGGAGAGGAGGAAAATACTGAAACATGGCTCTGAGATGGCTAATGAACCTATACAACTAAAAACACAAGTATGATCGGATAGTAATGGTAGATCAAAACATGTAAAAGAGAGAGAGGACTTCAACTCTCCAAAGGCAAGGCATAAGATCTCCCAAGTAGCTCCAAGGTGGTGATAACATCTGTAAATAAGAGCAAGAAATGAAGGTAAAATCACAAGAAATATCAACGTCTCCAAATTTGTATCCTAGAAGAAAGAGGGGCACGGTCATATTTATAGGGTCAACGGAGACCCAGATGGGTTTCCAACGACTGTGGTAGTCTATTGATTTGGGTGGTGGAAGATTGATAAGATCGAGACAAATATCCCCTATGAAGTGGGATTAGTGTTCAAGGAGGTAAATGTGAGCAAGGATAAAGGGTAGGTGAAAGGTGGTAAACATTAAATAAAGGAAAGGGGAGGTAAAATTATTAAATGAAGGCATGGGGAGGAAAAAAAAATCATTTAGGGAGGATAAATGGATTATATGGGGATTTAGGATTAATTAATGGTGATTAGGGATGTTTAGGGAAGATAAATGATTAAGATGAGATTAAGGTGGAAAATATAAATTAAAGGGATACAAATATTTTAGGAGGGAAAGGGGGATTTAAAGTGGAAGATAGGTGTGTATGTTGAAAATGACAATGCAGGGGAGCAGATGCGAGATGAGGGACAAGGGATACCAAAAATTGGTGTCTACATTTGCCCCTTTTTACGAGTGGTTTGCATTGGGCAAGCCATGCGACAAAAAAGAGAGGTGATGAAAGATGATAATTGAGGTGATCCCCCTAAAACTAGGGATCAATGACCTGAAGAGGAATTGATCATGAGGTTGAAAGATATAGATGAAAAGATAAAGAGTGGAAAAGGTGAGAAAAGAGGAAGAGGAAATAATATTCCCCAAGTGAAGAGGGATAAGGACAAAAATAATTTAAAATATGGTGGTCATTTGGGAGTCACTTTGGTAGGGAACAAAGTACGACCTCAATAGAGACAATGGAAACTTCCTACGGACTTGTGAGTCAGAGAAAAATCACTACATTATGGATGTGCAAGCCGTGGGACCAATGAGTCAAAGGCAAACATCAAAATTATGTGTAAACAAATGCGAGGATGTTCAAGACAAGGGTATCACAAAATGCATGGGAAAAAGAGAATGTGATATCCTTCATACATGAGGAATAAAAAATGTGCATATGGGTGGGAAGAAGATAAAAGATAGCCACAATGCAGGGGTTAAATTTGACGGCCACCTATGCCTGTCAAACAATTTTTAGGTGACGGCAAATTTTAAATCTTGCCCTTTAAAATTACAAAATAGTGTTATTTTTATGAGGTTAATAAAATATATAAAATATTATTTTATATATATTTAACTATTTCAAATATATTTTTGTATAATTTACCTATAAATCTATATTAAAAATAACGACCTCCCTTAAAATTTGCAAGTCGCTAGCGACGGTTTTTCCAAATATTTGCAAGTATTTTACAGCTAAAATCATGAAAAACGTCTAAACGGCCGTCAAATTTAACCCCTGCCACAATGCTAGGCATAGGATGAAATATGGTGCCCCAAGAGGGACACGAAGATGATCACATAATAGGTGTATAGATGAGATTAAGGATGTGCAATGATATTGGAGATATTGAGGTAAGTACGACAAGACAAATAAAGGTGTGTGATGAATAAAAAACAAGTCAAAAGTGGGAGTAAAGATAATTTAATGAAGAAATGAGGTGAAATAAGCAAAGAATTAAAAATTAGGGTTGGGTTGATGACGAATGGATAAGAGGAGGAGGTTCTAGAAGGAGGGGAGGATATAACACCCATAGGAGAGGAGTGTGGAAATGGAGGAGCAACATCAGAGATAGCTCACCTACGAGAAGAGTGAGATATTGCTTGATAGGAGAGGGATGCATCGTGCTAGGAGGAAACATGATTGGGCCAAGAGAGGGACCTCTATATATAACAGAGATATAGATACCAACGGAAAAGGAAGGCCTACAATGAAAAATTTGGAGATCTTGGACCTATAGTCACGACATCAGGGAGTGAGGCACTAGTGAATTCTCAGGGAGCCGATCAAATGGCTCCACCAAGTATTCTGTCACTAGACCAATATAAGGCACTAGGTGCAGAGGCATGTTACTATGAGCACATTGTGACATCAAGGCTACCAAATGTGCTAAGATATGAAATATACCTATCAAAGCAGCATGGAGTAGGGAGCTTAACGGTTCCATGTTGGAAACTAGGACACAGAGAGGGGGGTGAATCAACATCTTCTCAAACTTTGACAGTTAATTCAATCCACTTAATTAGTTATGATAGACTCAAATCAACATTAACAAGAAATGAATATGAGAGAAAGCACACAGAGGCATGTTTTAATGTGGGAAACCCAAACTGGGATAAAAACCAATTGAAATCAATAACTATCTTTAGGAAAAGAATGTCTTGTAAATGTTACATTGATTTCAATTTGATAATCTACACAACATGGAGCTAAAACTACAAAATTTAACCTAGACCGTCCTATGAATTAGTCTTTGACAAGCTTCAAATTACCTGAAAGCTTCAACTCCTAAATATTAACCAAGATTCTACCTTATTTCTTATGTATGCTTCAAATCACAAGGAAGCTACTACTCCCTTCTTCTAAGCTACAAATTATACTTTCTTCAAGAATTTTTATCACTCTTAGTTTTTGTTGTCTCACTACAATTGACGATGACTACTAAATCAGCTCACTTTTCTTAAACTTTCTCTCACATCCTCACTTTCAATTCTTCTCTCTCATTCTAATCAACATCAACTTAACATTTACCCTCTTTCATACAAGGCTACTTCAGATAAAACACTTTTATCAACTTTATCTCTCTTCAATTTGATGCAAATCCTATGGAGCTAACCCTTTTCTCAAACACTCTATTCTTTACATGTACATGACTGCTACATTTAATTATCCTCAATCAATAACTCTGATTTTCTCAAACATCATCATCCTCTCCATCTTCATGCACCTTTATCTTACATATCCCTTCATATATTTCTCCTCTTCAACAACTCTTAGTTTGCACTAGCTTCAACACTTCATTCCATTTGAAACTCACTCCTCAAGGATGTAGGACTTCAAGGAAGATATGTTTTGATTTAAAGACATGAACTTTTTTGTCAGGAGAATAGATACATTCAAACCACCATATTGTCTCTATGTCAATTTCATTCTTCTCTTTTCTCAACCTCAATTATTCTACACTATCTAGTTTGTATCATTCATTTACTACAAGCTTACACTCAGTTTCAACAACAACTACCATTCAATGAAGAGAATAATTTTGTAGGATAGTCTCCACCACTTTACATGACCTTTCACATTAAAAAATAAAATTGAAGGACTTTTCACATTTAATTCCCTCTTGATAACTCGTACAAAGGAAGATGAAAGAACTTTAAGAAAACTGCCTTGATAGGTTATCAATTTACTAGCTAATCCGACTGAAATTCAGATCCTTTAAAAGACTTCAAAATCTGCAAGTACCACTTTAAAGATATTTTATGAGCCATATATGAAGAACAAGAGTCTTCTGAAATCTTTTTCTATACTTAATGTTAGATGATAGACCCTACTACTTTGATTTCCCTCGATTATGTAACATTTTTCTAACTTAGACTTATATTTTTCCATATGCTTCATCGTACACTCCCATTTTGGATTTTACCTTGAGAAGGTATGTTACCAAGTGCAATTGAGTGTACACATTACAATACCTCCTAATGTCCTTTAATACTCTCTTGAGTACTTCCCTGTCATCCATTTTAGCTTTCACAACATCATTTGAAGACACATGTGGAGTATCATTGAGGTGCATCAATAGGCCAACATACAGGTTTTGCACATGATTGGAGATGAAGAATACATTTGAATGCTCATATAAATGCTTGTCAATCAGGATATTATGTGCAGCATATTTCAAGTGTCTTCACTTTACAAGTAGATTTGGATTATCATGGAAAAGAAGCATGGGATAACTGTCTTATTCAAACCATTCATACTCATACTTCACGTTCAGATCAAGAAATCAGGCTTGATCAAGGCAGCAAGTCACAATATTTGAGTAGTTTGACTCAAGTTTTTAAGCTAGGATATGTGAAGATTCTAAGATTACACTTCAAACATCAAATAGAGGCATATAGGACTGTCTTCACTGTTTCTTCAGAAGTATAGCTTTTAGAATCACAATACAGTCTGCACTCAATTTTCTAGTCCAAAGATACATTGATGTGGTAGTGAGGTAAGGCATTGTTTCAACAAGTTGAAACCAATTTCATAAAGCACCCAAACCACAGATTCATAGCTCAACTATAAATGCATTTTGCAAATCAGTGCTAAGGTGAAACATCAGTTACTCTAAGATCAATCACCTTGCAGGTATTGCTCCTTCAGATCAACTGACTCAAACTTCAAGGATGTTGCATAGTTAGGGTTTTACTTTACCAAACCCTGGATAATTCGTTTTACCATGATTTAAATTTACTTTATGCCTTCATTTTATTTCATTTTGATTACGAGTATGAATTCATAAATCCTTCCTAAATATAGTATCCAGTCCTTATCTTGCTCTTTATGACAAGAAGATTGTGTTCATGAGATTTATGCAAAGAATGCAAGATTATTATTTTTGTCATGAGAGGTTGCAGAAAATAGGGTCTTCAAGAAGATATACCCTAGCCTGCTTAGAAAGCCTGTATCACCTTTAATATTGTCCTTTCATCAAGGAAATAAATTGAGAATCACCAGGCATTATGGGAGGACTTTTGTACATGTTTCAAGCTGCACTCACAAAATGGAAATGAGATAATGAAATGAAAAAAACATACATCTGATACAATATGCAGTTTTTCTTGACTCTTATAGTGCTTAGGCATGATAATCTGTCAGTATTATAAACATTTTTACTAACATATCATTCATTTGGCACTGAGCATCAATTTTGGAAGAATAAATTCAAATACAACCTTAATCACATCCATCACCACTTGACATGCTTGTGAGCCTGGTTGAAATGAGAAAATTTACAAGAACATGTGATCATGTTTTCAAGCATAGTTGACACTTATAAGGTCATTGTACTGAAAATCAAGGAGCTAGAGTATTCTAACACCTTCACACGCACTCAAGATCCACTAAATATTAATTATGGAGCTTCACCCTCCAGATGTATTACAGACCTATTTAAAATTGCCTCAATCCAATTCTCAGCTCAATTCACTGCAGCATGTTCTACAAAATCCTTCCAAAGCTATACATGACATATTTTAGCATGAGTCAGACTTCAGCGGTAAAGAGACTGAAGATTGACTTGAGTTTACACTAAAATAAACTAATCTTGATCTTAAAATTCATTATGAAACTCTAAGATAATACCAATCATAGCTTCTCATCTAAAAAGGCATTCACCTTAGACATATTCCAATTTATAGGCCGATATAGCTAAAACTTCCAAAAAATGAGTCAAACCAGTATGGAACAGTGCAACCATGAGGACCAGTACAATACCACCATTTTGACTTTAAGAGGAGTTTGCTAGCACTCCTAAGAGGTTTTCCATAACTTTTACATAAGTATATTTTGAGTAAAAACTAACTCCTTTGATGCCTATTGCTTTAAGAAGGAAGCTTATGAAGAGAGAGAAACACTGTTTTGAAAAATGAACAGAACTTATTTATTTCTTATTCAATTTCCCTCAAGATGGCTTGGAAAGAATTACAAGGTTAGAATATTCAAGATCAATTTCTTAGATTCTCTTCAAAAATTGGTACTTCTATTATTTATCTAAAGGATGCTCGATAATTTTGTTTGGATGGTAAGAAGACAGGGTGCTCAGTTTGCATTCCTCAAGAAACTAGTTTTAGAAAAACTTGAATAACTTCAAAACCTCCATTTCAAAATTTGATTAAATTTGACACCAGAGAACCAAAACACATCCCTCTATATGATATATATATTGGTTAACCATAAATATTCTTTTACATCCCATAAAAATCTCAATTACCTTAACATTCACTATTAGTCCTTAAAAGTAGTTTTGGTGAGAATTTGAATTTTTCATCCAAAAGCTAAAGTAAGCCTTGTGGATGATCATACGCGCCCTAGGATTTTTTCTTAGGCTCCTCCCATGATTATCTAGTCTTTTCATGACCTTCTTTGTACCCATACACCTTATTAGGCTCTAGAACTAAGCCTAAATGGGCTAGTTTCAAATTTGACTTGCACCTCATGACATGATGATCACCATATAAGCTCTTACACATCCTATAATCATCAAATATGACCTATAGAATACCTGATATAAGCACATCAACCATCTCCATACCTCCTGTGGACTCCTACCTCACTGACCAGTCCTACAACACACTGAAATCGACCTAAAACCATCATGAATGTTCAATGAACCTGATAAGGCACTACTAATCAAGCTTCATGTACCTGAATTAAGCATAACTTCACCACTCACACATTTTCCATCAATGCCACATGAAATCAATGACAACATCAATGCACCAGGGTTTAACAGACCAACGCCATTCGGAAGTACGACTAGAAGTGGTGCAATTGAGGTCAGACCCAGGCCCAGATGGAGGAGATGATGGATAGAAATACGTGCAAGAACCTACCCAGGGGGTAAAGGTTTTATATTGAGATTATCTTATGTTCAGTTCACTGATTTGTGGACTTTGTATATATAGATTTTAATGATGTATCACATTTTGAGATAGATCCCTTAGAGTCTTATCATGGATGTATGGATATATTTTGATGATGATATATACATACATAATTTTTTTGGCGTACATGTGTTATGTGATGAGATATTTGATGGCTGTGATTATGTGATTGTGTTATAGATTTTAGTTAAGATGATGCATGTGATATGATTTGGATTGATGAAGTGATGTTGAATGATGTGATATTGGATTAGATTTAGATGTTGACACGGATTTTAGATTTTAAGATGATTACGAGATGATGATATGATAGATGTATATTGGAAAATGATGTGAATGATGATAGAAAAAAACATATGAATGTTTAGATTAGACTTATGTGATGAATGAATGTGTTATAGGGCATGAGAAATTTATAGGAAGACATGCACGACAAATCAAGAATATACCGAATATGAACAACGGGGCATGCCAGTTTAATGTATCCCATTCGATATCTTCAAATTCGAGAATCCACAACAAGTTCAACTCCACATTGGGCACAAAAATTGGATTTGTGGTCTTCCTTTTCATTATCGATCACTCGAGATTTTCCACAAGCACAAACTCCCCTTTTCTTAGGCCCAAAGATTTTTTCACAAAATAACCCATCTCTTTCAGGTTCATAAGTTTTATAATCTAAAGTATAGTCTGTAGTCACTTCTCCAACTCTTTCTCCATTAGGTAAAATTATTTTAGACCAAGCAAGAATCTGCTCGGGAGAAACTAATCCTATTTGAAGTTGTTGATGTTTATCCTGTTCACTCATAAAATTTTTTTTTGATTGATTTTGATCAAACTTCCTTCCTATCTATCTGGTATTTCTAAGATAGAATAGTATGATTCAATTCTAGAGCTAAAGATCATAGTTATCGACTGAGAAATCAAAAATATTCTGTAGGAGTGTTATTATTCTATATTGAACTAGATATATAGGGATAAAGATGATTTTTTATAATTTTGTTTTTTAATGCTAAAAAAAAAGAAAGACAAATAGTGATTGATTCGGTATCGCTAAAGGTACGATCGTCGATATGAGGTCCATTCTAACCCTTTGTCACTTTCCACTACTTCATCTACCAAAATCCCCGGGCAGATGGAATACATGATGAGATTATATGTGACATAATGAATAAATGTAGAAGTTAGGATGTTGTAATTGTGAGGCCTTAAGAGGGTGACACAAGCACGAGATGATAAATTCCATCATAGAGAAGAGTGGATGTGAAAAAGGTGCTTTTAAATTGGATTATAGGTAAATGTAAAAGAGAATGAGAAAAAGCAATGCACTTACGACCATTGACAAGTGTTAACACACAACCAATGATAGTTAGTCATACTTAAGATCCTAAGGAAAAGATGGAAAATATTATTATAGACCCATTTTAGACATGACAAGGGGGTTAAGATGTAGCTTGTACAGGGAAAATAAGTTCTTCTTAGGTGGTAGATATAGGTCTATGCCCCAACTATGAGAAATATGGTGCAAACTGATAAATGTGGGAAGTTTTCTATAGATGGTAAAGTTGATCGATGTAGAAATATTTCCAGGGATGCTTTATTTTTATATTTTTTATTTTTACTTTTAGCTATTTAAGAAGACTGATCAATGTGGGAAGCCTTTTAATTCCATAACATAGGAAATAATCCATCCTTCTAAGGAGTGCTCTACATGTAGAATTTTTCTTTTTGACTTTAAATTTTTAGATGGCATGATAAAATATGCATGATAATTGTCCTTCCAGGGAGTAGTCTATACTTTTGACAATTGTTTCTCTATATGAATAGCTTTCCTTCAAAAGATCAGATTGTTTTTTTGGCTATGATGGTATTTCTAGATGAGTATCCATGATATTGAATTTGAATAGAGTTAGGGATATCCAAGTAAACCACTTGGGGAGGGGATGAGATGATGTAAAAGTGACACCTATAGATCCCTAGGATGGTTCCAATAGGAAAAGAAAAGGGTGATGGATGTAATGATCATGAGGTTCCCACCTAGAAGGAGGAAATTTTCTAGAAGGAAAATTCTATGGGATGAGCCATGGTTCTCGTATTCAAGGTCATATACGGAAAACTGATGGTAGACCAAATAATTCCAAATCATTACGATGATGGATGAAAAGGATAATGCAGGAGATAGGATCACTGATATGACTACAATAACATTAGTAGAAATATTAACAGTAGAAGGGTCACAAGTGTAAGGCATTGAGAGGTTCTATTTCTGGTTTACCATCAAGAGATGATAAATGATTGGCTCTAAAACCATACTTGTATGTTATAATGTATGTTCCAATCCATTTAGGAGAAAACTTTACATGTTGGCTCCTTTCTAGAGTAGCAATGTTTTGATTTTATTTAAGGACTAGGTCACTACTGTTAAATTCATGCTCCTTAAGATGTTTTCTATAAGCACATTTGATGCACTCTTGATAGATATGATGATGTTGAAGAGAAAATAAGAAACACTCATCTAAAATTCAAGTTTTACAAGGCACTTTTAGAAATATTACTCGTCAGAGACAAATTCACGAAGAGAGATGCACAAAGATGGGATTTGATAATTCGAGAGGAAGAATGGCCTCAGATCCATAAATGAGGGAGAAATAATTATCACTCATAGAGGTAAAAATGCTATTCTAATAGGATTATAGGGAAAAGGGGATATGAAGATGTCAATTACGACATGATCTGTCGGTAGTCTTAGCAAGGATGTTATGGAGAGTTTTGTTAGTGGATTCATCTTCGTCATTAGCTTGAGGATAATAAGAGATAAGAGATGCTCATCTTGATGTTGATATAGAGTCAAAAAGATTCTTAAGATCCTTAATTTTAAATGACTTTTTGTTATTCGTGATGATTTTATGGGGAACACCGAAATGGCAGATAATGTTTTGATAAACAAAATCAAATTTTTTTAGCTTTAGTGGATGCGAGTGGAATGGATTCCACCCATTTGGTGAAATACCTAGTTATGGTGATGATAGAATGATTTCACTAAGAATAACATGGATCGATGAGGCCAATGAGATCAAGCCCCCATTGTGAGAAAGGCCATAGATCCTGAGCTGGCTATAAGCCCTGGCTAGGAATGCGAATTAGATTAGAATGTTGTTGGTACATTTAACACACTTTTTGAAATAATCACAATAGTATTGATTGAGAGAGGGCCAATAATAACCCATGTAAAGGACGCACTTAAAAATAACCAAACCATGAAAATGACCACCACATATATGTTGTCGTGGACCTCTTAGATAGTGCAGATAGATTCAGAGGATTTTAGGCATCTAAGAAGGATACCATCAAAACCCACGTTTATAGAGGATGACACCAAGGATGACATAATAGTTAGTGCCATTAAGGAAGGACCTCCTACCATTTTTGGATAGGTTGTAGGGAAGTTTGGATAAGACAGTCAAAAATTTGAGAATACCAGAGATTTGATTATTTAGTGTCAACATGATTGATACGAGGAAGCTCATGGACATGAGATGGTTGATCGAGATGATGAAAAAAATAGAAATATTAGATTCCTTTATTTCCTATGGGATGAGAGATGTGAGAGGATGTCATCATGTCTACAAAAGTGATTAGATGACCGAGGGATGGTTTGGATGGTATAAAAGTTGAAGGCCTCAAGAAGAAAGTTCGATGACTTCCTTATATTTTTGAAGGACTTCATTTTTGCATTGATATATGTCCCTTGAACTTGATTAATGATGAGATGAGAGTCACCATAGATGTTGAGGATTTGGACACCGAGCATGAAAATGGTTTCAAGCCTAGGATGAGGGCTTCATACTCAACCATGTTGTTAGTGCATTCAAAATTGAGTTTATAAGTGATAGGGATAGGAGTATCCCAAGGAGGAATGATGATAACATTGACACCTCCCCATTGTTGACACTTAGATCTCATCAAAGAAAAGTTTCATCTATAGAGGGGTGAAAATTCATGATCAATGGTGAAGATAGACTCATTTGGAAATTGTTCATGAGGAGGATGATTGTTAGAAAGATGGGCTTTCTAGCTGATCGGAAATGGCCTGACCCTTAATATATTTTTGAGAGATGAACTCTAGGTCAAACTCATTCATGAGCATGATCCATCAGAGTAATGTGATCACTATGTTAAGGCTTAGAATTCATGTTTTTAAGAATTAAATTTTTAAATGAAGGATTTATGATTAGGAGGTAATGACAAAGCTTATAAGTGGTGAAGAAAAGGGTGTAACACAAATTTTCAGCTTCATTGTAGTGAGTATCATATTCATGAAGGGTGTAACTGACATAATAAACAACCTACTCCCTACCCTGGTCATTTTGATGTGCCAACATGGAACCCAAAGCATGATTAGTGGCATGGAGATATAAAGATAGAAAGGTTCCCCCTCGCATGGAGGTGTGACCACATAGGTGGGGATAGAAGATATTGCTTAAGATCATTAAAGGCATTTTGGAAATTTTCATCCCAATGAAATTTGATGTCTTTACAAAGAAGATGGTGAAAAGGTTGGCAATGTTCAGAGAGTTATGAGATGAAGCTAAAAGAAACATTGAATTTGACCTTGAAGGGTGTGAATTTTCTTTAGATTAGAAGGAGGAGGCATATCAAGGATGGCTTTGATTTTGGTGGGGTCTACTTCAATACCCCTAATAGAAATGATGAAGCCAAGGAGTTTTCTAGATAGAACTCCAAATACACACTTGGATTGATTTAGATGAAGGAAGAATTGGATGAGACATGTTCAAAGAGTATTTCAAGGATGGAAATATGATCCCGTTAATGCTTGGATTTACCCAAGAGGTCATCGACATAGTCCTCTACAGTCTTATGGATGAGATCATGAAATATGTAGGTCATAACACGTTGATAGGTGGCCCCCACATTTTTCAAACCAAAGGGCATGACCATGATAAATAAAGGTCCCCAAAAGAGTTATGAAATAAGTCTTATGTTGTGTCTTCAGGTGTAATGAGAATACGATTATAACCATTAAAACCATCCATAAGATAAATCATCTTATGGCTGTCCATGAGTTCAACAAGTTGATCGATGTTAGGAAGAGGAAAGTCATCATTAGGACAAGTGAGATTTAAATCTCGAAAGTTCAGTACAGATGACAGAGATTTCCTGAGGATTTTAGACAATGGGTATGATGTTGGAGACCCATTTTTTATATTCGATAGGATGATGAAATTAGCTAAGAGAATTTGTTTCAAATCTTCTTTGACAAGGAGATAAACGTGAGGATGCATGTTGTGAAGCTTTGATTTAACCAACTTAGCGTTAGGGATGGTGACAATGTTGTGAATGATGATGGAAGGATCAAGGCCTGACATGTCAGCATAGGACCATGTACAAAGTATTGATTATATTTGGAAAGGAAGGTAGTAAAATATTCAATATCTTGGGGATCAAGGGATTGACCCACTTTAAGGATGTTGGGCTCTTGCAGAGTCCCTATATTGATGTTCGATAGTGGATTCATTGAGAAGAGTGGATGTGTCTAGAGGTAAGGTCTTATGAATGATAGGAATCTTCCACCCCATGTAGGAAAGAATGGAATTGTCATCATGGTGCATTGAATAATTTCAATGGTAGGGGAATATTCCTCTACCATATCAGGAAATTAAAGAGGAAGGGACCTAGTTTCACCTTCACACTGATAAGTGAGTGGTCCTAAGGTGATCATGGAAATTTCTAAAAAAGATAGAAGAGATGGAATATGCTATCATTCCATTCCATGGGCTTGCCGATGGAGAAGAATTGGTTGAGGGATCGATGTTCATAGGGGATGGGGATGTAAGAGGTTCGGTGGTTTGTACTTTAAAACCCAAGTCAAACTTCTCATGGGGTTTATGAGATTGATCGATGATGAGATCGTGTACACCTTGTTCATAATGCCCCATACCAAATCCTTTCCATGCATAATGATGGAGGTAAGTGTAGGAAAAGGATTTGTTATAGAGGAAATCAAATCCATTAGCATATGGTTTGGTGTGAGATTGAGCATCAATGTGAGAAGAAGGGTGATTGACACCACCATAGATGAGATTAGTTCGAAGATGAGGTGGACCAAAAGAAATGATGTCCCCAACATTTGGTTGATACATTGGTGCTTTATTCGATCTACCAAATCTATTAGGTATGGGAAGAGCATTGAGGGAAAGAAGGCAATATTCCCCAATGAAATATTCCACATCACATTATCAATAGAATCACTCATTAGGGAGCTTGGATACAAATGAGCTGGTAGATGAGATGAGTAATTTTAGGGACAAGAACATCATTAGGTTGATAAGTCATGTGACATAATTTGAAGGGAGGAATGTTTGTGGGGATTATTATGATCTTCCCCTCATGCTCATACTTGATGTAATGATGGAGGGTGGAAGGAACACAATGCATGACACAGATCCATGGTCATCCAAGTAAGACATTATACTGAAACTCCCCTCCACGATGTAAAAGAGCTCATGAAGGAGTCTTTCACTGACGCAGATGAGAAGGATGACTATTCCCAAAGTAGGGGCAATAAGTCATTAAAAACACGAAGGAATGTGGGTGATTGGGTGACAACGAAGTTAGGAAGCTTAAGTTGATCAAAGGTATGAGATGATATAATATTGATGCTAGCTCCATTGTCTATCATTGAATATTGGATGAAGGTATCATTGATGTAGATAGTGATGAAGAGAGGAAGATATCGTGGTCTTCAGGTGATATATTGGTAATTTTGGTGTCATCAAATGAAATGGTGGTCGAAGTTATGAGCATTCCAAAAAGGACTGCAAAGGTTGAGTCTCATCACTAGTGATGGGGATGCATTATAGAGCATCAATGAGATATTGTTTATGATTGGGGAAGCTTTGGATGAGCTCATAGAGTGATCTGTTAACTTTAGGTTGATGGAGTTGTTTCACAATACTTTGTTCAATGGAATTCATTTTCAAGTGGTGTGGAGTGACTAGAATAGATACCTTGGCTTTAGATGAAGAAAATGGATTAGATGATCAGATGGAGCGGTGATGACAACTTTAGGTTTAAATTGAGTAGATGGTTGAGGGATCATAAGGTCGAGAGTAGGTGGAAATACATGAATGGCATCGATAAATAGAGGGGGGCCTTCTTTGATATTAGTAGTCCTTTGGTGGGGGGATTGCGATGAAGGTATTGGATGAAGAAGTGGACGTGGAGGTTGTGATTTCATGGGAGGAATACATGATTAGATGTGGATGGGAGGGGATGATCCTCTTCAATAAGGTCATCTTCTTTGATGATATTATGGATGAGGGTTTGGAGGGCCCTATAGTGCTCACTATTATTTCTATGGTTATGAGATGATAGGCACACACATGGTACTAGGGTGAAAACCATGTGGTGTTTTTGTCAACGTGAGTGGAAAGACTTAATATGAGGAAGAGTGATGGTACATGCTTAGATAAGACATTGAAAATTTCAGTATACAACCCAAAGGGGGTGTTTGAATAAGATTTGTGTGGGGATGGTAGATTATTTGGATGAAGGTAAGAGTGGTATCTTACTTTTATGAGGTTGTATAGGCACCTTGGACTTTGATTTGATCTTTAGAGAATAAGATGATTGTGGTTCTGATTTAGATCTAGGAGGGAGAATAGATGACTTTGATTATTGACTTTGATTGATTGATGATAGGTGATTTAGATAAAGGGGCATATTACCAAAATAGATAGGAGGTGCTCCCAAGATGGATGATGAGGCATGATATTTCTTAGGATGGTGAGGTTTAGGAGGGGGAGCTCTAAATTTTTTATGTGGATGGGTGAGAGATTTTTGAATAGGAATGCCAAGGTTTTTGGATTTTTGGTGTGATGTTTTTCCCTTGGTGGGAATAAAAATGATATCTACAGGGGGTGGTCCTTGGAGGTAGAATTGGATGATTTAGATGTAGATTTAGTTGAAGATGTAGGATTTGAAGGTGAAGGTTGTGTTGAATAAGAGGCTTTGAAGGAGTCACTGAATCTGAGGACTTCAGAGGTGTGATGTAGGAGTGGTTGAAGGTGTGGATGAGATGGGGGAATTGTTTGTGATTATATGAGGAGGAGATGTTTTCTTAGTAGGTTCAGATGTTGATGTGGGAATAGTGATAGTTATAGATGTGGTTGTAGGTAAATATATGGAAGTAGATATAGATGAAGGACTATGTGAAGAATAATTTGTGAGAGATGTAGGGATAGATACAGATAGGGGGCTATAGATGTGATTGGTGTAATAGAAGTAGATATGGTTGAGGAATCAGATGTTGATAGGAGTAGGTGTGGGGGAATAATAGGTGTGAATATGATGGGTGTTGAAGTAGGTGTGGATGCAAACAAGACTGTGGGTGAAGGAGGAGAGATATCAATGGGTGTAGTGGATGAGGGAATGGTGGGTGTAGGTGACATTGTCAATTCTTGGTTTATAGTGTTGATCGTGTGAGCATTAGGTTCCTGAGATGTATGAGGAGTGGTTTGATTATTCTTGGATGGTTGGGGAAGGGTTGTTTTAAATACATTGAAGGGGTTAATTAGGAGGTGTGTTAGGGTTATCTAATTAAGGTCACCATGATCTATGAGACTTTATACAAGATCCTTAAAGGTGCAGCACCTCTCAATGTCATGACCATGGACCTGGTGGTATTTACAATAGTGATCCTCATGATACCATGGTGGTTTGGGTCATGAATCGTCAAGAGGTTGGATGGGGGGAATTTGAATGAGATGCACAGCCATTATCTTGTCGAAAATAGAACTATAGGACTCCCTAAGAGGGGTATAGTTGGGGTTTGGCCTAGGAGCTCTTTGTGGAGGCTCTATGTGAGAAGTGGATGTAGATGAAGATTTGACTACTAATAGTGTTAGCCATTTTTTTAGATTTTTTTGTGATTGGATGGCTTGGTGAATTCATATTTGGTTTATTAGATCAGATTTTAACATGGCATTCCTCAAGGGTGCAAAGTTCAATTTTATGAGCCATGGTAAATGCCTCTTCAAAAGTTTGGAAGGATTGAATCTGAAGAGTGGAGGAAATATGCTTCGCACAAGACCAGGAAAAGATTTTGATTAGTTTGGTCTGTGGAAGAGAGAAATAAAGTTGATTGATTATGTCATGCATCTAGCGATGAAGTCTACAATAGATTCATCATCAAATTGTCTAATGGTGTAGAGATATGAAATGGTGATTTTACACGCAATGTTGATAGAAAATTTCTCTAAGAATAGTTGTGTGAGTTGAGTGAAGGAGAATAAATAATGTTGGGTAATAACATTGCACCAGTCCAAAGCAGGGCCAACCAATGACATAGGGAAGGTACGGAGATCATAAGATCTTGGTCATGAGCAATAAGGTAACATGTATCCTAAAGGCACGAAGATGTTGATGTGGGTCCTCTTTACTGTTAAACTTGGAAAATTTTGGGAGCTCCCAAGTGTGGAGGATAGGGTTTTACAGGAACCGATGGATTGATGGGTTTGTTACAAATATGTTCTTATGAGAAGGTGGTTTTAGACCCTAAAGTAGTGGCTTCAAGGTTGGTCATTCTACTTATAAAGTGTGAAGAGGGTCATTAGATGTGTGAGGATTAGAAGCAGATGGATGAGATTGTTGGATGTAAGAAGTAGATGGGTGAGATTGCGGATGAGATAGATACTGTTGTGGATAAGTGGGTGTTTGAGGGGGTGGTTGATAAGGGGGAGGTTGTTGAAGGGTTGTGATTAAATGGGTTGGGAAATAGGATGTTGTTGAGAGGTAGGGATGTAATTGGATGGGTAAGTTTGCATTTGTTGTTGTTGAGAGATGGGGATGTTGGATTGATTTTGCATGGATTGAGTGGGGATATAAGTATGGGGTGGTTGAGATGTTTGAGTAGATTGATTAGGAAGGATGTAATGAAAGGCACTCCTAAGGGGAGGTTGGTGAGTTTGGGTAGATTTTGAAGGGTGAGGTTGTGAGGTGACAACATTTGCATGGATGTGGGATGTAGAAATAGGGACCAAAGTTTGATCATGTGTTGTTCAGGTGGTGGATGAAGTAAATAGGATTCTTACAAGGTTTTGATAGGGATGCTAGTGACAACAGTGGATGAGGAAGTGATAGGTATGGAGGAAGTGGGCATGGTGTTGATATGAGGAAGATTATGAGGAATGGGATCCACCAATTGATTGGATTGGTGAGTTTGGGAATTGTAGAAGAAGGATTTATGGGAGCCAAGATTTTGTCATGCCACAACAAGGTCATTCATGTCTCTTGGGGAAAACATCAGTGAGTTGTGATGTGAGGACTTGGGTAGACTCGGATGAGAATGATAGGCATAAATCTGTTGAAGAGGGGGGTCCCTCAATGGGGAGGTTGGTATATTTATGAAGGAGATAGTCATGCAAAGCAATGGGATTGGCATCAAGGAGCTCTTGGAATTCCACACATCCACGAGGAATGGAAGGAGGTCCAAAAGTCTCTAAGGAAGCAGTGTATAGAGGTGTAGCTGTTCTAGAAGGAATGGAAACAAAGGGTTTAGTTTAAACATGGGGGTTGTTTTGGACAACTTGAGATTCATGGAGAAGAGGAATGGAAACATTAGGTTGGGAAATTACAGAAGAAGTGACCAAGGGGGTGGAAGAGATAATAGAAAGAGCTGAGGTTTTTTGGGAAGCAATGTTGGAAGTAGGAATGTTGTTGGATGACATGGCTTGTTCCATTTTTCTTTCTTGGAAACATGTAATAATGGGCATGAAAGAATAAAACAAGAAACTATGCTGATTTTTAGTATTTCAAACAAGTCACACAATAGAGTTTTAATTATCTTGATTATTAGAAGAATGTGAAAAATAAAAGAAAATGGGCTCAAAGGGGAACCTAGGAAATGGCCAAACTATGGATGGTTTCAGGTAGTTTTGGATGGCATCCTCGATATACCCAAAGGTATGTGAGGCTCAATATGTGATGACTACCGGTATGTGGCCTAATATTGGGGCTTGCCCCTCACTTCATGCACCACAACGATAAGGGTGTCGAGTGCTTATCCAATATACTGATAGTCAAAAAAATTATAACACGTCAAAACACATCATGACATCTTTCCTATTGGGTGATGAAATCTCAATAGTTCCACCTAGAAGAAGATGTTTGAGATGTGTAGATTGATGTGTGTTTTTTGGATGTGTGTGAAAGATGTGAATGCAAATAATTGACCTCATAATTAGACTATGTTGTCAAGCAACATGAAGAGGTTATTTTTAAGTCCCAAAATTGAAATGTGAAATTCGATGAATTCAAGCAGAACAAGAAGGAAAAAATGATGTAAAAAGAGAAAATAGGGAAAAATGAAGAATACCTGGATAACACTATTTTTCCTTTTGTTTTATTTTTATTTTTAGCAAGAAAATTATTGATCCAAGTGAGCAATCCACCACGCACGCAAGAAAGCAAAGAACCTCTACCCATGCGAGGTTAGTAGAAAGAGAATGGAAAATGGAAATGGAAAATAAAATGAAATAACTCACCAAATAAGGGTGGGTCCCACTGGGTGTGCCAAAATGTTGAACCAATTTTCTCACTCTTGTTTCATATTAGTGAAATGGTAACAAGAAAACAAGAAACTCCAATATGAGAGGGTTTAAAGCTACCTCTAGATGAGATGATGATAAATACAAGTGCAAAATATCCTCCTCATAGTGAGCTTGGTAACCTGCACAACAAAGAGAAACTCAACATGAAAAAGGATTAGTAGATAGGATGGTGGGTTTCTCAAAAAATGTCTGGTCCCAAGAAGTGAAAAATTATCCTAGGATGGATGTCAACCCACTTTTAGATAGATAAATTAACAATGGATAAGTGATAACAGAATCTGAAATGATACAGAAAATCAGAGATGTGCAAGAAAATATAAGATACGGATCTAGTTGTAGAAAATTCTAATCTAAACAAACCTAAGTGGGTTGATGGTGACCCAAGACTACTAGGCAAGTCGACGACGACTGGGATAGAGTAGGAAAAAATAGATGCAAAAAAGATAGATCTGAAAGCACTATTCTGAAAGCTGATTTGAACTGGAATTGATGTTGAGATGAAGCAAGGAATCTAAATCTAAATGAGAATAGAAAGGATGCAAGAAAATTAAAGAAAATATAGGTCTACTGATAGGGTCAGACGGTGACTATTTAATTGGCAATGACTGGATATGATGAAGATGATATCTGAAAGCTACACATGTGCAAAATGGCAATATTGACATATCTAAGGGACTGTAGGATCAGAAAAAAGATAGCTAGGACAGAATGGATGATAAAAAAATCAAACAAAAGTGGATTGGATTGATGGCGAATGGGTAGGGTCGACTGGGAGAAAAAGGGATCTAGGTTTTGATGGATAAAATAGATGGAAATGAAATCTTACAAAGGAAAGGGATGAAGATGGACTAATACAAAGGTAGAGCTCCAATATGGCCGAGGAACCTGTAAAACTGAAAACAAAATGATGATGGGATGGTAATGGTGGAAATTCCAAGCATGTAAATATGTGATACCAAGAAATAAAAGAATCCAAATCTCCAAGGGTGATGGAAAATATCTCCAAAGTAGCTCAAAGATGATGATAGCAACTACAAAGAAGAGTGAGAAATGAAGGAAAGATCGCAAGAAAGATCAAAGTCTCCAAAGTTACATCCTAGAAGAAGGAGGGGTATGGTTGTATTTATAGGGTCGATAGTGACCCAGATGGGTCACCGGAAACTACAGTGGTCTGTTGATTTGGGCAGTGGAAGAATGACTAATCTCAAGAAAAATAGCCGCTTATGAAGCAAGATTAGGGTTTTGGGAAGTAAATGTGAGCTAGGGTTGTCTTAGGAAGGATGAAAGGGTAGGTGAGAGGTAGAAAACATTAAATAAAGGATAGAGGGGAGGTAAAATTATTAAATGAAGGCCTAGGGAGGACAAAATGGGGCATTTAGGGAGGATAAATGGATTATATGGGGATTTAGGATTAATTAATGGTAATTATGGATTAATTAAGGGAAGATAAATTAATTATGTGATTAGGATATAATTAAGGTGGAAAATAACAATTAAAGGGATAAATAAGATTTTAGGAGGGAAAGGGGGATGTAAATGAGAAGATAGGTATGCATGTCATGATGACAAATGGGGAACACACATGGGAAGGAGAGAAATAATACCAAAAATTGGTGTCTGCATGGAAATTGCTAAGATTTAAATACCATGTGAATGGTGAGCCATGCAGTGTAACATGAGGGAGGAAATAACAAGATAAACTACTTGGAAAATGATGTAGAGGAATATTGGTTGGGGTGTAAGAAGGTGAGTGTAAGGAGTTTTGTAGCCTGGGACACACACAGAAGAGAAAAGCGTGAAAAAGCCAAAAGTACTTAAAAGAAAAAAGCAGTGGTAGGTGGAGTGCAATTTATGAGATATATTTTTTGAAATACTACAAATAGTACGTGGGAAAATTATTTCTTACCCTTCCTTTAAGAAATTTTCATTTGAGCAATTGAAGAGAAAATTGTGATTAAGTGTAAAGAGCTAGTGTGAAGAACAAACCAAAGAATTGAGATGAGCCAAAGAAAATTGTGCATGACCTTGAGTTTGAGATCTTCTTCGTTGGAAGTGGAAGCATGAAGAGGAGTGAAAGAAATAAATGATCACAGATTGAGGTTCGAAGAGTTTGAGCTCAAAGATCTAGGGCATGAGGCTTGGAGACCAAGCTACGACACAAAGTTAAAACATCAAGAACAAAGGTTTGAGTAAGTGAAAGGGTTGATTGAGGAACTTGGACCCCCAGCACTAGGGACAAAATTTTGGTAAGTAAATTTTAACACCCATGACACGTAATTTGTTAAGTTTTAAGTTTTGAACATTTGAAAAGTGAAACAATTGCACCTAAGAAGGCCTCCATAGTCAAGAAATCACCCAAGAACACGAGAAAGAAGAATTTTGTTGATGATGCACCTGAGGAATAGTTATTTGAAATTAAGTACCCTAGAAGTAGTGGTAGGGAAGCCATGGGTCTCACATTTGATAAAATTTAAGATACGTGAGTATAACCATCACATAGAGGCACATAAAGGAGAAATAAGAAAATATTTGATAAAGGAATTGGCCTAGAGGACGTTAGAAGGATAAATGGTTATTGATGACAAGGTCAAAAAGGACCTAGAGAGTGCATGGATTTTGAAATTGTATGAACTGTCTTATTTTTTGAAGAAATATTTCCTCTACCATTGGTTAATGCCAAGGGTGCATGAAGAATTATTCTAGTTTGCAGGAAGGAGGATGTGCATAACTGCACAATTGATTAGAAGGGTAACTGGATTGCGTAGTACCAGAGAAGAAATTGGTCTAGACTTGGAGGATAACACGTCAGTTGAGGCTACAACTAATATTTTCAACTATCAATGATGGCAGCATGCATTCACAATCACTAGCATAACCAATCCAGGAAAAATGGTAGCAACATGCCTGGTGGGTTGCAAGTTGGGCGTGTAGGAACATTGGACTAAGGTAAATAAGAAATGATTGCATGTTGTGAGAAAGATGGTGCACAATACCCTCTACAACATTGCACTATACATTGTTGAAGGAATAATTGAGAAGGAAAAGGTCCAGGTAAGTAAAGGTGAAAATATAACCTAGGGAGAAATTCTACTGTTGATTTTATTTTGGGAGATCGGGGTACTTGATGACTCAGAGGATAAGATATAGGTCTATCCATTGGAAAAGATGTCTCTAGTGCAAAGGTTTGCAGAGTTCACATGTGATGGGGCAATAACAAGCCCTTACAAAATGTGTGTGGATAAGTGGTATAAATGATTGTATGAAGTATTCAAAAATGAATGGTGCTCACCTAAGGATATGCCTTCACTGTTAAGTGGAAAATAAGAGTTTGCGGTGCACCAATTTTTTTTCCTTGGCTAGTTCATACTAAGTAATGGGGAAATAGGCCAATGGTGCAAGTTTTCATTACCTTCACAATAAAATAATTTTAGGCCGCATTGAAACGCGTTAAGGATGCATGTAAGTTAAACTTCAATGTAGAAAATGTTGATTCATATTATCATACATTGCACTAGACATATGTGTATCCATCTAAATTAGTGTATGTAGAGATAATTGTATCATACAACATGGACCTAAGTACCATTACTGTCATAGTGGGTAAGAGTGCATACAAGGTATATATCTACCTTAGGTGCAAGTTGAAGGATTGAAAATATATTGACACGCAAGATGTTCACCTTCCAGAACCCCCACAGAAGCAGCAAATAGTGCGAATTGCAAAGAGAGGGGCGCAAAGAAACACCCTTTAAAAAAGAAGAGGTAAAAGGGGAAGAATAATAAGATGAGGAAGATGAGGATATTTCCTTAGACCAAATCTGGAGGAAGTATATGCACTGATAGCGAAGGGAAGAGAGAAAAGACATGAGTATCTCAGAGACACCCAAGAAGTCTCCTTTAGTCATGCTAACCAAACCAAGTCTGGAAAATAAAAAAGACAATCCCAGTGAATATGAATTTATGGGTAATTCATATTTATGAAGATGAGGATGAATTGGATAAAAAGGAGGCCAAAGAGGTAGTGCGCAATGAGAATCCAATCCACAAAGAAGAAGAACCTAAAGACAAGACCGTATAGGATAATGAGGCAATGCGTGACGTGTGTAAATAAGGCTCAAAGGGTGATGAAGAACATGAAGAGGAGCATGAGGTAAAGCATAGAGAAAAGGAGAAAGGTGATGGAGAGAATCCTACTAGGGAGTACTTATGCACTACATGAGGTGATGGAAGCAACGCGCCCTTGAACATTACGTAGGAGATGCCCAAGGGAAATCAGGGCAAAAGAAAGAGAAAACAGGAACCCCTAGAGGAACCTCAAATTTATTTCATTGATGAGTAAACAAAGGTGTTGAGGGCCAGGTTCCAAATCATAGTGCTAAAGGAGGAATCATTTGGTTGGGAATTTCTTAATCAAGATACAACACTGATGCACACAAAGAAGATGCTTTATTTGAGTATGCAAACACATATGGAAGAACCAAAATTTGAAGTAAGTAAAGACTCATACTCCAAGATGAAGTTGAAGGAAGAGCTAGAAAAGAGCTTCCCTATTATTGACCTTACTGAGCTTACTGATGAGCAAGCCTCCAATGTGCTGAATAAGATGGCAGCCAAAGTTGGGTGTAGAAACATAGACAAAGGGGATGTAATAAGAGTGATGCAAAAGGAAAAGGAGAGTAAAGATAAAGAAATACATAGAATCAAAGAGGGGATAAGATACGCGAAGAAGTGGACCGAAGATGCCGTTGATAGAGCAGGTGATATAATAAAAAGCATTACTAGCACATGCGCTAAGTTACTGGAGCAAGCACATAATGTATATGCCACAGTGTTGGATTATTTGGAAGACCTGGTACACATGATATTGATGGAGAGGAAGAGTGGGAGATCGCCAATGGTTGAAGATTTATTCAAGTTGAAGAAAAAGAATAAGGAGACAATTGACTAGAAAATAGACAAAATATGAAGCTCTGATCGCAGAGGTAAAGGTGGCCACGAAGAAGGTAGAGCACACATTTGACAATTTCTAAGATTTTGAACCCATCCGTAGAGCACATACCACCAAGGAAGAGGTAGAGATGAATAAAATACATGACACTCTGAAGGATAATAAGGCTTGGTGTGAGAAGGTCATGCAAGAGGTTACAGAGAAAAGGGAGCTAATAAAGGCCATTAAAGACACTCTTGCTGACATAATCAAAGAGATATACTCAAAGGTATTGCAGAAGATGGATGCACTAGAGGGTGTGACCATAAACCTGGATGTGGTGATGAAGGAGTTAAGGGAGAAAAATGACAAGCTGGCCCTTGAGAAAATATCTGGTATTGTTGAGGTTGCACCAAAAAGGCTACTAAGGAGCTCAAAGGATGGAAGGAGTTAGAGAATATTTTGAACAAAGAGTTTCTAGAGCTTCGCCAACCACCTTAGGCTTAAGTTTGGATGCACACATATATGACAGATTCTTATTCTTTGATTCATTGGGTAAATACCCCTCACATCCTTTATTATTTCAATCTTCAGTAATTCTTTGGAGGAGCATTCTTTGTTCATGATATTTTCGAGGGCGGACAATACTCCTAATGTGGACCAATGATGGTCAAAGAAAATAGCTAAGTACTAAGCCATACACAAGACTTGGAGACTATGTATGGGAGCGTGTGTACAAATGAAGAGAACATGAATAGGGAAAGGCACGGAAGTGAACACAACATGCATAATAGTTCGATGTGCAAAAGATCACACACACACATGTTGGATATTCGAGACTTAGCTAATTTTAAGGATGTGGCTAAAAATAGACAAAAATCAAGTTGACATGACACACAAGCAAGGACTATAAATAGTACAAAGCACGTGCATAAAAATAAAAAGACGACACTTGGAGAAAACCTATTTATAGGGATTAAAACATGTTAAAACAAGCTATTTATAGCTTGATCTATTGTTAAGACAAGGTTGTAAAAGCATGTAAATTATTGTTAGTACACCTATTATTAGGAAAACACATGCAAACGGTGAATGGAAAGACCCCACCGTGTATAAGTAGGTAATATAGTCTTGTATGTGAGAGAATTATGAGGTGATCTTGAGTTCATAGGTGGGAGTTGATGCTGAAGTTTATAACGAAGGTTTATATGCATGCATGGTCCTGCGCATAAGTGTAAGAAAGTTATGTAATCAACCCGTTATGTAATGCAATTTATTACGATAGATAATTGTGTTTGGGTATCAAACATTACTGTATCTGAATATGGTATAATGGGAATATAAGTGATTTTGATCATTATTTATGTTGATTAAGTTTCCTTATTATATGTGTTTATGATTTTTCATATTATGTTGTATCCTTTTGCATTTATGGTTATGATGAATCTGCATGACTAACATCTTGATAATCAAACAAAGGAGGGACCTGGTGGTTGCGTGCGCTTCAGGTGAGTGTTCAGACTCTGTCTGGATGAAGTGCTAGTGAGCTTAGATAGGTATTGGCTAAAAAATAAATACTACATATTCCATGCATATTTCTACCTTTTTTATTTTCACGAAACATTTAGACACACCGCAAGATCTCTTGTTTATGCTAATTGATCTTGATTTATTAGCCTTGCCTACTACATGCGACTGTACTATCAAAATTTTAGCTAGGAAGACTGACATGCACATTTGTGATTGTCATCATATTAGTGCTCACGATGTTTATCATTGTTAAGAATTAATCTCTCAAATACAAACATTAAAAGCTAAAGTTATGTTTAAAATAATTCATAGTGTCTCCATGCAAATGAAATGATCATATCCTACTGATGTAGGAGAATCCAACAAAAACCCTTGATTTGAAACTTTTACGAGAAAAATTTATACACATGAAAGATATTGGTAACATGTCCCACTTAATTCAGATACAAATAAGAACATTTGTGCATATCATTCATTACACACATTTGGTCTTACTCACTTAGATATCATGCTTCTCCTTTCCTCATTTTGTGACTTTCAAAAATACATTATGTCACTTATCATATGTGGCTTACGTGTTATTCCAACTAAAGTATGGGTTTCGCTTTATCCTCATCCCACACCTATTTCCCTTATAAGATCTTGGTTACTCCATTTGAAAGGCACTATTGATGAGCACAATCACAATATTATGTTTCCCTAACTTCACATATTTATTATGATTTGACATGATAGTCTTTGTGATTACCAGTGTAATACAACACATTGAAAATACACTATGGTAGAAAAAAGTCCACCCTATACTAATGAAGAGTAAATTATGACACTATACCACCTTCACAAAAATAGGATAGTTAAACGATTCTTACTTCTGTAAGCTTTATCATATGGATGAGTAAAACTTGTAGGATTTGATTTGGATGCATATTAATTTCTTGATGTTGAATATCACACCTTTATACAAATATAATATTACAAAAATATAAAAACATTCAAATAATAAATAAGAACAAAATAATCATATAATATCTTAATACACAATCATGACTTCCATATGACTTAATTTGACAATTATTTACTTTGCACATGTTATTTGTCATATGGGTTGATATATAATATATTATATATAATTTTTACATAGATGCATTCATGAGATATTTTAAGCATAATGAAAGACATATAAATGACTATACAATTCTTAGATGTTAGTTTTCTCCTCTTACCTAAATGACCATTTAACATCCGGGGGAATCTTTTATGCTACCAGGTGTTAATTTTTCATTACATAACACTATTTCACATTGTCATTATGCTAATTTCATATATTATACACAATGATATTTATTTGAACTAATACAACTAATACATGTGTTTTATGCATCTCTAGCATCTCTTGCTCTATGTGTCTTTGAGCTACTATTGCTATTGTATTTACTTTCTTGCTTGTATGCTTGTTTTCATATATGTGGCATATGGCCTATGATATGCTTGTATTTACAATACTTTGGTGCCCCTTTTTTTGGCCTTGGTTTCCTTTTTTCATGTTTGTTTTTGTGTGTGACACTCACGTGTCTCTTGCATGTGCCTCTTTTCCTTTTCTATAATTAACATATGTGAAAATGCATATGTAATTGTTTGTGTAGACATAAAATTATGCACTTGGTTACATTTCCAAGTCCATAAAAACATACTAGCATTCATATGAATCCTAATCAAGAAAACAAGTAATTAACGAATATATTTGGCCTTTTGTCTTAGTTTCTTGTCGTCTATCCGGTCTTTCACACTGTACAACCCAGTCAAAAGTTTACTTTCCTATCTTTTATGACTTCGGACACCAGCGTCCAACCAGGACACCCACACCTAGGCACCCTCGTCCCCTCTGGGCAGCCCCGACCTCTTTCCACTTTACTTGCTCTTTTTTGGGCCTCGTTTATCTTTTGGGCCTCTTATTTTCTTATGAGTTGGCCTTCCAGCTATCAATAACAAAATTTAACCAAGGGAATCATACAAATACAAAACTATGTGACCAAAATAAAGGATCAAACTCTAAGCATCATTACTATCACCTAATCTTGTATTCAAAAGGATCCTAAAACACTTCAAAGCATCCATTTGGAATTCAATCAAGGGATAAGGGATTACATTTTCTACATACACAACATAGGAAGGGGAAGTTCATTTTTCTATCCACACATTATATTTACATTGCTACATCTAGCTAGCCCCCGTTATCAAATGCACTTGCATAAGGGCATCCTAAGGCGTAATTTCTACACACACACACATAAGAACTACATGGAGCATGAGATGTAGTGAAACACTCAGTTGTAAGTTCACTCTGTCAGCTGATTTCCGGGGTCAATTCGACTCCCCATATTACATCTTGATCTGTTGAGTTGTGGAGCTCAATTACTTCAGTTTAACATGTAATGGAAACTTGCTGGAAAATACAGTAACCGTCATTGGTTAGAAGGGAACCGACATCAGTCACCCAAGACTGACATTGGTAAGGTATGACTGACATCTGTTAGGCAAGGGAGGAAATCTGACAGTGGTTAGGGATAACCGGCATTGGTTACCTGTTCGAGGATGTTTTAATTAACTCTCGAGAATTAGATCTATTTTTAGCATTAAAGTATTTCTATTGATTGTAATTACATGTATAAGTGCCCTAAGTCTATAAACGACTATATAAGCATAAAATTTAGGGTTTAGAAGTAAGAAAAAAGATGATTAACAAGAATTAGAAAGAGATTTAAAAAGTTGGTGAGAGAGAGAATTCTTGGTGATGAAGCAAAAACTTGATAGAAAGAAAGTACTGTACATCTGAGAGGTGTGGAAGATTATAAATCTTTATTGTATATCTTGTCAAAGATTTGGATAATAGATTGGCTTGTTTCTTATTGGACGTCCACATTGGGTGAACCATGTTAAATCTGGTGTTGATTTATGTCTCTTGTTTTGTATATTTCTTCTAGTAGAATATCCACTTTTATTTGCATGTATGCTTAGATATGATATATTGTCTGTACAACCGGTGTGCTAACCCCAACAACTGGTATCAGAGCTTTGTTTGAGGGTTTTGTGTGTTGACATATTTACTCACAGAGGGTTTTCTGATTGAGTGGGAGCTACAACAATTAGCAAAAGAAAATCAAATACAAGGTAGAGAAATTTGACGGCTGAAATTATCAATTATGGAAGATGCAGATTGAGGATTATCTGTATCAAAGAGATTTGTACTTACCGTTGGATGAGAAGTCTAGACCTACGAAGATGACTGATGAAGAATGGAATATTCTTGACAGAAAGGCTTTGGGATCTATAAGATTGAGCCTGAGCAACATCCGTGGCTTCCAATATTACAGAAGCGGCTTCTACGGTAGACTTAATGAAATCTCTTGCTAATTTATATGAAAAACCTAGTGCTTCAAATAAAGTTTATTTGATGAAGAAACTATTTAGTTCTAAGATGCATGAAGGTGGATCTACATCTAGTCATTTGAATGATTTCTGATCTATTGTAAATTAGTTAAAATCGGTTGTTATACCATTTGATGATGAAGTAAAAGCACTTTTATTCTTATGTTCTTTGCCTGATAGTTGGGATAACTTGGTAATGGTTGTTAGTAATACAACATCTGCTAATAATATTTTGAAGTTTGATGATGTGGTTAGTATAATCTTGAATGAAGAAATTCAGCAGGAAGAGTACAGAGGAATCATCATCTGGAAATGCTTTGAATGTAGAAAGTAGGGGCAGGCAGAAGGAGAGATCCAAGAGTAAGAGTAATGGGAAATCAAAGTCAAGGGATAACAGATATAAATCCATGAAGTAAGGGAATTACTTGTTGGAAATGTGGAAAGAAAGGACATGCAAAGAAAGATTGTTGGTCAAAGGATAAAGAGAACCAACACCCAGACAAAGGTAAAGAAGCAAATCTTGCTTGCATCAGAGGTAATGCAAGATGCTCTTATTCTTTCTTTAGATAGTAGAATTGAATCATGGGTTTTAGATTCAGGAGCTTCTTTCCATGCAACCCCTAATAAGGGTTATTTCAGAAATTATGTCCAGGGTAATTTTGGGCATGTTTATTTGGGTGATGATGAACCTTGCAGTATTACTGGTAAAGGGGAAGTTCATCTAAAATTTCAGAATGGAAATACATGGGTATTGAAAGATGTGAGGCATGTGCCAAGCCTCAGGAGGAATCTTATTTCTGCAGGGAAACTAGGTGAATCTGGTTGCATGGTTACTTTTATAGGAGACTCTTGGAAAGTCACCAAGGGTGCTTTTGTTGTGGCAAGAGGTAAGAAGGTAGGAACGTTATATTTATCTACCTATATTACTGATTCCTTTTCTACATTATCTACTTCAGATTCAGATGCATGTATGTGGCATAACCGGTTGGGTCATATGAGTCAAAAAGGAATGCAGATCTTAAAGGCTAAGGGTAAGTTATCAGATTTGAAAGATTTAGATCTTGATTTCTGTGAGCATTGTATCTTTGGAAAGTAAAAGAGAGTGAGATTTCTCAAAGTTGGGGCAACTAAGAAGGAGCAAAAAATTAGAGCTTGTACACTCAGATGTGTGGGGACCAACTCAGGTAGCTTCTCATGGAGGATCCCAGTATTATGTTACTTTCATTGATGATGCTACAAGAAAGGTATGGGTTTATTGTATTAAACATAAATCTAATGTTTTTGAGACTTTTAAAAGATGGAAAGCCCTTGTTGAGAATGAATCAAATTCTAAGTTAAAGTGCCTTAGATCTAACAATGGTGGTGAATACTGTAGCAAGGATTTCAATGATTATTGTTCAGTGAATGGGATACGTAGAGAAAGAATGGTTCCAAGAACACCATAGGAGAATGGTGTTACAGAAAGAATGAACAGAGACAATCATGGAACATGCTAGAAGTATGAGGATACATTCTGGATTGCCCTTGTAGTTTTGGGCAGAAGCAGTTGATACAATGGTTTATTTGATTAACTATGGGCCTTCAAGTTCACTAGATGGAGGAATACCAGAGGAAGCTTGGACCGGAAAAGAGGTAGATCTTTCTTTTCTTAAAGTTTTTGGTTCATAAGCTTTTGTGCATGTTGATAAGGAAAATAGGAAAAAAGTTGGATGCAAAATCCAAGAGGTGCACTTTTCATTGGTTATGGATCTGGTGATTTTGGTTTCCATTTTTGGGATTTAGAGAATTATAAAATTATTAGGATTCGTGATGTTGAATGGAATGAAAAGAGAATGTACAGGGATCAAATTTTGGTACCCAAGGATGAACCGGTTGAGAAGTTTGTGAATGAAAATGAACTCTCGGATTTAAAAGAATTACCGACAGGGTTACATAGTAACTAGTGTCAGTTGACCCCTAACCAACACTGGTCAGATGAACCGGTATAGTTACAGAGGATCCAAACCGGCATCGTTAGCAGAACCGATGTCGGTTAGAGGTGACTAGCGTCGGTCACTGTCAGATTTGGATAGGAATGTCCAAGAGGTCCAGATTGAGCCTCCGGTACCCCAAACTCCTATGAGAAGGTCACAAAGGGTAAGTAAACTTCCAGAAATATTTACACCTTCTCTATTTTATTTATTATTGACTGATAATGGTGAACCAGAGAGCTTTGAAGAAGCAATGCAGGATAAGACTCACATTCAGTGGGAGCATGACATGGATGAGGAGATGGAATCCTTGGAAACAAAACCAGACTTGGGATTTGGTTAAGTTGCCAGTAGGTAAGAGAACATTGTAGAACAAGTGGGTTTACATAGATTAAGGAAGAAGAGGGTGGACAAAAAAGGTACAAGGCAAGGCTTGTAGTAAAGGGATTTACACAGAAAGTAGGTATTGACTTTGGTGAAATATTTTCTCCTATTGTTAAGATGACTTATATTCATACTGTATTGAGTTTAGTTGTAGTAGAAGATTTGAATTTAGAGAAACTAGATGTGAAGACAAATTTCCTTCATGGTGATTTGGATGAAGAGATTTATATGTAGCAGCCACTTGGGTATGAAGTCAAGGGTAAGGAGAAACTAGTGTGCAGGTTGAAAAAGAGCCTATATGGGCTCAAGCAAGCTCCAAGGAAATGGTACATGAGGTTTGATAGTTTTATGCATGAGCATGGTTACTTGAGATGTGAATCTGACCATTTTGTTTATTTCAAGAAGCTTGAAAATGGGAGCTATATTATTTTGTTACTGTATGTGGATGATATGCTTATTGCAGGATCTAGTATGCAGGACATTGGTGAGCTTAAGAGAAAGCTAGCTCACACATTTTCTATGAAGGATTTAGGAGCTGCAAAAAGAATCCTTGGCATGCAAATACATAGAGACAGGAAAAACAAGAAATTGTATTTGTCTCAGGAGGATTATATCTACAAGGTGTTAGAAAGGTTCAACATGCAGAATGTAAAACCTATTAGTACACCTATGGCTGGACACTTCAAATTGAGAAAATATCAGTGTCCTTCATCACATGAGGAGGTCAAATACATGACACAAGTTCCATATGCTTCAGCAGTTGGAAGTCTCATGTATGTTATGGTTTGTACCAGACCAGACATTGCACAGGCAGTGGGAGTTGTGAGTAGATATATGGCTAATCTAGGTAAAGAGCATTGGAAAGTAGTCCAATGGATACTTAGGTATTTGAAAGGGACATCTAGCATGCAGTTATGCTATGGAGGTTTAGATATTTCATTACGTGGCTATGTTGATTCAGATATGGCTGGAGATCTGGATGGTAGGAGGAGCACTACTGGATATATTTTCACAGTAGGTGGAATGGCAGTTAGCTAGATTTCAAGATTGCAGAAGGTTGTGGCTTTGTCTACTACAGAGGTAGAGTATGTTGCAGCTACAGAGGCTAGCAAGGAGATGATATGGATGAGTAGGTTCATGGAAGAGTTGGGAAAGGAGCAAGGTGATTGTAAACTGTTCAGTGACAGTCAGAGTGCAATTCATTTGGCAAAGAACTCAGCGTTTCATTCGAGAATGAAACACATTCAGTTGAGGTATCACTTCATATGACAAGTATTGGAGGATGGACAATTGAATCTGGAAAAGATTCATACGAGAAAGAACCCTGTAGATATGCTAACGAAGCCATTAGCAAAGGAGAAGTTGGAGCTACACTCCACTTCTATTGGTCTTCGAGTTTGAGACTTGAAGAGGAAGAAAAAAAGCTAAGGAAGAATCCAAGAATGACACTGTACAGGTATGGTGCAATAATTAATCTCCAAGTGGGAGATTGTTGAGTTGTGGAGCTCAATTACTTCAATTTAGCATGCAATGGAAACTTGCTGGAAAATACAGTAACTGATCATCGGTTAAGGGGAACCAGCATCGGTCACCCAGGACCAGCATCGGTCAGGTATGACCAGACATCAATTAGGAAAGGAAAGGGAGGAACCGAAGCGGTTAGGGATAACCGACATCGGTTACCTGTGCGAGGATGTTTTAATTAACTCTCAGGAATTAGATCTATTTTTAGCATTAAAGTATTTCTATTGATTGTAATTACATGGCTAAGTGCCCTAAGTCTATAAATGACTATATAAGCATAAAAGCTAGGGTTTAGAAGTAAGAAAAGATGATTAACAAGAATTAGAAAGAACTTGCAAAATTTGGTGAGAGAGAGAATTCTTGGTGATGAAGCAAAAGCTTGATAGAAAGAAAGTATTGTACATCTGAGAGGTGTGGAAGATTATAAATCTTCATTGTATATCTTGTCAAAGCTTTGGATAATATATTGGCTTGTTTCTTGGTGGACGTAGCCCACACTGGGTGAACCATGTTAAATATGGTGTTGATTTATGTCTCTTGTTTTGTATATTTCTTCTGGTAGAATATCCACTTTTATTTGCATGTATGCTTAGATATGATATATTGTCTATTTTTCGTAGTCACAAGCACCTAGTAGAGGTCGTTTGTGTCCAGGCACCCCTATCCAGCCATGGGCACTCGTGTCCATCTTGTTTCATGACCTAAATTTTTTATTTTGAGCATTGATGACATTGATCACCTCTCGTGCAATAGTTTTCCTAGCTCAGACCAATCCCAAACAACGTGTAAATCAGCTAAGTCCATTAATCCCTCTCTTACACTTAGGGTTTCATATTTATTAGCTTATTGTTTGTTTCAAATTTGTACTTTAGAATTTATTATCTTGCCTAACTTTGCAATTAGGGTTTTATAAAAAGTCCATTTTTTTGTTAAATCAGTTTGCTACCATTCTTCAATACTTGTATGCATTTTCTCTCCATTTTTCCTTATATGTTTGATTGCCTCTGTAGTTTTTTATTAGTATCCTTTGCTGTTATGTCTTCATGCCACAATTTTTACCATGCACTCTTTTGGAGGAAAAATATCTCTATGGTGGAAACCTATAACAATGCCTCAATGTTATCCAAAGTTGACTATCTACTACATTCAAAAGGAACACGCATCACTTATTTTGATTTATGTGATCTATTTGCACATATCACTTGCCTCAAAAGAGGGGGGGTTTAATGGGGTTAATATCCCATTAAAAATGTGCAATTTAGGATTAATAAAAAATATTAAACTCAATACATAATACAAGTACATAGGGAATACAGACAATTAAGAATTCACATAGGTAAAAAATAATGTAAAAAGGGATGGAATAGACGGACGTTGTTAAATATGGAAGGTTTTATATTAGGAACTTTTTAAGTGAAAAATTCAGCATTTTATGGAACATACATACATACATACATGCATGCATGCATATATATATATAGGAATAGTTGGCACAATTCAAAATAGAGTTTGCTGAATTTTGGTATAGAATGCGGGGGCATGAGTATACTTTGTTACCTTTTGAATTTGTTCATCTTGAGAAATTTTACACTATATAGTATGGGGGCATGGACATCCTCTTTATTATTTATTTCAACATTTCATACTTGATACACACGAGACATTGCATAGTGGGGAATGAATATAATTCATTCCCTTTCGACATTGCACTATATTACACACTAGGAGCTATATTCGTACATACTCGTGTGGTTCATTTGTAGAATTATTTGGAATGAACGCAAATTCTTGTGACACCCTTATTTAAATAAATAGAGAGGATTTTTGTGTGACAATAAATCCATGTAACATCGACCCTTACTTAGAAACTTCTTGGGACTATTAGAAACCCCTATGATACCATTATTTTTGTATTAGGTCAAGAAAACCCATTTCCATTATGGATATGACATCTCTATCAACAAATTGGGGATTTATCACTATCAATCCTCCAACATATTAGTTCCAATTTATTTCACAAAGCACAACATCAAGTATTTTCTCCTTTGGCAAGACAAATATGTGTACTCTTTTGCTTTCCAAAATTTACAAATTTCAATCTCAGTTTTCAAAGTTGAAAATACATTTTCAACTATGAGTTAAAGTTCAAATCATTTTACGGACATTGACTAAAATTTGTGTTGTAGGTTTCACTATGGATATTGTGTCAACACTCAAGCAAATCAAGCACCTCGAGAAAAAGCGAAGTGTGTTTACACACTTAGGTATATTTTCTTGTAAGCATGTAATTTCAATTCATACTTAATGGGGGGAATACAAACACCTAAATTTGGTAATTTATCATTTGGAAATGAAAACATTGGTTTTATCCCTAAAATATGACTTATGCATAAATATTGACCTTAATTGCATGTCATTATCCCTATCACATGATTTTTTTCCATTTTACCACTGCTTAGTTTCTCACATAACTACTTGCAATAGTCTAAAGTAGTATATTCCTCCAAGGCATCATTCCAAAAAATTTTCAAAACCCCCTCACCTACCTATATGTAACTGTCCAATGGTTTAATCCAAAACTTGTAGTTTCATCCCAACTACCCAACACTCACCTTATCTAATATATATCTATCTATGGGTTGGTAATTTCCTCATGGGTCAACCTTAATGTGAAATTATACATATAAACCCCTATATAAGTAAGTTATATTCACTTATTTACCTCACATGGTACATTCAAGAAAATATCATTCCCAAAGAGTTCTAAATATCCTAAGTTCCTAAAAAGAAGCAACACACTCTAGGAGCATTCCCTTATACAGGTCTAGAGAACACTCAAAAAGGTTATAGAGTCATTCTTCCCAAGATATAGATCATATAATTCAATTCAAACTAACCATGCCAAGCCATTTTTGCTCATCAAATGATCAAATTGTCGAAGCTAGGTTGCATCTATATAAATATCACAAGCTAGGTGGATAATTGTGTGTACTTTAATGCCTATTCAATGTATTGATAATGTAATAAATGTACATATTACACTTTAATCCAACCACTAACCTTTTTGATAGGTAGTTTTACTCATGATTATGGTTTGAAGCTATTTTACATCATACATAGGGTTTCACACATGTGCAACTCCTAAGGTTTTAGAGCGAAACCACATCACAATCAATTTCAAGGGTATAAAAAGTCTTAGAGAACTGTCTCATGGCCATATGGAGCCATTCACCGTGTACATGATGGTTTGATAGTTTTATACAACCCCAAAAAATTTTACCTTCTTTGTTTCTAATCCAAGTTTAAGAGACAAAGCACTTGTATATCATTTATAGCCTGCATAATCATGCAACATTGTCATATCATCATCCAAGGCCTATAATCAACTAATTACACAATATTACTTGTGTTTTCACCTTCTTAAGAATAATTATCAATATTATATCTTATAAATTACTAATAATAGTATATTTTTAATCTAAACATTGATTTCTAATTAACAATTTAATACTACCCTTTTCTAATATTTAGTCCTATGAATATAAGAGACCACATTAATCCAACACTTATTTATTTACGTTCGAATCAATTTGGGAGAATGATCAACTTTAAGGCTAAATACAAGAGCTAAATACAAGAGCTCCTTGATTAGGGAAAGATAAAGTCTCACTCTTTGCCTTGTGGGAATTTATAGTTATTGCGATGGGATATGATGACCCTGCAAAAATTATCGTGCACTTAACAAGATCATAGAGAAGAATAAAAACCCATTTCCATGTATTGAAAAACTTCTAGATGAGTCATGAAGCAGACAATTATTCATCAACATATACCTAAAGTAAAGTTAACATAAAGTTCCATTCCATCTTAAATACATTTTTAGTATAACTTTTAAGACACAAAAACGATTGTACAAATGGTTGGTTATGAATTTAAACTTGAGCAATGTGCCTTTAAAATTAATACAATTGATGGATGATTAACTCAGTATTTTTCCTCAATTTCATCATTGGATACTTAAACGACATACTCATCTTTAATGAGACTTTGGGAGGAGCAAATGGAATTGGAGCACATTTCGTGTGTCTTAGAGAACTTACACAAATATGAGTTGCAAGCTAAATTTATAAAATTTAATTTAGCACAATGCAAATTCAATATATGGGCTACATAATTGACCACACAAAAATCCATGTAGATACACACAATATCAAAGTTATTTAAGATTGACCTACTATGGCTAATCTCATAGATTTGAGGATTTTTCTTGGACTCACAAATTTTTACCACATGTTTGTCCTAGGTTTCTCACACATATCATGGTCCCTTAACTAGATACACAAAATATAAATTTTATTGGAATCATGCTCAAAAATGTGTTTTTGAGGTTCTCAAGTAATGTCTCTGCACAACACATGTTTTTGTGATTATGAAAAATTACATGTTCCTTCAAAATTTACATTGACATATTTGACTATGAACTTGTTGCAGTACTCACGCAGCATGGACATTTGGCCACATACCACTTAGAGGCATTTGATGATGCAATGTAAAGATACTTAACCTATGAAAAGGAGTTGTATATTATTACGAAAGTGATTGATCAATGGAATCACTCCATATTAGGTAAGGAGATAATTATTCATTTTGATCATGATCCACTTTAGTTTATACAAATACAAAATAAGTTGGAGAATGTGTGACACATGAGTGGATGAATTACCTACATTAATTATATTTCGTGATAAATACATGGAAGGGAAATACAAAAATGAAATCAATATAATTAGTTGACCACCGGTTCATGTGCTCTTCCCAATGATGGATGCAGGTGGCTAGAAATTTCCATATTGGGTTTCTCTCCTACTCAATTGATAAGGACTATGCAGATTCCTATACCATCATTATATAGGGTGAATGATCTTAGGAGCTCTGCTTAGGTAATAAAATTATTTACAAGCTTGGCCATATCTATATAACTAATGGTTCACCTTATTAGAGACAAAGGAGGGAGTTATACTATACCAAGAAATTAAGAATATTTGGTTTTACAAAGACTCTAGTACCATTGAAGTGGTTATACATGCATACATATGTGAGTACCACATTAAGTCATGAATTCATTATTAGACTACCTAGGCCACAAATATGAAGCTAGGAATTTAAAAACATATAGTGTTTCGTATAGACCTTGAGAACCCATCAATAAGGTCTACATGACTATACTTCTTGTGATAAAGTGCCACAATAATATGGTTTTTTTTGTAATAGATAAGTTTTTGAAGATGACAATGATGCTTCCTTGTGAGAAAAGCATTTGTGTAGCTGACATTACTAATACATTATTCTCTAATGTATAAGTCCACTTTGGACTCTCAACATCCATCATATCTGACTAAAATCCACATTTTATCGATCATTTATAGAAATAATTATGGGAATGTATGGGTATATAGTTCTATTACTTGACAATGTTTCATCCTTAGAAAAATAGACAAAAAATGAAATCTACTTTATCTTCTATACATGTAAAATTGTACACATATCATATTTTTGATGATAACTTGCTTTACGCAGAACCTTATTATTATAGAGATATTCATGGTTTTATTGGGCACAATCCATTCCATATATGTTTTGGTTTCTAATGAGAAACACATCTAGACATATCCTATCATGCACCAACATGCACTAAGTCACACATGTAGGAAAAGGAAGTGGAAAAGGAACAAATTTTTCTATAACACATACAATTTTTTCAATAACACATACAATTTTTTTCATTAGTAGGTTCAATATATTCTCTCACGCTCCAAACATAAGTATAAAGAGAACCATGATGCACATCACACACCTCATTCATTTAAATTTGACAAAAAATTATAGTTGCATCTTTATAATGAGTGCTTCAAGGGTCCACAACAAAAGATCAATCCTCTATGGTATATTACTTACACCATTTTGTCCATAACTGGTGAGAGCACCTTTTTTCTTGATCTTCCATAATACTTGGGCATGTACCCAATATTTAACCTGGAGTTTTTTAGCCTTACTTTCATCTACTTGTTGAGTAAAAAATGAACAAAAAATCCTTTTCATTTAGAACCTAAACATTTTCTCCTTGTAGATAAGGATCAAATTATTGAAGCGATGGACATAAAAGTTCATTGTGGCACACATTAAGTTTTTTGAGTGGTCAAGGTAGGGAAATATGTTAATCAAGATAAGTGGTATAAATTTTCAAGAAATTTAATCTTAATTTTATTAAACTCAACATAGACACAATGGCTACCATTGCTCTTCAAGAAAGGATGAATAATTTGTGTGCATTAGTACAAGTGTGCACACTGTTCCTTTGTAACATTGTGTAGTTTTCACATCTCTCAACTTAGAGTTCAATTTTATGGGCCCTTCATAGTGTGCACACACACAGTCTCATGGATGAATTGTGTTTGCTCGCAATCATGTGCAGAGATTTCACTTACACAAGTCTTGTAGATTTCTTTTTCCTACCCATAGACCATGCAAACTTTTCACCTTGTACAAAGACTTTAAAGCCTTATAAAACACATTGGCATATTTTTACCCATTTACAAAGCATCGCCTCACCTCAAAATCTTGGGCCACCGTTACAAAACAATCTTGTGCAATTCCCTATAATATGTGCAATTGCTTCCTTTAACATCCATGTGGAGAATTTTGGTTTGTGTATGGCTTGACAAGTGACACTTTTGTAGTTGTGTAGCACATCAAATAATCTCACCATGGAACTCTCAAAGCTAGAAGCGTAACTACCATGAACATTCAAAGGAATTTCAATAGTCATGCATAAAATATGGATCGAATTGTAACTCACCCCTTCATTATTGTATTCTATCATAATTTCCTCAAGGAGTTGTATAAATATATATAACATACACTAACATTTAAGGGTTGCTATTTTTATTGGTTTTCGCTAATAGATTGTCACTCTTGAGAGTTGAACTAGATAGTAGGAATACTTGCATGGTTTATGTATCTTGTAATTCTTGCACTATTATATATTTCATTCATATAGGGAAAATCGTCAGGAAGAATTCTTCTACTAATCACAAGATCTTTCTCTCTTAGCTTTATTGTAATAGTGTATACCTTTTCACTTATTCCTTATTCACCATTAATGAATAGAAGTTAAATTTCTTGTAAGTAAGACTTCAACCACATTATTATGTGTTTAGTTTATTGCATTAATAACATGCACACATATTTTATAATCCTCGATGATATCTCTAGTACAAGATTTTCCCCCACGCATGGTCCTAGGTTTCATAATGTAGACCGTGGCAACTTTAAATACACATTTCTATTTTTAAATCATAGTTAAAAATAACGACAACACATAAACAAGATAAGAGACTTCTATTCCCCCATTTTCTTATGTATTTGATTAAATAACTAATTAGCATTACTAAATGTATTGTTATAATGAAATAGTCTCCCCTATAAAAATTATATGGATTTAATAACATTGGATGGTTAAATACATGTATGTATACCACACACATTTTTTTGTCTATGGATCCAATAATGTTACATCACATGTATTATTTTTTAATCTATGGATTTAATAAAACAATGACATGCGTCTCTTTATAAATTTTAATAATATAGAAAGTGTTTACATAAATGTATTTAGATATTTTGTGTTTTTGTGTTTCATAGATCAGGGTCTTTTAGGTTTTGGGATTTAGGAGAGGTCTTCAAGTTTTAGTTTTTTGGTTTTTACTATTAAGTTTCAAGTTTCAGGGTGCTTTATATAATTAAATGTTTTGAGTTTTTCAAATTCTCAAATTTTTTTTTTTGGGGTTTTTGGGTTTTGATATTTAGGTTTCACGATTTCTAGGTTTGGGACTTCAAATTTTAGGTTTTCGGGTTTTCTAGTTTTTCATAGGTTTGAGGTTTTCAAGTTTAAGGCTTTCAGTTTTTGAGTTTTGGGTTTTGACTTTGAAGGGTGTTTAATATCCATGTATTCCCCCCTCGCATTTTTACATTTATTTATTAGGGGCTTTGAGTATTATAATTTTTATGTATAGTTTATAGGTTTAAATCATTCAGGTTTCAAGGTTTTTTATTTTTCAAGGTATTTGTGTTTTCAATTTTTTAAGTTTTTGGTTTTTGGTTTTTGGTTTTGAGTTTCAAGGCTACATTTTATCATCAATGTTTTGTGTTTTCAAGGTTTTGGAGAGTGGGAATTTTAGGTATGGGATTTTGTCAGTTTTGAGGTCTTTGATTTTTATGACTCGTGTTTCAAGAATTCGAGGTTTTTACTTTTGAATTTCCAGTTTCAAGGATTTTCGTTATTGGATATTTTTAGGGATATTGGTTTAAAGGCTTTCCATTATTTTTGGTTTTCAGTTTCAATTTTTTTCAGATATGGGTCACTTTATATCAATCATTTTTTAAAATTTTCATGGTTTTCGATTTCGATATTTTCAAGTTCGAGGTTTTCGTGTCATTTTTGAGTTTCTAGGTTTTGGGATTTGAGTATTAAGGTTTTTAGGATATTTAGGTTTGGTGCTTTCGAATGATGGGTTTATGGATTTGATGGTTTTTTTATATTTTCAAGATTTTCATCTTAATGAATTCCAATTTTCATATTTTAGGTTTCCGATTTTAGGGTTTTGGTTTTGTGGAGTTTTATATTCAGTGTATTTTTCATGTTTTTGTAATTTCCTTGTTGGGAATTCACAGTTTTTTAGGTTTCTAGGTCCAAATACTTTGGGATTTTGGTTTTGGTATTAGTTTTTGGAGGCACTTTATATCTATCATATTTTTTATTTTTCGGGTTTCTGGGTTTGATATGTTTGGGTTTGGGGTTTTAATGTTTTGGGATTCATGTTTCAAGTTTTTTTGGCTTTTCAAGCTTGGGGATTTCAAGTTTTAAGTTTCAATTTTTTTACTTTCCATGTTTTCTAGGTTCTCAGGTTTGAAGCTTTTAGTTTGTTAGATTTCGAGGATGTTTAAATAATTGTAATTTTCATGTTTTTAGGGTTTCCTTGCTAGGGGATTTTGCATTTTCCAGGGTATGGGTTTTAGGTCTCAGATTCTTTGGGATTTCATGTTTGAATGTTAGTTTTTTGGTTTCCAATTTCAGGTTTCATATTTTAGGTTTCGGACTCTAGGGTTTTTGAGTTCATGGTTTTCATGTTTCAAAGTTTTTTTGTTTCGAGTTTTAGTTTTAGTTTTTCGAGTTTTAGTTTTTGTGTTTCGTACATGGTAGTCATGTTTTTTTTTAGGATTTATCGGGTTAGTCGTATTTAAGTTTTTGGATTAAGGGTTTTCAGGTTCCACATTTCAAGGTTTATAGGGTTTTTAGGTTTGGGGATTTCAAGTTTTGGTTTTGAGGTTTTTGGGATTGGGGGCATTTTATATCAATCTAATTTGTTTCATGATAAATATTTTCATTTGTAGGTTTATTGAGTTTTGAGTTTTAGTTTTTTGGGACTTATAGGTTTTGAGTTTCAAAGTTTTCAAGGTTTTTAGGTTTGGATATTTTAGGATTCGGATTTCAACTTTATGTTATGGGGGTTTTGGGTTTCAAGTTTCAACATGTATGGGTTTTGGGTTATGAATAAGTTCCAAATTATATCAATATAATATTTATGTTTTCGAGTTTTTCCAGTTTTTGGGATTGTTATATTACAACAAGTGATATGTGTGTTTCACCTTCGTCTATGGCTCCAATAAAGTCTTTTCAAGTTTCGAGTTTTAAACACGATAATCACATTTTATATCAAATAACTTTTTTGTATTCTCTAAATTTTCAAATTCAAGATTTTGGCTTTCAATATTCAAAATTCTCAGATTAATTGACCTTAGTTTGATGTTTTAGTGTGAACTTACATTTATAAATTAATTGACCCGAGATTAATCTTTTCCAATTTCAAATAAGATAGACACATTAAATATAATAATATACTTTTTCACCTTTCCAATTTTTTTGAATTTAAAATTTTCAAAAAAAAAAACATTAAATTTCAAATTTCAAGACATTTGAATTTTGTTGCTTTCAAGTTTCACTATTTTATTACCATATATTAAAATTACATTACAGCATAACTATATACCTTCTAAATTTGTCGACTTCAATGAATCCAATTTAAGGCAGGTGTATTTAGACGCATACATATATGGACTGCTGTACCCACTTTAAAATATGGACAAAATGCAAGGACTTTAGCACTATTTCGTTTGATTTCAATACAGGGTCCCATGTTGCAGGTTGGTAGCTTGTCTTTTCCATGGAGGTGGATGCCATGTTCCAACAGTCAACAACAAATAACAAACAATGCTTTATATGGCAATACATTCTATATTGTCATGCTGCCTTCATCTATTATGTCCTCGTATATAAGGACATAAACCTAATATATGATGAGATAGCACGTCTCTCTACTCCATTATTGAACAATATGACAAAAACATAAGAATTGAAGCAACAAACAATAGTCATGCTAATGATTAAAGTATATGACATCTAGACTATTCAAATCAAAGTTTAACCACAACCATTGCTTGCACATGAACTTGGCTTGGGCATCACATGTGATGATCAATGCATTTCTTTCAGGGTTTCCATGATATGGTTTTGTGTTTTGAGTTCTTTTGGACACCTAAAAATGGGTCCTTGCATGTATTAATTATTTAATTGTTTTGTCAACCTATGAAAGTTTGAATGTTGTCTTGTTCTTAGCTTTAAAATTATTAATAAATTCGAAGTTATTCTATTCTTTTCTTTTCAAACCTTAATGTGTGTTTGGTCCTATGTGGTGTATTTGTCTTCATGTTTAATTCTATTGTATGCTTCAAGAAGAAAAAAGTTAAGATTCCAAGTATAGTAAATTGAAAGGTGAGTCAAAAGAGATAAATACTCTTTAAAAATATATTCTCGATTAAATCTAAATTTTAAAAGAAAGAAAACAAAGAGTGTATTTTTTTAAAAGGTTAGATGATAGTGTGTTTCATCCTTTGTAATGTGTTAAATTCTCAAAATATTGTAAAACCTTCTTTGAAAGTAAATGAGTATGTGTTTTTTCAAAATATTATGGTTAAAAAATGGATGATATTCCTTCGCAAAATATCATGGATCATTTGTTAAAAATAACTTTGATGGATGTGTTTTTAAGACTATGGTAGAAATAAAAACATGATTTTTTTTTATGTTTTAAAATGTTTCTAATGTAAGAGTATTTAAGGAGTATAAATGATTTTACATCAATAAAAATAGTAGGTTTGAGTTTTGTGATTTAGTCGATCATTTTATTGTTTGACATGGAAAAGTTGATATACAAGAAGTATTAACATTTCAACATTTCGAGAGCAACAAGTGCATCAAAGAACATCAATTTCAGATATTGATATAGGTTCTAAGTGAATTGGTTGAGTTCCAAAAAAATAAAAAAATCAAGCATTGTATCTGTTAAAGTGGTAAAATAGATAGGTCTCGAGGAAAAAGGGAAAAGTATGTGAAGAATATCTCAAATTCATAATCTAGTTACATATTTGGAATCTTCTTAAAATAAGCACTTTTAAAAATATGACACTTGTTTTCGAGGTCATATGCAAACGTTATGGAGCTCTACAATATTCTAGGGTTTTACTTTGGTGCAAATTTGCTAGTTTGTATTAAGTGTTTTGCAACCAACAATCTTCCTAAAGAGATGGTTTCATAACCGTCGAGTTGTTTTGAAACCACCATGGTAGTTTGAAAACCAACACTCTATTTAAAGACAAATTTTCACTCATGGGGAATGAAAAACAAAAGTGTAGATCGTAAGGATTCACTTTATTTTCTTGATTGTTTCTAAGGTTCTTTGGAAGTGGAAATGACACTCTATAATGTTAGAAATTCTAATTAGATTTAGATTCTTTGAGAAGTATTTATTTTAGGAAGTGAAGAATCCGTCCAAAGATAATTATATTTATTTTAGGAGTTGATTCTAGTACAAAAAAATGAGAGATGGACATATCTTCTTACTGTATTGTTTCAATAACCGTTTAACGACAAGTGAGTGCGAGATTGATTGTGTGTGAATATTTATAACATATTATTAAATTCAATAAAGAGTATATTTGAGTTTCAAGACTAAATATTTAGTTGTTGATTCTATGTTTGTCTATCTCAAAGTGAGTGCAAGTCCTAAAAAAAGAGTACAAAAGGATTCCATTAATTTGGTCCCCTTTATTCCCTTCTACACTGGTTTCAAATCTCATTAATTAGCTAGATGAATTCCATAATGTCAATTTTAATAAGTTGTTCTTAGAAAATATCCTATGATATGGTCATTTCTCAATAATATTATATGTCTACCATTTCTCAATTATCTTCTATTCATATTGTCTAACAATCACTTGTTATCCCTCCCCCTTCACAATAAAGTCTTATTCTTAGTATTTCCCAACCATTCTTTACTCTTTTTAAAGCATCAAATGTAAGTTTCAACAATCACCATATCCACATACCCATCTTGTGATCACCCCCACATAAATTCAAGCCCCCAAATAAATTCTTAGATATTTCTAGATCTCAAGATCTACGATTTTAGAAGAATAAATGGCAAAACATGTGTGATTAGGGAAAGAAGTGAAAGATAAAAAGTAAGTGAATAGATTTAGTGAGTTAATTTTTAGGTGATCATCGTTAACCATGAGCATCATCCAATACAAAATGAACATCAACATTATGTTTATGATTTTGGAAGCATGTTAGGAGAGTTTTTACATCCTAGACATGTTCTAGAAATGTTTGTATGGCCATGACAAAAATCTCAAATCATTTATAGATTTCAGTGCGACATGTGTAACAACTTGGATAATAATTTACAAGTACAAATTACCATTCAAAGAAGTTAATGACAAAACATAAACACAATAAAATCCTTCCTTATATTCCATTATTTCCTTACATATTTAGTTGGGTGAATAATTGAACATTTTTATTGTGTTTTACATGTTTTATGATGTTTAATTTGAGGATGGCGTATTTATATGTAGACATTCCTTTATGTAAGAACCATTTTTAGGGTTATTCAATATCAATTAAATAGATTCAAATATAAAAATTATAACACTCCTTTTACTGAAATATAATTTTGTTTTAAATATTTTACACCTAACGACTTAAGACATTGAAAATCAATGTATATTCAAATTATTAGAATAGACAATCAAGATTTGTAATTTGAAAATATACATATAACAATTAACGATGTGTCTAATGAAAAGAGTGAAAGATCTTGTCTTCGGAAGGAAAATATTTCCTTATTGATTTTTCTAGATGTGAGAAAGAATGCATAGTATAGAAGCATTTGATGTTATATATGCAGTGGATTTTAACTATCTCCTCTTTGGTTTGTGTGAGTATACTCAACTTTGTGGATGCATAGATGTTAGATTATTGAATTCCAACAAGTCAATGTTACAATATATATACACATGTATATGTACAATCTATCATTATATGATGATAGTTATACTAACAACTATTGGAGTAGAAATCATATCAAGGAACTTTGTCTTCATAGGCCAAGTATTGGGTGTGATACGAATCATAAAATTCTTATTAAATACTATAATATGGTGTCAACTTATACTGTTCCACCTGATGCACGATGTAGTAAAAATGTTTTGACAAGAAAATGTTGATTGGAGTATGTATAGGTAGGGATGTGGCAAAATTTGGCATGAGTAGAAGCAAGACACACTTTTTTCAATGTATCACAAATCTATGAGGTGTTGTAAAATTATTTGAGAGTTTGTGAGTATTTTGTAGAGGCGTAAAACATTACAAGAGCTACACATACTACATCTATCATTATAGGCACTACAAAAGATGCGTAGGGAGTTGGTGCAAGATTGTAGGAGATATGAGTGATGCATTATGAAGGATGCAAGAGTAGAAACAAAAATGAGTTTTGAAATTTTCTAGAGAATGGTTGTAGAAATTGTGATGGCTACAACCTAATTGTGCAGAATTATTGAGTCTATGTAGGAGAAATGCACCAAGGTGTCGTGATACATAGAAAATTGTGGTAAGTTTTAGAGGAACTATGAGATAAGTGGGCACCACATGTGCAATAAATGTTGGGGTTAGCATACCGTTTGTACAGATAATATATTAGATCTAAGCATACATGCAAATAAAATCGGATATTATACAAGAAGAAATATACAAAAAAAGAGATATAAATCAACACCGGATTTAATGTGGTTTACCCAATATGGGCTACGTCCACCAAGAAACAAGCCAATCTATTATCTAAAGATTTGACAAGATATACAATGAAGATTTACAATCTTCCACACCTCTCAGATGTACATTAATTTATTTCTCTCAAGCTTTTGCTTCATCTCCAAGAATTCACACTCTTACCAAATTTTGCAAGTTCTTAATTCTTGTTAAATCTTACTTCTAAACCCTAGCTTTCATGCCTATATAGTTGTTTATAAACTTTGGGCACTTAGTCATGCAATTACAATCAATAGATCTATTTTTAATGCTAAAAATAGATCTAATTCCCGAGAGTTAATTAATACACTCCTGAAATATCCCTTATGGGATACTACTTAAAAATGCTCAAAGTAATAAAAATTGCAGCAAAGTAAAATACTGATTTTTACAGAAAATTACTAGCTAGGTCAACGAATGGTATTTATTTGATATCTCACAAAATATTTGCCCAAAGTGCATGAAATTTTGAGGGAAGCTCGCAATAATAATAATAAACACTAGATTTTTTTTTTGGAATTTTTGGAATAATATAGCTGCCAGAAAATTACAGAATGCCCTAGGCGGCTGGTAAACTTCTAAAATCCATAAATCACCAAATACAAGAGAAAAAATTAAGAGTCTTTGGGAATAACATTAATAGGTAGATGAAATGACATTTCAACCTCTAGATCTGAAAGGGACCCACTGGTAAACCCTCCAAAATAAAGGCTGTAATTTTCCTCGCTTGGAAAGGGGTCAGAAAATGATGGAGGTGCCTTTAAAGTGATGTAAAGCCCAACCCAAATGGCTGCCGTAAGTCTGATATGGAACCCCTATGATTATATTCCCCAAATGCCCCAAACATCCTCAAAACCCTTCCTTTGAACCCTTTGGTAATATCTTTGTAGCACAACCCAGAAAGCGGCTCCAAAATGACAGACTAGGTTATATCTCTCACTACTGAAGAATGCCCTGCTAGCTAGGGACGGGTCTCTCACCACCAAAGCTAGGGTCCATGTGGGATTTTACTCCACAAGTTGTAGATGTGCAACAACTTCAGCTACACGTGAAGGAGGCTAAAATGCATGCGATAAAAAGTCCCTTCTCATTTCTCCCCCAGCTCCTTATATACTTCTCTAAGGTAAAAGAGCCCCAATAGACCCTAAATGCATTTCTTTCTATGGAGGGGCCAATAAAATAAAAGTAACTAAAGTTATGTTTTCCTGTTTGAGTTTCCATGGTCCAAAAGTGACCCCAAATGCAAAACTAGGATATTAAAACCATGGGGACCCTTCCCAAAAGCTCTCAGCGTCCACAACCCCCTAGGTCTAACCACAGTTTTGGACTCGACTTGGCCCTTGGGACCTTTGGTGAAGGAAAAAGAAAACTTTACAGAAAGGGGACATTACAATCGTCCCTTCCCAAATTTTTCTTGTCCTCAAGAAAATGCAAATTAGGATGCTGCAAAATATGCTCTCCCTCCCAAGTAGCATCGTCAAGTGGCAGTCCCTTGCATTGCACCAAATACTCGGTGATTACTCTACTCCTGAGCCCCCTCTATCTCTTTTCAATAATGGATTCTGGTTCCAGCACCAGCTTCCCTTCCTCATCTAGTGGCGATAACTTTGTAGATGGTATAATATGCGGTCTAACTGCCTTCTTAAGGAATGAAACATGGAAGACATTATGTATCTTACTATGCTACGGTAGTTGTAGCTCGTACGCCACTACCCCAACTCGATGAACTACTTGGTATGGACCATAAAATTGTTGTTTCAATTTCTCCGCACCCTTCTACTTCAGTGAGGATTGCCTATATGGTTGTAAATGTAGGAACACTAGATCCCCAACCTCAAAATACCTCTCTGTCCTATGTCGATCTGCATAAAACTTTTGTTGATTATGTTCCTTCTGAAGATTCTCTCTGAGAGCCTTCAGAATATCCTAGTTCTCTTGTAACCAATCTCGAGCTTTGGGAGCTCGGCTGTCTGGTAATACCAAATCTACAAATGTCTTGGTGTCGTACCCATACAAGGCTCAGAAAGGGGTCATACCTATGCTCATCTGGTAGGTGGTATTAGCAATACTCACCCATGTGTAACCATTTAATCCTTGCCCACTAGTGTCCTATTACATAACTCCGCAAGTAGCCTTCTATCCACTTATTGACTATCTCCATCTTCCCATCTGTCTATGGGTGGTAGCTAGTGTTAGGATTCAACTTTGTACCTACTATTCTGAAGATCTCCTGCCAAAAGGTGCTCATAAAGATATTGTCCCTGTCACTGAAAATGTTTTTAGGTAGCCCATGTAGCCTAAAAATACAGGTATAGAAGATCTGGGCCACATCCACTGCCTCGTGCCCCTTGGGTAAGGAAAAGAAATGAGCATACTTAGTTAACCAATCAACTACAACATAAATGCAACTATGACCATGCACCAAGGGAAGCCCAGTGATAAAGTCCATAGATATGCTTTCCCATTTCTTTTCGGGAACGGGGAGAGGGGAGAGGTTGAAGTAATCATGTTGGGAAATAACGCTCAGATTTTGTCTGCTGGAAAACCATACACTCTCTAACATGATTAAGGACATCTTCCTTCATCCCCTTCCATGTAAATATTTCCTTGATGGAGCTGTATGTTTTGAAATACCCAGGATGTCTAGCTAGTGGTGTATCATGTACTGCACGAAGGATCTTCTCCTTCATTTTGGATCCTGGTACAAGGAAAATCCTATCCTTATAGAAAATGAGATCATCCACTACTCTGTATCGGTCGTCCTATATAATTCCATCCATGATCTCATAGGAAAACTAGTTTTTGGAGTACTCAACAAGTATATCAGCCTTCCAATCCACTGAAATCTCAGAAATAGAAGTAAGCATCGCAGTGAGGTAAGGCCTCCTAGATAAAGTGTCAACAACAATATTATTCTTACCTCTAGTGTACTCTATGTCAAAGTCATATGTTTGCACCTTGTTCACTCATCTTTGTTGGCGATCATTGAGCTCTTTCTACCCCAGGAAGAACCTCAAAATTTTGTGATCCGTACGTGCTACAATTTTTCTTCCCACAAGGTACTGTCTAAATTTGGACAAGGCATGCATGATGGCTAACATATCCTTGTCGTAAATTGAATACCCTCTCTCCTTGGGTTTCAATTTTTGACTCTCATAGGTGATGGGATGCCTATTCTGCATGAGAACTACCCCAACACCCTCTCCTGATGCATCACACTATAGAATGAATGGGACAGAGAAGTCTGGTAATGCGAGGACTAGACACGAAATCATCACCTCCTTGAGGTGATCAAAAACCTGTTGTGTTATGTCTGACCAAGCAAAAGCTCCCTTCTTGGTCAAATCAGTCAATGCAGTAGTCAACCGAGAGAAATTGTTCATGAACCTTCGGTAGTATGTGCACAACCCCATAAATCCTCTCAATTGTGTCAATGTCCCAGGTGGCGTCCAATCCAGTATTGCCTGTATCTTCCCTCTATCCAACTTCATAGTACCCCCACCAACTACATATCCCAAGTATAGAAGTTTGGTCATGCCGAACTTGCACTTAGAGGCTTTTGCATATAAAAAATTAGCTTCTAATATCCCCAATATCTCACCCAGGTGCCTGATATGGACCTCTCAAGTCCTGTTGTAGACTAAAATATCATCAAAGAAAACTAATACAAACTTCCGAAAGTGGCAGTTGAACACATGATTCATGCAAGATTGAAATGTAACTGGAGCATTAGACAATCTAAAAGGCATCACCAAGAATTCAAAGTGACCGTAATGGCATCTGAACGTTGTCTTATGCACATCTTGCTCCATGACTTTGATGTGATGATATCCAGAACACAAATTTACTTTCAAAAAATAGATTGCACCATGTAGCTCGTCCAAAAACTCATCAGTGCGTGGTACGAGATACTTGTTCTTTATTATCTTCTTATTCAAGGTTCGATAGTCCATACACATCCACAGGGTCCCATCCTTCTTCTTCACCAAAACCACCGAAGAAGCAAAAGGGCTGGAACTCGGTATAATATGCCCCATATCCATGAGCTCATGTATAGTCTTCTTGATCTCATCCTTAAACCGTTTGGGGTTACGGTAAGGAGAAGTGACCACTGATCTAGCATCCTTGAGCTCAATCACATGCTCAAATCCCCTATCTGGAGGTATGCTTGGAGGTATGTCACCAAACAATGCACTATGTCTGTCCAATAGGCCCTGTATATCCACATGGTACTCCTATTGTCCATCCTCTAATTTCTTATTTGAAACCAAACAGTGTACTATCCAATCCACCACGTCGTGCCTATAGATCCTCTTGATCCTCTTGGTCGTAACAATCCAGGGTGCCCCTAAAGATAATCCCCTCAAGATCACATTCCTCCCTTCGGACTTAAACTTCAGCTCCATCATCTGGAAGTTAGTCTGAAACTCACCAAGGGAATGGAGCCACTATACCCCAAGCACTATGTTGGTCTCTCCAATACCAACAATATAGAAATCATTGCTAACTGTATAGTTACCCATCGTGATGCTTAATTGGGGAACCCGTCGTGTGCATCTCATAGAATCTCCATTGGCTACAACCACGTTGAAGCCCTCAAATTCCTCTATATGTAACCCTCACCTCTACACCAATGAGGTATCAATAAAGTTGTGGGTCGCCCCACTATTAATGAGTACCACCACTTGTTGCCCCTGCAAAACTCCCCTAACTCTGAATGCCTTGTACCTCAGGGTACTAGACAAGGTGGCAATAGTCTCCTGGGGGAAAGTCTCATTTTCCTGCTCAACACCCGCACTATCTAATGCCTCATCATCATCATCCTCTAATGGTTGTGAGTCCAACTCCTCATCACCATCACTCTACTTGAAGACCTCTATGTATTGGGCCCTCCCTCTACCCTTGTAATCATGTCTTGGAACCCAAGGTGCATGGAAATCGAAACATAGTTTCTTCCACCTCAATTCTTCCTTGTCCTCTCTAGATCCAAATGGTCTCTAGGCTGTATATTTCCTAGGTGGAGGTACCTTTGGCTGCGAACCCTCGGTTCTAAAAGGGAAACCCTTAGGCTGCACTCGAGGTGGAAAACTTGAATTAGGAGTGGATAAATCCAGGTCACGAGCTCTCCTAATAGCCTCATACAGCGAAGAAGGCTCAAATGACCTCACAAATCCAATGAGAGCATCTGTCAAACCTGATGTGAATACGGAAATCAACCTCACCTTTGTAACATCATACCATGACTGATAGTATCTAAAAATCGGTATATTGATCCATAGAATTGGTCTACCTCAAATGAGTCAATTCTCTAAAATACATGTCGGGGTCCCTCTTATAAAATCTGCTCACTAGCCTCTTTGTGAACTCCGTATAGTTCGTGATGTACATGTGTCCTTGTGTAATCAACCCATGATGCCACAATCATGAGCGTCTCCCTTTAGATGTAATATTGCAAACTTAATTACATCTTCCTCACAAATAGGATCCAAGTCAAAGTATGTCTTCAACTTCTACACCCAAGACTGTGTAGTACACTTCTTGGAACCGTCGAAATGTGGAATAGAAATTTGTCCCAACCTCCTTTGCATCTCTTGTACTTGTGCCTGGTAATCTCTCCTAGGATTGCTGTAAATATTCATTTTGTAATATTCCTAGAATGGCATGTTGTCATGAAAGCCATCACTTAAGGTTTGGTACCTTTCCCAACAAGACTCCTCATCTACAATATCTCCTTGTTGTCGTACCTGTGAAACTTCTGGATCCTTTAAGAAAGAAGGTTCGTGAAACCCCAAAGGCCTGGTAGAAGAATAGGGGGACCGCTGTCCAAAATTTCCACCCTCACCTCTTTGACCATATTGTCCCCTGTTGTTATTTACTCCTCTTTCCACATGAGTATCAAACATGTCCTGTGCTAATCTCTCAGTGAGATGGCTCAAATAGAGATTGGTACTCACCTGCTACTTTACCATGTTCGTGAACAATTGTTTCATCAGCTCTATGCCTATATCCTCACTATCTTTGTCCCCCATCTTTCAATCCCTACATGCTGGAGAAATAACTACTCTGATAGCACTGAAATATCCCTTATGCGATACTACTTAAAAAATGATCAAAGTAATAAAAAATGATCAAAGTATTGAAAATTGCAGCAAAGTAAAATACTGATTTTTACAAGAAATGACCAATTAGGTCAGCGAATGGTATTTAATTGATATCTCACAAAATATTTTCCCAAAGTGCATGAAAACTTGAGGGAATATTACAATAATAATAATAAACACTAGAAAAACATTTTTTGGAATTTTTGGAATAATATAGCTGTCAGAAAATTGCAAAATTCCCTAGGCGGCTGGTAAACTTCTAAAATCCGTAAATCACCAAATACAAGAGAAAAAATTAAGAGTCTTTAGGAATAACATTAACAAGTAGAGGAAATGACATTTCAACCTCTAGATCTGAAAGGGACCCACTGGTAAACCCTCAAAAATAAAGGTTTCAATTCGCCTCGCTTGGAAAGGGGTCGGAAAATGATGGAGGCACCTTTAAAGTGATGCTAAGCCCAACCCAAATGGCTTCCATAAGTATGATCTGGAACCCCTTTGATTATCTTCCCCAAATGCCCCAAAAATCCTCAAAACCCTTCCTCTGAACCCTTTGGTAATATCTATGTAGCACATCCTAAAAAGCGGCTCTAAAATGACAGACTAGGGTAGATCTCTCACTACCGAAGAATTCCCTACTAACTAGGGATGGGTCTCTCACCATCGAAGCTAGGGTCCCTGTGGGATTTGACTCCAAAAGCTGTAGATGCGCAACAAAAACAACTGCATGTGAAGGATGCTAAAATGTATGCGAAAAAAATTCCCTTCTCCTTATATACTTCCCCAAGGCAAAAGATCCCCAATAGACCCTAGACGCATTTCTTTCCATGGAGGGGCCAATAAAATAAAAGTAACTAAAGTTACTTTTTTCTGTTTGAGTTTCCATGGTCATAAAGTGACCCCCAAATGAAAAACTAGGATATTAAAACCACATGGCCCCTTCCCAAAAGCTCCCAGTGTCCACAGCCCCCTGGGTTTGACCACGATTTTGGACTCGACTTGGCCCTTGGGTCCTTTGGCATGGTTCACCTAATATGGGCTACGTCCACCAAGAAACAAGCCAATCTATTATCCAAAGCTTTGATAAGATATACAATGAAGATTTACAATCTTCCACACCTCTCAGATGTACATTACTTTCTCTCTCTCAAGCTTTTGGTTCATCTCTAAGAATTCGCACTCTTACCAAATTTTGCAAGTTCTTCTTAATTCTTGTTAAATTTTACTTCTAAACCCTAAATTTCATGCCTATATAATTGTTTATAACCTTAGGGCACTTAGTCATGCAATTACAATCAATAGATTTATTTTAATGCTAAAAATAGATCTAATTCCTGAGAGTTAATTAAAACACCTGCACAGGTAACTGATGTCAGTTCACCCTAATCGATGTCGGTTCCTCCTTGTTTGACCGATGTTGGTCCTAGGTGACCGATGTTGGTTCCCCCTAACCGATGTCGGTTATTGTATTTTCCACCAAGTTTCACATTGCATGCTAAACTGAAGTAATTGAGCTCCAAAACTCAACAATATCCCACTTGAAGATTAATTACTGCACCATACCTGTACAACATCATTCTTGGATCCTTCCTTAGCTTTGTTTCTTCCTCTTCAACTCTTAAACTCGAAGACCAACAAAATTGGAGTGTAACTCCAACTTATCCTTTGTTAATGGCTTCGTTAGCATATCCGCAGGGTTCTCACTCGTGTGAATATTTTCTAGATTCAATTGTCCTTCCTCCAATACCTACCGTATGAAGTGATACCTCAACTGAATGTGTTTTGTTATCGAATGAAATGTTGAGTTCTTTTCCAACTGAATTGCACTCTAACTGTCACTTAACAATTTACAATCATCTTGCTCCTTTCCCAACTCTTCCATGAACCTAATCACCCATATCATCTCCTTGCTAGCCTCTGTAGCTATAACATAATCTGCCTCTATAGTAGACAAAGCCAAAAGCTTCTGCAATCTTAAAATATAGCTAACTATCGTCCCACACACTATGAAAATATATCTAGTAGTGCTCCTTCTACCATCCAGATCTCCATCCATATTTGAATCAACATAGCTACATAATGAAATATCTGAACCTCCATAGCATAAATGCATGCTAGATGTCCCTTTCAAATACCTGAGTATCCATTGGACTACTTTCTAATGCTCTTTACCTGGATTGACCATATATCTACTCAAAATTCCCACTGCCTGTGCAATGTATGGTCTAGTACAAACCATAGCATACATGAGACTCCCAAATGCTGAAGCATATGGCACTCGTGTCATGTATTTGACCTCCTCATGTGATGAAGGACATTGATCTTTGCTCAATTTAAAGTGTCCAACCATAGGTGTACTAACGAATTTTACATTCTGCATCTTGAACCTTTCTAACACCCTGTAGATATAATCCTCTTGAGACAAATATAATTTCTTGTTCTTCGTATATATGTGTATTTTCATGCTAAGAATTCTTTTTACAGCTCCTAAATCCTTCATAGCAAATGTGTGAGGTAGCTTTAGCTTAAGCTCACCAATGTCATGCATATTAGATCTTGCAATAAGCATATCATCCACATATAATAACAAAATGATATAGCTCTCATTTTCAAGCTTCTTGAAATAAACACAATGGTCAGATTCACATCTCAAGTAACCATGCTCATGCATAAAACTATCAAACCTCATGTACCATTGCCTTGGAGCTTGTTTGAGCCCATATAGGCTCTTTTTCAACCTGCACACTAATTTCTCCTTACCCTTGACTTCATACCCAAGCGACTGCTACATATAAATATCTTCATTAAAATCACTATGAAGGAAAACCGTCTTCATATCTAGTTGCTCTAAATGTAAATCTTCTACTGCAACTAAACTCAATACAGTACGAATAGAAGTCATCTTTACTACATGAGAAAATATTTCACCAAAGTCAATACCTGCTTCCTGTGCAAATCCCTTTACTACAAGCCTTACATTGTACCTTTTTTGTCCACCCTCTTCTTCCTTGATCCTGTAAACCCACTTGTTCTGCAATGTCCTCTTACATGCTGACAACTTAACCAAATCCCAAGTCTAGTTCTGTTCTAAGGAGTCCCTCTCCTCATCCATGCTATGCTCCCACTAGACGTAGGTCTTATCCTGTATTGCTTCTTCAAAAATTTCTGGTTCACCATTATCAGTCAATAATAAATAAAATAGAGAAGGTTTAAATCTTTTTAGAGGTTTACTTACCCTTTGTGACCTTCTCATAGAAGTTTGGGGTACCGGAGGCTCAATCTGGACCTCCTGGACATTTGTATCCAAACTTGACAGTGACCAACGTTGGTCACCTGTAACCGACATTGGTTCTGCTAAACGATGTCGGTTTGGCTCTTCTATAACCGATACCAGTTCTATTGATGGATGTTGGTCATGGGTCAACTGACACCGAATACTGTGTAACCCTATTGGTAATACCTTTAAATTCAAGAGTTCATTTTCATTCTTTTTTCATTCTATTCAACGTCACGACTCCTTATAATTTTAGAATTCTCTAAATCCCAAAAACAGAATCCAAAATCACCAGATCCATAACCAATTAAAGTGCATCTCTTGGATTTTGCATCCAAATTTTTCCTATTTTCCTTATCAACATGCACAAAAGCTTTTGAACCAAAAAATTTACGAAAATAAATATCTATCTCTTTTCCGGTCCAAGCTTCCTCTGGTATTCCTCCATCTAGTGAACTTGAAGGCCCACGGTTAATCAAATAAACCACTGTATCAACTGCTTCTGCCCAAAACTGCAAGGGTAATCCATAATTTATCCTCATACTTCTAGCACATTCCATGATTGTTCTATTCATTCTTTCCGCAACGCCATTATCCTATGGTGTTCTTGGAACCGTTATTTCTCTACATATCTCATTCACTGAACACTAATCATTGAAATCATTGCTACACTATTAACCACCATTGTTAAATTTAAGGCACTTTAACTTAGAATTTGATTCATTCTTAACAAGGGCTTTCCATATTTTAAAAGTCTCAAAAACATCAGATTTACGTTTAATATAATAAACCCATACCTTTCTTGTAGCATAATCAATGAAAGTAACATAATAATGGGATCCTCCATGAGAAGCTACTTGAGCTGGTCCCCACACATATGAGTGTACATGCTCCAACTTCTGCTCCTTCTTAGTTGCCCCAACTTTGAGAAATCTCACTCTCTTTTTCTTTCCAAAGACACAATGCTCACAGAAATCAAGATCTAAATCTTTCAAATATGATAACTTACCCTTAGCCTTTAAGATCAACATTCCTTTTTGACTCATATGGCCCAACCGATTATGCCACATGCATGCATATGAATATGAATTAGATAATGCAAAAAAGAAATTAGTAACACAGGTAGATAAATATAACGTTCCTACCTTATTACCTCTTGCCACAACAAAAACACCCGTGGTGACTTTCCAAGAGTCTCCTGTAAAAGTAACCGTGTAACCAGATTCACCTAGTTTCCCTAAAGAAATAAGATTCCTCCTGAGGCTTGACACATGCCTCACATCTTTCAATACTCATGTATTTCCACTCTGCAATTTTAGATGAGCTTCCTCTTTACCAGTGATACTGCAAGGTTCATCATCACCCAAATAAACATGCCCAAAATTACCCTGGACATAATTTCTAAAATAACCCTTATTAGGGATTTCATAGAAAGAAGCTTCTGAATCTAAAACCCATGATTCAATTCTATTAGCAAAAGAAAGAATAAGAGCATCTTGCATTACCTTTGATGCAACAAGATTTTCTTCTTTACCTTTGTCTGGTTATTGGTTCTCTTTGTCCTTTGACCAAAATTTTTTCTTTGCATGTCCTTTCTTTCCACATTTCCAAAAAGTAATTCCCTTACTTCTGGATTTAGATCTGATATCCCTTGACTTTGATTTCCCATTACTTTTACTCTTGGATCTCTCCTTTTACCTGCCCCTTCTTTCTACATTAAAAACATTCCCAGATGATGATTCCTTTGTACTCTTCCTCCAAATTTATTCATTCAAGATTATACTAACCACATCATCAAAATTTAAAATAAATTAGCAGATGTTGTATTACTAACAACCATTTCTAAGTTATCCCAACTATCAGGCAAAGAACATAAGAATAAAATTTCTTTTACTTCATCGTAAAATGGTTTAACAATCGATTTTAACTGATTTACAATAGATCAGAAATCATTCAAATGACTAGATGCAGATCCACCTTCATGCATCTTAGAACTAAATAGTTTCTTCATCAAACAAATTTTATTTGAAGCACTAGGTTTTCCATATAAATTAGCAAGAGATTTCATTAACTCTACCATAGAAGTCGCTTCTGTGATATTGGAAGCCACAGATGCTACCGGGCTCAATCTTCCATTCTTCATCAGTCATCTTTGTAGGTCTATAATTCTCATTCAATGGTAAATACAAATCTCTTTGATACAGATAATCATCAATTTGCATCTTCCATAATTGATCATTTCGGTCATCAAACTTCTCTACCTTGTATTTGTTTTCTTCTGTCATTGTTGTAGCTCCCACTCAATCAAAAAACCCTCTGTGAGTAAATCTGTAAACACACAAAACCCTCAAACCTTGCTCTGATACCAGTTGTTGGGGTTAGCATACCAGTTGTACAGACAATATATTAGATCTAAGCATACATGTAAATAAGAGTGGATATTCTACCAAAATAAATATACAAAACAAGGGATATAAATCAACACCATATTTAACGTGGTTCACCCAATATGGGCTACGTCCACCAAGAAACAATCCAATCTATTATCCAAAGCTTTGATAAGATATATAATGAAGATTTACAATCTTCCACACCTCTCAGATGTACAGTACTTTATTTGTCTCAAGATTTTACTTCATCTCCAAGAATTCTCACTCTTACCAACTTTTGCAAGTTCTTCTTAATTCTGGTTAAATATTACTTCTAAACCCTAGCTTTCATTCCTATATAGTCATTTATAAACTTAGGGCACTTAGCCATGTAATTACAATCAATAGATTTGTTTTAATGCTAAAAATAGATCTAATTCCTGAGAGTTAATTAAAACACTCCCACACAGGTAACCGATGTCGGTTCGCTCTAACTGATGTCGGTTCCTCCTTTCCTAACCGATGCTGGTCTTGGGTGACCGATGCCGGTTCCCCCTAACCCATGTCGGTTACTATATTTTCCAGCAAGTTTCACATTGCATGCTAAACTGAAGTAATTGAACTCCACAACTCAACAATAAAGGGTTGTGCCAATATTACATGATGCCACAATGTATTATACACGCGGTGTGGAGATATCAATTTTTACAAGAGGAATGAGGAGCTTTGTGCAAATACCAACTACTATGGGGAAGACTACGAGGCTATGCATAGATCAAAACCATTAGTTTTTTGAACATTAGACTCATACTTTAGCACATTTTCCTTTAAGAGCTTAACTTCAATTTTTCTAACATCGTGGATTTTCCATGAAAGAATCATAATTATTGAATATTATCTTGTCTTTAATAATCAAAATAATGTTATCTATGAAGTGTTCACTCTATGCGTTGTCACATAGACATGGTTGCTTCATGTTCTAGTTCTTATCATTAGGTGTAGCCTATGTTTTGTGATGACATAAGATATATCATGCATAATGTTTTTATTAATTTCGTATGTTTCCATGATTCCTACCATGCATATATTTAGGGAAAGGGTACATAATTGTGATTTCCAAAGATATATTTTATGATATCGACACTATACTGATTATATCTTACTTGTATGGAGAATATTACCCGTTGTGTTACATTACTATATTCCTTGCATTGGGCACATTTCTATTGTGTTTATATTGTTCACATCACAGGCTCACATGCACAAACATATTTGTAACCTACTTGCTACCAAGAATATATCTTTATATTTTATACATAAATGATACTATAACTTATATTACACATGATCCGTTAATCCTTTTATTTTAAGATGTGTGCTTCATAATTCCATCCAAAATATCAAAACGGGAACATATATCACACTTCTCATATTCATATACATGTTATTGTGGTATGTACAATGCCACATTCAATATGACATATTTGGAGGCATGTGATTACCGGGATGCTTAATTCTAGTTTCTAATACTTCAAATTTTCTTAGATGTGGGCACTTGAATTTGATGAGGGTTTCTAACTCCATTTCACAATGATGTTACTTATGCTTTATTTTCATGGTCAACATATTATTTAGCCTTATTTTTGTAACCAAATTTTCTACTCAAAATTGTATTAAGGACTTGCACACATTTTGAGACACTTAGCTTTATAGGGGCATCAAACCCTCCTTTTAGTCAAATTAGGTGTATTATTGTGAATTTTTCATGTTATAGATTTTAGTAGGTTACTAATATTGACACTTATTTTGGGCGAGTATTATGCAAGTACATTGGAGTTTGCTTTAATTGTTAGGATTATGGAGTTGAATTGCTTCACAGATAGCTTGTTTTACATGTTACTAGTTCTGACAGTAACTAGCATCGGTCAAGGTGTAATCGGTGTCGGTCAGTCCAGGTCAGGCAGTAACCGTCGCCGGTTACCTGTGCGTGAAATTTTATATTTAACTCTCGGGAATTAGATCTATTTTTAGCATTAAAGATGATCTATTGATTGTAATTACATGACTAAGTGCCCTAAGTTTATATAAAGCCTATATAAGCATGAAAATTAGGGTTTAGAAAGAGAATTAAGAGAAGGATTGAATTATATCCTTGATTCTCCTAGATTGAGAGGATGAAGACGAAGAAGAAGAAGATAAAGAAAGAACAGGTTACATGAAGACAAAGTCTCCATGGAAAGGAGTTGGATAGAAGGAAATAACAGGTACATCTGAATGGTGAGAAGATGGTAACATCTTCTACTGTATTTCCTTTGTATGGTTATTGTCTTATTGTAATGGCTTGCATGGTATGCAAAGCACATAGAGTTTCTTCTTGTAGATCCACATGTTGGTGAGATCTTGTATTATAGATCCATGTAGATCTAGTCTTGTATTGTAGATCCATGTAGATCTAGATATTGTAGAGAAGGTTTTCTTCATGTTTGCACAGGTTATGCATGCAGTGATGGAGAGACAAACTTACTTCTTGGTGCACAGTCATGGTTGCACATTGGTAGACCCATGCAAGAGGTCTTGTCGTAGATCCACAAAGAACTTGGTAGTAGTTCAGAGATGTAGTAGTTCCAGGTTATGTGAGATCTACTAGTGGTGTTTCGAGGCATGGTTGTAGTGCACTCATGGAGATCCATTTAAAGATTTGGAGGAGAGGATATACTCTTAGAGAGACGCATTGTACTCTTGTATTGAAGAGTTGGTTCGTACTCTTGTTGTATTATATATATGATATCTCTATCTTTGGTGGACGTAGCCCACATTGGGTGAACCACGATACATGTTGTGTTATGTGTGTGTACTTTGTATTGATTTGGATTATTCTAGTTTATACTTCCACTACTGTAGATTTTGGGGAATTGTTTAGATCATGTGTGCATGATTTTGTTTGTTATTAAATCATAACACTATTCTACAGTCCCGAATTCCCAACATTAATTGTTTCATGCCCATAAAATTTATATCTATATTATGTCTTCGTTTATTTTGATATGCATGTGAACATACAAATTAACAAAATACAACGACCTAAAAATTGTCTTATGGAATTATTTTGTATTATTTTATAATTAATTTAGCACATCCGACATATTTAAATAGTTTGATTCAAAATTGGCAATACAAGCCTTCTTATTGACTTCTACCTTCATAATTTCCCCCACCTCCTCCCCAACTTTCAAGTGACATTCTAGCTTATTTTATCTCATTCTAGAAGTCCCCTATCATCCTCATCATACCTTGTGGTTTAGAACATTGACACCTTTTAGCTAATGCAGTCATGATTATCTTTTTTCCCATTTTTTGGTCCTACTTGTAGGAAACTGACATGTGTGTTCATGATGTTAAAACTTAAACTCATATATCCTTTATGATTAGACAAACATTGTAGTTTATTTAGACACATTGTATTTGGAAATTATTCACATGAATCTATTAAGCATTCACAATCTTTTTAGAGAAATAAGCAATTATTTTAGCATTTAATGAAGCACATAAGTTTATGCGAGAGACACATCACACAACATTAATGTGTGTAACTAATGAATTACTATAAATATTTACTCCAAAACATGTGTTATTTTGCTTAAGTTTCATATACTCCAACTATTAAAGGGAAAGGAGAAGAAAATTTGTTCACCAAGTAAATTGAAACTACACATTTAGAATAAAAATGGCTACACAATATGTGAACCAACAATTTGTGAAAATCAAATAAATATGAACTTTTTATATCTTTTTTCTTTTTCAAGCTTCGAAAATTAATTAATTAAGTTAATTGTTGTTTAAAACATATTAACTAATTGGATATTGTATTGCATTTAGTTCAAATCTATTATCTATAATACAATATCTAATCTTTCCCTCTGGATTGACTCACTTGGTCCTAACCATTGCTTTAGGTGGTTCAGGTTGTGGGTACAATTCGTATGGTTGACTCACAATATATATTAAGGGCCTGACTTAGACTGCCAGAAATTATAGGGGGTTCACCTTATGTTAGAGCTTACAACTTTGAAATGCTGAACTAACCTTAATTTCTTTTGGTTAACACAAAAAAAAATTACAATATCTAATCTACAACTAAAAAAAGATGAATATACTAAGTTAAAAACAAATAATTATGAGAAATGTGACACTTGTAACCACCACTATTCTTTTATATATATAAAAAACTTCAACCAATGTGTCAAAATCTTTTCATGTAAAAAACATTAAGAATGTGGGTTCCTTTGCGAAATGATTTTGATACTTTTTAGTTTGATTAGCATCTTCCCAATTTTTATTTATCTTGGGCCAAAGTTTAATCAAAGCTTGAGTAGCCTTTCTGATATTCCAAAATCTCTTTAAAAAGGAAAAGGCAAATGATTCTTGTTTAAAGTGATTTCACATGTTTGAAAACTCAATGATTGATATCTTTATGAAAGCGGAGGGATATTAAAACATTCGAGGGGCTTGTATTACTTATTAAATTTTAAAAGGTTTGTTTATGGCTTCTCTTGATAAGGACACGTTCATTTTAAGGAGCAATTTCAAGACGTATTTTAGTAAGGTATGTATTTAAATGAAATATACGGAATTTAATTGTGTATTTTTTTATTTAAAAAAAAAAGAGGAGTGGTTATGAAGGTAAACAAATTGATTAGGATTTTAAACAAACTAAGAGATGTTGTAAAAGGAGACAAAAGGGCAGAGGATTCAATCAATGTCGTTGTAGCATTGCTTTGTTGTATTGAAGACATCTCCAACACGATTTCTAGTATTTTAAGGAGATTTTTTTTAAAACAATAAGAAAGTTTTAAGGTTATCAGAAGGTTATTTGGAACTAAGTTTAAAGAGTGTCATTCGAAATTGTGGGGTTTTGTGGGCACCTAAAAATAGCCCTTAAGTATTGATTAATTGTAAAAATGTATGAAGTTAGAATATTTTGTACTTGTTGCTTATTGGTCCAAATTAGTTGCATCTGTTAATTTTTGGTCATCTCCATGTCTCCTTTTATCCCTCTCCAACTAATCTTTTCTTTCTCTTTGCTAGCTACCCTTGCATCGATCCTTATGTAAACAACATGAATAATGCTCCTATGTCCACCAGAAGCATCAATCATGCTCATGATCGCCTATATATTCCCTTGTGGCTACTGTTCATGTTCTCTTATCTTGTCATTTTTTATTTTTGACCATTTCATGTCGAGTTGGGTGCGAAAAGGGTCCCAATTTGAATTTGAATTGTCTAAAATACACATGCATTGTAAAGCATTTGACAATAAGAACATTAAACATTTTATAGAGAATATATTATGCACTGACACACATTCTAGAGAGATCAAGAAATCATTAGAGCATTCATCATTTTGGAAGCTAATCTCTCCTGGACAACATGTTTGGTACTCGGCCTACGTTTTGCATGTCATTACAACTGTTTTAAATTATGTAAATTTCTATTTTCAATATTGTTTACTACACATGGTCCTAACAATTGTATGTTACATAAAAACCCAACAAACCTCTAGATCATTCCCCTAAAAATTAATTATTTTCCTCACATTCATATATTGTTTCCAATCTAGGACAAAGAGAAGAAATTTTATTTTATGAGTTACATGTGACACTGTAGAAAACATATTTAGGCAATTGAAGATCTAGATTAGAGGAAAGTTTACTTATCAAATCATATGCACAACTTATCTATCCTCAATCATGAACAAGAATCACTCTTTGAAGAATGTAAATCATGTTCTTTGGAGCTTCCTCTTATCATTATCAATTTTTAGGTGAGTTCATTATCACTATTGAGTGTGCACTTTAAGATCCATTCCTAATGAATGACACCAAATATTACATTATTCAAGAAACACTTATAAACCTTTCATGACCACCTCTTGAGGTAATTGAAGATCTAGACTAGAATAGAGAGTATTTGTCAAATCATATTCAACTGGTCTATCCTCAACCATGAGAAAGAATCACTCTTTGAATAATGTAAATCATGCTCTTTGGAGCTTCCTTTGATCGTTATCAAATTTTAGGCAAGTTCACTATCACCATTGAGTGTGAATTTTAAGATCCATTCCGAACGAATGACACCAAATATCATATTATTCAAGATTAACTTATAAACCTTTCATGACCACCTCTCTTTAGCTTTATAATTAATTAGCTAGGCATTATTTCTATATTGTACATGTTTTTAGCCTAAATAATAGTAATTGTGTATTTGTGTCAAAATTTAGTTGTAATCCATTTATCCACATTACATTTCAGTGAACCAAAAATATCTTACACCTCTTTAAGAGGCCCCTTGAATCTTGAACTTGACATAGTATCACATATGAATATATCTAATTTTTTGAGGGTTAATTTTATTCATATGGTTGAACCCATAAAACCAAGCTTCTTTTTTATTAATTTACTTGATCACTACTTTTTTTGTAAAATTATGGTTGTTAATATGCTTAATCCTGGGGTTTGAGCTTAAAGTTGTACTTTTAAGATCTTATTTGTCAAGCAAAGGCATTATTGGCAAAATTATTTGATACATGCAATATGTTTCTTGTAATGGATTGGCATACCATTTTAGTCATGAATTTGGTTTAGAATCAAAATACTTTGTTCAGCTTATTAAAATCATATTCATAGGTTACAAATATATAGGAGTCGTATCTCCTAAAATATAGGATCTCCTATTACAACTCCTAACAAAATTCCCAACAATAAACTATATATATATACAACATAACAATATAACCAATATTACAAACTTATTTACCACTCCGCAAATAATAATTACCTAATGTAAACTCTAAATTTCATAACATTTTTCCCCTTAGTGTTTACATGGGAAGAAAGTACATATGAAAAACTGAAAACATAATCATATGCCTCTGCATACTTTTAGGTTTGCATACTGTTGGCTTGGATCTTGCTGTCTGGATCTTGTTGCACATGACCAATCTTCTTCACCACAGTGAATCCCATACTAGATGATCACACTTCCACCAATTCACCTACATACGCGAACTCAACAGTTCCCGCTTTCACTTCCAATGAACACTCTTTCATCGGCCGACCGATGTTAGAAGTACGGCAATCAAAGAATCTCAACAGTCAGAGGATCGCTCCAGTTCAGCTTCCCTCCTATACAATTGTTCTCAGATTCCAAAATGCACATTCTCCTTGTTTCAAAATTTGGTAGGGAATGATAATGATGTTTTATTCTGCAAACATGCCACCCAAAGCAAACAACTGAAAATATTATAAAAATGTGCCACTAGTGTTATACGCAACTCCATCATTGGTGACTGATGATAGGTGTTGATTGCCCTCCATCCTCTGTTACCTCCATCCTCCAATGTGAAGCTGCTAACTCAGTTGGATTTGATCATGGAGCTTAATTTTGCATACCTCAAGTGGACGTCAAATTCTACTGAAAATGCGTTCGTAAGACAATTTTTTATTTATTTTTACAACATTTGACAACTCACAAATTTTTTACACTAAATAAATTTTAAATGACCTTAACAACACGACATTGAAATTTACTACCATGACTCAAACTATTATTTGAACTTTGACTCTTTTTATAAACTTGACAACAATAAGACTTTAATTTTGACTGATACGAAATAACAAGAGGACCATTATTCTTGTACTACTAAACTAATTAAACTATTTTTACAAAGACTTTGACCTAAAATTACTTTCAAATGAAATAGCAAAATACACATGACACACTATACATGACTCGCTATTATGGAAATCGACTTATAAAGAATTGAACAAGACAAATAATAAAACATTTTTAAACAACCAATATATAAATGACTACAAATACTAAAAACATTCAAAAAACATTTGACCGCAAAATGACATATTACAAATTCAAAATTGACACTAACATTTAATATAAGTGGCTTACGGGTTTGTAATAGATTTACACAGAGAGCTAAATAATTCATCGGTAGGTGTTCACTATGGAGTTGCCCTTGCTGGAAAGTGTCAAATTCCAGCGGGCTTCTTCCATGTAATATTCACCAGAAAATTTTGTTTTCCGGTACTTATACACATTTTCCACTCTTCTTTGGAGGTTTTGTAATTTAGTTTTTCAAAAAAACATTGGCAGTTGTGGCTCTGATTCATGTTTTCAATGCAACATTACCAAAGAGGAGGATTAGTGGGCTGAGGATGCAGAGTAGGCCATGCCACTTAGAGATTTTAAAGCTACATATGTTTCGAAATTTTCCATTGACCAGGGTCTCATGTGTGCTTCATCTTTCTCCTTTAACCAAATTTAGCTAAGGTTTTTTTTTTTGTGGAAATCTCACACTTAACTGACATTGTGATCAACTGATTCATATTGATGGTGATTAGGAGCATTATTAAAACCCTGCAAGTTCTTGTTCACCATTGAGGGGTGTGGAAAATTTCAGATTCTAAAACTTTCCCTTCTACTCTCCTTAGTAATATCCCACATTGGTTGATTGGCATGGTCCGCGGTAGCATATAAGTCCCAACACACCATGATCCTTATGCCAATAGGGGTTGCACTACAATGGAAGTAGTCCCCCTTACTAACATAATGGTTGATTGGTTGCAGGAATATTATGTTGCTTGCTCAGCCTTCCCCTCTCTTCCTCTGTGGTGGTTTAGTTAAATAAAAATGCAAGTCTCCTTCGCATGTTTATCCCAAATAAAGTCAGTTATGCCTACTCTTGTGGCATCTTGGAAATTTTTCTACGACTATAATACTCCTACTACTACTACTACCTTCATTGGAGCTATTTTTCTTTTCAGATCCACCAAATTTGAAGCTTGAATATGCTGGTTTCAACCATAGAATGGCATTTTTTATCCTAATGTACTTATCCCCTAGTGTTTTGTCTAGGAAATTTGGGTTGGGTTGTTGCTTATGTTGTAGTTTCCCTTAACTGCATTCTCCTAGCGCGTGGAATAGTAAGAGTTTTCGAGCAGCATATAGACAATAGAAACCAGGTTGGCTTGTTTAAAAGGTTTGTGGAAACTGTTAAACACATGTATTTGGCAGGTGAAAAGCAAGACATTGCAACCTTTTCCAAAATCCTCTTACTTGTGTGAATAGGAGATTTAAAATTAGGTATGAACATCCCTCACAAAATTGTGGAAAAGGGCATCTTGACATTTTATGCAGCTTGAAACGCTTTAGTAGATATGATTGTAAAATGTGAAAGCATACACGCAGGGTAGGGGAAATATTTGACAAAATGCCTCAAAGAAATGTATGCCTCATGGAATGCTATGATGGCAGGGTATGCACAAAAAGGGTCAGTTGAGAAGGCCTTGGAAACTTTGAAACAAATGAATTCGGAAGGTGTAAAGCTACAATCTCACTACTTTTTGCAACATACTCACGAACTGTGCCTAAATGGAAGTTTTAGAGCAGGGTATGAACATGCAACAAAATGTAAAGATATGTATATTAAATGTGCAAACATATATAAGGTACAACAATTGTTAGACAAAATACCTCAAAACAATGTGGTTTCATGTACTGGTATAACTATAGGGTATGTCCAAAATGGATTTTTTGACGAGACTTTAAGACTTTTTGTAGCAATGCCTCAAACAAATCAAATGTGTCCTCATGGACTGTGATGATTACAGGGTATGCATAAAATAATAAAGTGGATTGTTGTTAGATGTTATCTTTACAAATTCCTCACAACCGTGTATACAACATATGGAAGATTACAAAAGGCAAACAAATGTTTTGACAAAATGTCCTACCTAAATGCAGTCTCGTGGCATACAATGATGGTTGGATATGCACAAAATAGGCTTGCTAAAAAAATTATTGGAGTCTTTAAAGCATAAAGTAAAAAAACAATTTTTCAACCTGAGAAGTTTAATTTTTCCACCATCCTATCAACTTGTGTCAAAATTGGGAGTTTTAGAACAGGGTATGGACATCCTTCAAAATGTAATTGAAATTGGTTGTTTGTCAGATGTCGTAGTTGTGCATGACATGATAAACATGTATGTAGAATGTGAAACCATACGCAAGGCACATGATTTGTTTAGAAAATTGTATCAAAGGTCTCATGGAATGAGATGCTGACATGTATGTGAAATGTGAAAGTACACATAGACACCTGATTTTTTTGACAAAACGATGTAACACATGAGAAAAATATAATACATGGAAAAAAAGTCCACAAATTAAATGTTGACATCCCTTCCAACATAATTTGCAGCTCATGTGCAATTGCTAGTAATAATACTCCTACGATGAAACGAAGTAGGGTCTTTGAGTTCACAATTTCTGTTGGTGAATCGATTTTGATGCGGGCCTTTGCTGCTCCACTTGCACAGATGTTAGTTCGCAACTACGGAAATCAATGATTGATGGAGCAAAATCTGGATCGATTTGTAGATTCCAATGCACATAGTCTGCTGATCCAACAGATATCTAATTGATACTGTGATGACATAACAATTAAAAGCTGAGAAAAACAAAAGGTAGTGGAATATCCATAGAAAGCTTCAAAAGTTTGGAGAGAAAACATCAAATCTACAACGAACCGAACCGTGTGGTATTGGTCTATCAAATGTGCAGAGAGTTCCGTGATCTTTGCGTTCAATAATATAGCCGAACTTAACTTGATTTGGATTCGAGATATGTGAGAAATCCAAAGAACTGAACACCAAAAGTGATGCAGGCAGGAGGACGTCAATGGCGTTGTTCTGAATGCAGGTGACGCAGTTCAAATGAAAATTAAGGCGCATCCACACGGGTCTGCACACACTCGAAGAAGACTCTCATGGCAAATGAAAAACTCGATGTGATACCAGATTATGAATTTGGTTCAGAATCAAAATACTTTGTTCTGCTTATTAAAAACATATTCACAGGGTACAAATATATAGGAGTTGTATATCTTAAAATATAGGATCTTCTATAACAATATAACAATATATATACGATATAACAATATAACCAATATTACAAACTTATTTACCACTTCATCCTAACATTTAATCACTAAAGATTATATATGCTATTCAATTATATCATACTTGTAAATCTACATAGGCATGGATAATGAACAATCTTAATATTTTTTTTAAACTATGTATTATGTTAATATTTACGCTGAAAGACGTGTTTACAGTGGGAAAGCCCCGGGGGCCTCTGACAACAGATTTAATCTTACCCGTTGACGTGGTCTTCCGAATCAACGTCCGTGTACCAACCAAATTTGCATTGTCCACGTATCAACATCCAAGTCGGTGACTGCTGCGAATCATTGTTTGACAAGTGTAACACTTTCATTATCTACATAGAAATTCTTACAAGGGTCTGGAAGAATGCGGAAAGTTGCATATGCAGGAAAATCTTCATTTACACTGATATTTTTTCCATGCTCAACTATGACAGGAAACTCTTTTCAAATCATTTTCCGCATATCTACTGACTCCCATCAAAATTACAAGGAAAAGGAACACCCAAAAACAAAAATATGAAACCATTTCTTCTACACAATCATGAAGAAAAATTTGCCACGACAAATATTTTCATTAAATCTCTTCAAAACCTGAGAAAGAATTCAACAGATCTGTGAGCATCACACCACTTTCCATGGTCGTCAATAGAAAGTGCATTGTTTGACACATCTGGCCTATGTTGTCTGCATATGAGATCTCTTAAGATTCCTGAAATCAGTAATTTGGAAGTAAGAACTAATATTTCTGTACTCATTTGTATTTGAGGACTGCAGATTGAGTGTTCTTTCCCGAATTTGAAGTATCTCACGAATAAATAAAGCTAAGCATTTATGATCTTCATATCGAATGAGAATTCTTAAAGATCCATTGGAATATCTGAAAATACAATGATATCTTCCACGGATTTCATAGTAGATGGGACACTTGAATATAAAATTCTCTTCACTTTCAGGTTCTAGAAAACACAACTGACAAATCCGCTCATGTTGTGGAAGGCTATGATCAGATTCCATCCGAAGAGGGTGAGAGAAAATGTGAAATTGAGCTAAAGGGATCCTTAGGCATGAAGGTAAAAAACCTCTTCATGTATTCTGGAATTTTCTTTTGATCTTCATGGAAGCAGGGGCATTTAATTTGTTCATCCTGTTTCAGTAGTGGTGGCTTAATTTTGACATGTTTTTGTTTATTTAGGGGCATTTAATCTAATTTAAGTAGATATGAGGTATGTTATGTGGCTAACTATTCGTTATCTAATGAGTTATGTTGGTTTGCACACATGAACCTATAGTGGGTAAATCGGGCATATTCAATATATATATATATATCATTTTTTATCAATTTCATATTTTAGGTTTAGTTTGTGGAATATATAAATTTAATGGACTGTAATTTCTATGTCAATAGGTTGATGTCATTATGAAAGTAGTCCTCCTACAAACATAATTACATGATAAATATGAGTATTATAATGTATGAAATTACAATGGTCTAACTAATATATTATTTTGAAATATTTATACCGAAAGGCATGTTTATAGTGGGAAAGCCTGAGGGGGGCTATAACAACAGATTTTAATTCTTGTGGTCAACATGGTCTTCCATATTAACGTCCGGTATGCCTAAACATCACACACGTTCGCAGTCCTTGATAAATTTGAATTTCTGTCTTCACATCACTAGACAGTGCCATGGTGCAGTGGTGGAGGCCTACATTTGGGGGCAACAGGTTGTGGGTTCCATTTTTGCTGGAACCACGCGAACGTGCGTGATGTTTAGGCTCAGCCATTAACGTCCATGTACTAATGAAATCCTCACCGCCCACGCCATCAATTATATCAAAGTCCAAGTCAGTATCATGTTTCCTGTTTCACCTTTGGCAGTTGTGAATCATTGTTTGACAAGTGTAATGCTTTCGCTATGTCGTCCATCGCTTCCAACTCAAATTCTTGGGTTTTAGAGCCGAAGCCAAGCATGTAAGTGTGCTCAAAAGTAAAATGAAATAGTAGACGTTGATGATCAATTGGTGAACCGTTCTCGTATGTGGCTTCTGCAGCTTGCATCATCCTGCACTTCACTAATTTGTCAAGTGTATGAATCAAATGATTTTTATATGCCTGCGAGTGGGACATGGAGCTTTGACATGGATTACACTCCCGCCTTAAAGCTAGGCAATGAAAAATATTTTTGTTAAGGAATTGTCTTTTTTCCTTGACGAGGGAAGCAATTTTGCATGGATATCCTAGGCTTCGTTCCTTTACCGATCCAAGACACTACATGCACCAAAAAAGAGGGAGATTGTTTGTTATAGGCTGAAAAGTGCTTGGTCTTAATTGTATTATTAAAGTTCTATTATGGAAGATAGATTATGCGTTCTTTGTGGTTCGATTTTGAAAGTACATTACCGTTGTGAGTTCCAATGACAAATTGTGAGAACAAATTAATCGTTCCAAATCTAAATTGAATATATATAACTTAGAGCTTACATATCATTTACTTTCCATTTAGTTAGATTTGTAAATATTTCTTATCCACTTTGTAATTCCAATTTGTAAATAATAGTAGAAAATGAAAACAATGAGAAGAAATTTGCCAACAAATAGGACATAAAGCTCATCAAATTATCTTCAATAAGATCAACATCCAATTGAATTATTTGTCTAAGTGTGAATTTAATTGTTTCATTGGAATTGATTTTTGAGATTCAAGTTGTAATTGAATTTTGAGATTTGTTTTAACATTTTAAACACATTTGAACTCTAATTTAAATTTGAATATTATTAATAGAGTACATATTTTTAGTACCTAATTATTCCTTGGCTATAATTTGCAAGACATGAACTCCTTAAACATAGACTAAACACATTAGATCTTAAATTAAGAAAACAAGCAACCTCTTTCCACTTGTACATTGCATGGTACACTTTGATGGTTTTATTAGTTCAAATCCCTCTTTCGAATGGCAAATAAAAGCCACCTTTCTCTCATTTGGCCAACTTCTTAAAGGACTTGAATATCGATGAATTTTTGTGCGTCGAATTTTCTCATGTGATTACTCGAGCTTGAAAATGAAAAGGGAAGTTTGTTGGGGTTTTCTCATTTTTAATTTTGGTTCCTTTACACAAAAATTGCATTCATGTTAATAATACGGGTGAGATCGAGATGATAGAGTAGAGCACATATCATATATTGTTTATGTAAAAAAAATCTATGTCGGGTAATGGGTGTGGGACATGTAGGCATTTTAATTCCCACGTTTTTACTAAGACATCACCTATTCCTCTACATGTACTCGAGCTTGAAACCAAAAATGAACGTGTACTAAGTCTTCCTCATTTTTAATATTTTGGGCCCTTTAAATACAAATTGCATTCATGTGCATGATGCAAGAGATACCAAGAAAAATATGTGAAGAACATAACATATATTATTTTGGGGGAACACTCTAACTTGTGGAATAATCATGGGGCATGCATGTCTTTGTCTTTGTCTTCAATTCATGTCTTTTTCTTCCTTCAACATTCCTTTTATGCATCCTTCCTACTTGATCCCAGGGAAGCAAATTCATCTATTGGGTTGCCATCTCAACACATCTCTTGAGCGAGAAACTCCAATGCCAAAAGCATGTACCATTTCCCTTCATGCTTCCAAGGTGTGCTTCACATACATCTTTCACATCTACAAAAAATGAAATGCCTCGTGGCTAGAGGCAAACTATATATATTTTTAATAGCTATACAAAAACCCTAATCAAAATTGTGCATGAAACCATATCCCTTGGGTTTTAGGTCCAATTGACATATCCTTGTTTCTAAATTATCCATTAAAACATTCAAGGGAGTAATGCTAGCTATAGGGATGTAATATCAACAGACCTCCCTCCCATTTACAAGCATCACCCTGGCCAGAAACACATTACATCACCCTTCATGCTTCTTATTGTGCTTCACCTCCATTGGAAAAACTACATGCCATATGGCTAGAGAAAAACCCTGTTCAATACCCTAATAGCTACAAAGAAATTGTGATTGTAATTGTGGATGAAACCCCTACCCTAGAATTTAAGACTCACACCATATATCCTTGTTATAAATAAACCCTTGAAACTCATAAGTGAATCTCCCTTGCATTTGTTTGTGTTCTAATTACTTGTAACGTGTAAGAATTAATATTGCAAACAACAACTATTAACATTGGTAGTATTGATTGATCGCTCTTTTATTTTTTAAATATCTCCAAAAAATATGTTTCCTCAACATCTTCCACACCGTATTTTTTGCTGTCAGGTTCTATAGCTGGAACATTTTAGATTTTCCCTTTTCTAGTTTCCCCCTTTAAACATAAATTGCACTCGAATGAATACTACACTACCCTAATCATTAACTTTATAGTTAGAGAAAAACACCAATCTAATTTTTGCATGAAATCGCTAGCTGGGCATTCTAGCTACACTCTACATCTTGTTATCCCTGACGTGTCATGTGAAACATGCATTCAAATTCCCCTTGAATTTACTTTTTTCGAACAACCCAAAAAATTCAAGAGCTGTAAATTCAAACAAGTATTCTCCTTGGCATCATTTCCCAACCGCTACTTTCATTTTGAGATATCTCTCTCTGTTATTTCATCTACGTCTTCCCCGACGTGAGTTTTCTCCTTTTTTGATCAGCAAACAAGTCATACTCCATGTAGACAATTTATTTTCACATTGACTCTTGATTCTTGTTTCATTTCTAATGTACTTCTCCAACCTCAAACTTCATTTGTTGCACCCACTTCCTTTCCCATTGTTCCTCTCCACCCCGTTTCACTTCTTCACTATATTCCTTTCGGCATTCACATCGTACATTTTACGTACAATTGTTAGTATTGTATATAATATTAAATTTCATCTTTGAGTGTGTGTGTGTGTGTGTGTGTGTGTGTGTCTATATATATATATATATATATATATATTCCATTATAAAATTATTGAATATATTCTAAGACACATTAGAGTTTTGTGTAAATATTTGAGTTCCTTGTGTGTATGTCTTTTTTCTATTTGCCAAATTCTCAATCGATTATAGAAAAAACATAAAGCTTCATATATAATGTATTGTTCATAGATACGTTTTTTAATGTATGATGAATTTGAGTCATATCATGCAAATAAGGGCTAGAATTAAAAATGTAATAGTTTCTTGTAATCTTCCTGAAATCTAAGAAGGGTGTAAGAATTGTGAATGCCCAAACTCTTCAATTTTTACACCCCAACATGAGAAAACTCAAATAATTGAAAAATAAATACTTTAATTTATCAAAAAACACATAATATACAAGTACAAGTGTCAATATATAACAAAAGTAAGAATTAGGTTCTAACTTTGTTTTTTACCAAGCAAAAGCAAGGGTTGTAAAACAACTCTACTTTTGACCGTTTTACTAACACATGTCTAAAATTTTGTAGACACATAATGAGAACATGTGGGATATGCTGGAAAGTGATTAAGGATGCAACTTATCCTATTCTAAGCTAGGACATGTGCACCAAAAAATGTAGTATAGTTAAGCTAACCTAATTCAACTTTATATTAGTGCAAATAGAATATTGCACCAACACTCCTCTTAAGTGTAACTTAAGGAATCCTATACAAAAAAATAAAGCTAAAAATCCTATAGAATGAGTCTTAGTAATTAGAAATGATGAAGTACCTATGTACAAGAAAATACAACCTAAAAAAATGAGATACAAAATAAAGGTCTCTTCGAAAATTATATAATATACTTAGAAAACTACACTAGATGAGTAATCCACCACTAAAGATGCACTGAGTGGGTTGATCCACTAATGAAGAAGGTGTAAGAAGTGAAAGTGAAAATAATGATGAAGAAATAAAAACCATATGAGTGGTTTGGATCCACCATTCAATTATTAAAGCGTTGATAGATGGTAGGGATCCCAAATAATATCACTACCAAGTGAAGTGTCAAACATACACAAGAATACACCAAAGAATGCCATCAACTACATGTTAAGGGTAAGCAAGGGACATAACACCTAAAGAAGCAATTACACCCCCCACAGTGAGGAGTGGGTAGAGTGGATAAAATAATATATATGCATGAGGTGGTCCAAATCCATTATTCAAACATTACATAATCACATAGGCTAGGGATAATAGAACATGATCACTAATAAGAGACTAATTTACTAATTGTAATACTAAAACAAGGGTTCATATATTTAAGATATTACAATATGTGTGTGATTGTACTTTGGTATAGTAAGCACAAAAATGCAATGTTATAATTATGTAATGAATATTGTTTCACTCAAACAAACTTATGGAAAGTAGAATACCAAAATCAGGTTCAAGGTTTAGAATATTTACCATCGAAGGATTCAGAGTATGTGACAATGATATGAAACTACATCTAGAGTGTGAAAAAATTGAGATCTTGAAATTGAGTGGAGGATAGGTTTTCTTGATGAATATTGTTCGGGTAAAATTAATTGACCATAGTAACTCTTTTATGTAAGTGAGGTTGTTAAATAAACAACTCACGTAAGTTAGTTGAGTAGATTTATTATTTGCTTTTATACATAGTTAATTTTGTTCTTCCTGTTATATTATTTGGGAATATAGTTTCCTATTTGAATGTTATTTTTCCTATTCTCTATTCTCTAGGAACTTGTTATCGTTGTACAATATGTATAAATATTTTAGCCATCCTAATCAAATGTAATAACCCTGTTTATTTTAATAAAACATTATAATTTTTCTTGGTTCTCATTTGGTTTCAAAGCATGAGGATTATGATAGGGAAATATAAAAGAAGAAAGAAGCGAGGAAGGGAAGAACCCCAGAGAACTCTAAAAATAAATTCCATTTTTGCTTCGAGTGTAAGCTCATTGCAACACATTCATTTCTTTCCCTTAGGAATACTTTGCAAATATTTGTATGAGAGCCGCAAATAAGTGATAAAGGAGAAGCCTCGAAGCACTCCATATTTTTTTCTTTGTGTAAGATCCATAAGCAAAACTATTTCTCTTCTTATTTTATTCAAATTTCCAAACATATTTAGGAGGCTGTCGATTTTAGAATATAAGATATTTTTCACCCAACAGAGGCATTGCAAGCTAAAATAATAACATTTCAACAGTCTGGAAGTGAAAAATCAGTCCAAAATTTCATTCTCTCAAGTTCATTGTTGATCATTCAGAATCTGGCACTTATCAAAGGAAATAAAAAAGGTTCGCATGAAAGAGCAAAGCACATCCAAAGGCGTGGGAGTATCAGAAAGAATCACACGTGAAGAAGAGAGATAGATTCAGGACGCAGCCATTTTCACGATGAGGATCTATTTTTGGAGATAGTGTGTGTTGTCGTGCTCAAAATTCCCCTCTTTTTGAAGTCAAGTTTCAAAAATTTTGAGTCGGTTCCTTGGAGTAATGGATCGCGTCGAGCTTGGTATTGTTTGCAGTTTTCCATTCCATGGAGAACAATTTGAAAGTCGGTTTCCCTTCTTTTTATTTTTCACACAATCGGGAATGACGGGTGTATCTTCCCCGTTACTTTTTGCCCCAGCATCCATGAGTAGTACGTGGATATCTCTGATTGGATGCGACATGGCCAAGGGAAAAAGTTAAATATTAAGCCCGCATCGAAGGTCAAAGCGGGAAGTGGGCCGGCGGAGCAATTTGTGTTTTTGAGCCCGCGTTGAAAAGAAGTAAAATTATAAAAGTAAATCATGAATCTGTCCCCACTTAAGTAAGGCCACGTGTCAAGACTATATCAAAAGCGGGTGGGCGGGCCAAAATGTTCCAAAGTTCCATTTCTCCAAAGGGGATAAAATGCAAAAGGCGTCCTCAGGCCCACTTCATTTTAAATCTCTCCCACATGGATGGCTCACATTCAAAGTTTGCAAGGGTAGATTGAATGACTACAATTCAATGCGTCTTGTTTTGTTGCCAGACATGGAAATGACCGAGGCATTAGAAAGACTCAGGCATCGGTTTCTCGAATTAGTTTTCATCATTATTTTTAACCGAATGTAAATGTTCTTGGAAACTATTTAATGGCTTCTCCATGTTGTTTTTTGGGTTGGATCGTGGAACTCTGTAAAGTAATAGATTTGAAGTAATTAATACATAATTTTTCCCCTTTCTTCCTCTGCTTTTCTTCTTTTCGTGTCTAAAACTTAGGAATCATCAATCTCTTATGATAAGAAACTTTGTGTTCTTGTTTATATGATTTCTAGAACTTTGTGTCTTTGGAATTATATTGGTTATGAAAGCGAATGATTCTATTCTACATCTCCCTGGTTCAATATGTATGAGGTGATACTCTACCATCTATATTTCCTGAATGTATTGTTATGTTCTTCCTTCCTCATCTCCTTAATTCTTCTATCCTTTCGTATTGATGATATTTGGGCATAAATTTTTTCAAAGGATCAGGAATCCACACTTTGAAAGTTGTACATTTGTATATAAGTTTGTTGATTGCTTTCAATAAGGGAACCTCTCCCATTAAAGAGGAGGGACTTGTTGTCCCATGACTGTGGTTTGTTGAAAGGATCATTTTAAAAACCCAATAGTTTTTGGTGACTCTGCTGGGGATTTCATTTCAAATGGATTCCTTTCTAAAAGAACAACTTCAAGATCATTTTTGGTCTTGCGACTCTACGGTATACAGGTGGGAGGAAAGCTCTCAAGGTTGAGGATTCCCATTTTCAACTTTTGGAGCAACAAAACTTCTCTCTTCCAGCAAGAAGGAATAGAGGGACCCGTTCTACAAGCACACCTCCTACTAAAGAAAAAAACTCCAAGGATATCATTCCTTAGGAACATCTCAGTCCTAATCTTAGTGCTTTGATTCTTGTTGGTGTTTCAATTCCCCTTCAGTAAATTTTTCCAAAGATGGCAGTTCCTTTGCCTTGGGGACAACAGGTTGGGCCTCTTGCTCTTCCTCAGCCATTGCATGAGTTGCCTAGGGGTAGCAGGAATTTTTTTCCCAAGTTCTGGGGTGATGGGAAGGTTCATCTAGATGAACACATTACAACCTTCATTGTTGCATGTGGGATTCTTGGAGTTGAACATGAAGATGTCTTTGTCAAGATTTTTGTCGAGACATTGCGGGACAATGCTGCTAATTAGTTCTACCATCTTCCTGTTCAGTCTATCACTAATTGGAATACCATGACGACTCAGTTTGAGCAGGGTTTCAAACTTGCTGAAGATGTGCATGCTCTGTTAGCACAAATTTCTCATATCAAGAAGGAGCCATTTGAGCCCATGAGAGAGTTTGTGGCTAAATTCAACAAGCTAATTAATAAAATTCCATAGAACACTCATCTAGTGGATCAAATCCAAAAGTGCTTCTTGCTTAATTCCCAGTTTCTTGAAGTGAGTTATGCACTAAGGATAGCTAACCTTGTAACTTTGGATGTTGATCAACATTTGGCTATCAGTGTTGAGGATGATTTGATCATGTCTGGTAAGCTGAAAATAGAATCCTCCAAATCTAAACCTTCTTCCTCTTCCTCTTCCCCTGGATCCAGTTCTGATCAATTAGTACATAAGCTTGCAAATGATCTCATTGCTCTCAAGAAACAATTGGTGCAACATACCCCTTATCAAAATGTTCCAAGAAAGAATTTTCAGCCCAGGAACCACCTGCCTTCCTCTCATACTAGATTGGCTATTGAAGGCCCACCCATCAAGGTTCCCGTCAATGCCACTTGTGAAGTTGAAGAACCTGATGATGAGGAGTGTAATGAATTATATGAAGAACCAGAAGAGGAAGCTGAAGAACTGGAAGAGCTTGGTGGATCACAAGTTCATTTCCTCACCCCTGAAGGTATGGATGATGAAGATGAATATGAGGAAAGAGTGACATATATGAATAGTGATTCATATGTTGTTATGACTCAAGAGCAAACAAATAAAAAAGAGAAAGTGGTGCAACCTACCAAGAAGTCTAAGGAGCTTCCTACAACTATTCCAATGATTGCAAGAAGAGGAGCTCCCATTCCCACTACCTCCACACAAAAGGTGAGTAATTCGAATCCTCCATCTTCTAATTCTATTTCCAAAACTTCTCCTTCAAATCCTAAAAATGATAGATCAAGAGTCTCTCAAGTTCCTAGTAATGATGCCCCATCCACCTCTGGATCTTTTGATATTATTGATCACCTCAAAAGGACTAAAATCCAAATTTCAGAGGCAGAGTTTTACCAAACCCATCCAAAAGCTTTTACTAAAATGGTAAACTTTGTAAATTCCAAATCCAAAGTATTATCTAGTACTTCTAAAGGCCTTTTTCCCACCCCCTCTTCCTCACCTAAATCAAGCCTTGTGGTTGCAGTCACTTCCCCTAATGAGAAAATTGAACCATTTTATGTGACTCTTCTCATAGTTGGCCATAAACTCAGTAACTGTGTTATAGACTTAGGAGCATCATATAATGTAATGCCTGCAAAGGTAGCTCATGCTCTGGGTTTGACCCTAATACATTCCTTTGGTTCTTGTTATTCCATGGAAAGTAGGAAAGTACCTCTGGTTGGTAGAATTAAAGATGCACAAGTGGCTTTTGTTGCTTTTCCAGATAAAAGGGTCTTAGCCACCATTTTGGTAGCTGATATTTCTCCCTCTTATGGGATGTTGGTGAGTAGAAATTTCTGTAAGGAGGTAGGAGGCGAGATTCAAATGGACTGGTCGCATGCTTTGATCCCAGCCAATGGAAAAATGAAGAAGTTTCTACCTAAGAAATAGACTGAGTACATTGTGCAAAAGACTGATGACCCAAAAGCACAGATACTCTATGAGGATGCAGGGCATGTGAACTATATGATTATGTCACAAGATGAGGCAAGGCTTCCCAAGGGAGTTATTCATGACCCCAATGGAATTTGGACTCTGGAGTTTGATGGAATCTGCTCTTCAGCTGGTTCTGGGGTTGGAGTGGTGTTGACATCTCCAGAAGGGAACATTCATCCTTTCTCTTTCAAGCTCTATTTTGAAAATACAAACAATACAACTGAATATGAGGCGCTCATACTTGGATTGAGCATGGAAAAAGAGATGGGAGTGAAGAATCTTTGTGCTCGTGGTGATGCAAAACTTATTGTGAAACAAGTCAGAGATCTTTTTACAGTCAAGAATAAGAGATTGAAACATTACAGGAATCTTGTTTGGGATTCCATCGAGTTCCTTGACACTTTCTCCATTGAAGTTGTGCCAATAGAAAGGAACACTAGAGCTGACTCTCTGGCTATCTCAAGATCTTTTTTGATTCCTCATTTATATTTCTCTCAGGAGAATTTTACCATTGAAATGATTCATAGGCCCAGCGTACCAGATAATGTAAATAATTGGAAAGTCTTCAATGATGATCAACATTTTCTCTCTTTCTTGGAGCTTAGGGATAATTTTGATCAGTTGTATTTTGAAGGAAGTGAGACCTTTCCTAGAGAGTGTTTGTCTTCCAATGAAGGGGATATCAAGGAAGAGACAGATCAAGATGGTTGCATCAAATTGAAAGGTAACAAGATTCCTAAAGGGCTGGTGAGTTTGGAAGACCTATTTGATAAGCATGATAGGCACATTAAGTCTAAAACTTCCCAAGGAACCCGATAGTCTGCTAAGTGTGAAAAAGTGAATATTGGGAGTATTAATGAACTTAAGATGGTGAACATTGGGAAATGATGCACTCCATAGGAAAAGAATAAGGTAGTAAATCTACTAAAAATGTATGTTGATGGCCTTGCCTATTCGTATGATGATCTCAAGGCTTTCCAGCCAAAGGAGATGTAAAAATTTATCCCTCTAAAACCTAGGATCAAACTGTTCAAGCAGAAACAAGGGCAATATAATCCCAAGGTTACTGGAACTATTTTCCAAGAGATTCAAAAGTTGCTAAAGGAAAAAATCATCTTTCCTATACACCATTCAATGTGGATTGCCAACATTGTGCCTGTCAGGAAGAAGAATGGTGAGATTCGAATATGTGTGGATTTTAGGAATTTGAATCAGTCTTCTCTGAAGGACAACTATCCTCTCCCCATGATGGATCAGGTTTTGCAAGCTGTTAAAGGTTTTGAGATGTTTTCTATGCTGGATGGGTTCTCTGGATACAATCAAGTGGAGGTCATTACCCCAAATCAACACAAAACTGCTTTCACTACTCCTTGGGGAAACTTTTCTTACAAGAGAATGCCTTTTGATCTTATCAATGCTGGTGCCACCTTTCAGAGGGAAATGGAATTTGCTTTTGGAAGTTTGAAGGGAAAGTGTGTGGTTATGTACCTTGATGATTTGATTATTTTCTCTAAAACAAGGGTAGATCACTTTAAACATCTTGAATCAGTCCTCCAAAAGTGCAGGGAGCATGAAGTCTCTCTCAATCCAAAGAGGTCTATCTTTTGTGTCACTGAAGGTAAGTTTTTGGGGCACATTGTCTCCAAGGAGGGAATCAAGATAGATCCATAAAGAGTTCAAGCAATCCAACAGATTCCTCTTCCCACAAGTAAAAAGGGTGTTCACTCTTTCTTTTGTAAGATTAATTTACTAAGGAGATTCATTCTTGATTTTGCAGAGTTGACCATGAGCATTGCTCACATGATGAAAGGAAATTAAAAAATTTGTTGGTCTTCTGAGGGTAAGGAGGTATTTGAAGGTACTAAGCAAGCCATTGCTAAGACCCCCATCTTGGTATGTCCTGATTTCAACAAGGACTTTATCATCTATTGCTATGCTACAGAGTTTACCCTAGCTGTTGTGCCGACTCAGAGGAATTTTGAGGATCATGAGCTTCTTATTTCCTTCATGAGCTATGTTCTGAAAGCTCATGAGTTGAAATATATTATGATGCAGAAGCATGCTTTTGGAGTGGTCAAAGTTGTCAAGCAGTTTCATTTTTATATTCTTAATTCTCACTTTGTTGTGCTTGTTGTTGATACAACCATCAAATCCATTCTTACACAGTAGGTTTTTGGAACTAAGAGAGGCAATTGGGTAGCAAAGGTCTAGGAATATGACCTACATATCAAGCCAACTAAGCTAGTTTGGGGTAAAGGCTAGTGTGAACTTATTGCCGAAGGAGTTGATGCAACGTTGTCTAAAGAAGCAGTTAATGTTCTTGTTGTCCTCTTCCTCATTTCAACAGATGAATGGTATACATGTATTTCACATTTTCTTACCTATGGAGAGTGTCCATCTCACTTGAGTGCCAAGGAGAAGATGGCTATAAAGCTAAGGTCTACACAATATGTGCTATGGAATAATGCTTTGTTCAAGTGAGGCATAGATGGGAGATTCTTGAAGTGTGTAAACAAGGAACAAAAGAAGAAGTTGTTCTTAGGTTTTCATGATCAAGCTTATGGAGACCACTTCTCTTTTGTTGTCACTACTCAAAAAATTCTTCGTGCTGGGTACTATTGGCCTAAATTGTTCAGAGATGCATCCAAATGGGTAGGCAAGTGTGAAGCCTGCCAGAATTTTGTTGGGAGACCTAAGTTGGATGCTTTGCCACTAAAGTCAGTAGTGATTGATGAGCCCTTTCAATAGTGGGGATTGGATTTCATTGGAACTCTCAACCCATCCTCTAGTGCTAAGCATACTCACGTGCTAACTGCTACATATTACTTCACAAAGTGGGTAGAGGCCATTCCAGTCAAAAGCACTACTTCTGAGGTAGTGTGTAATTTCATTAAGGAGAACATATTGATAAGGTATGGGGTACCAAACAAAATTGTGACTGAGAATGCCTCAAATTTTTATTCTTCTGAGATGATGGATTTCTGCTACGGATATGGAATTTCCCTTGCTCACTCTTCAAACTACTACCCCCAAGGGAATGGACAAGAAGAATCAACAAACAAGAATATGGTAACCATCGTTCTGAATCTTGTCAATGAATCTAAGAGGAATTGACACAAGAAACTATATGATGCTCTCTGGGCAGATAGAATTACACCCAAAAGAGCAATTGAGATGTCTCCTTTTCAAGTGGTGTATGGTGTTAAAGCTCAGTTACTAGTGACAGTGGCATTACCGGCCTTGCACTTAATGAAGGCTATTTAAGATTCAAGTTTTACCAGTTCCTTACACAAGAGGATCATGTATCTCCAGAAGCTGGATGAAGACAAGTTGCAGGTTTTTGATAAAATATCATCTCATCAACTAAAGGTGAAATCTTTGTTCAAAAAGAAAGCCAATCCCAAAGATTTTCAAGTAGGAGACATTGTTCTGTTGTGGGACAAAAGGCATGAACCTCGAGGAAGCCATGGTAAGTTTGATTCCCTTTGGCTTGATCCTTTTAAAATAAGGCATTTTGTTGGAGAAAATTCGTTCTATTTGGATTATCTGGATGGTTCTCCTCTCCCACTTCCTTATAGTGGGTAGTATTTGACGTTGTTCAAGTCCTTGGTGACTAGGCGGTCCTTCTGTATATTGTGTATAGTGTTGTTGGTTTTGGGTCATTACTTTGTGTTTTGTTTCTGTTTTTCCTTTTGGTTTATTTTCTTTTCATGTGTTTTGTCTTCTGTGTTGGTTTTCCTTTCACTTTATTTACCCAAGGATAAGGCACTAGTCTGCTTTCCCGGAGTTCTTCTATGGTCCTTGATCTTGCCCCGTTCCTTTGCTAAGTCATCCCCAGAAAGAGCCAGCTGTTGTCGCACTCAAAATTCCCCTCTTTTTGAAGTTAAGTTTCAAAAATTTTGAGTCGGTTCCTTGGAGTAATGGATCACGTTGAGCCTGGTATTGTTTTCAGTTTTCCATTCCGTGGAGAACAGTTTGAAATTCAGGCATAATGGTGGATTTTTTAACCTTCTTTTTATTTTTCACACAGTCGGGAATGACGGGCGTATCTTCCCCATCAATTTTTGCCCCAGCATCCACATGTAGTACATGGATATATCTGATTGAATGTGGCATGGCCATGTTTCAAGTGACAACAGAATCCTCCACATGTCCAAACAACACAAATCCAAGGGCATGGCCCATGGGACAATCCTCAAATAAGCACAGGCTTCCTACATGTCCTAGGTCAAAAATGAAGACATAACAAGCCCAAATCAGCTAAGTATGGAAGGTTTAGCGGACGGCGCCACATGCCTCATCAGCACAACTTCAAGGGTCAAAGCTAGGGTCAGTTCTCAAACTTGCGCCTTGCTTCCATGTGTCCCAAGTCAAAAAAAGAGAAAGAGTCGATCATTTAAATTGACTAAGTATGAGCGAGTCGGTAGAAGCCTCCACGTGTCTTAATGGTGTAATTTCAGAAGTGAAACCAAAGGGCCAATCTCCAAATGAGTGCCAAATTGCCACATGATCAGAGTCAAAGGAGAGACAAAGTCGGTCATTGAAAATTCCAAGACTGGTGGAAGGAGCCACGCGTTAGCTTGGCGCAATTTCAGGAGGCATATCCAAAGCAGAAACTCAAATGAGCGCCAACTCTCTAGTGTCCAGAGTCAAATATTAAGCCCACATAGAAATTCAAAGTGGGAAAGTGGGCCATCGGTGAGATTTGAGAATTTGAGCCTTGTTTTCATTAAAGGAGCTTAAATTTTAAAAGTGACTTGCAGCCCCGCCCACGCCAAGGGAAAAATTCAAATATTAAGCCCACATCGAAGGTCAAAGTGAGAAGCAGGCCAATGAAGGAATTTGTGCTTTTGAGCCCGCGTTGAAAAGAAGTAAAATTATAAAAGTAAACAACGACTCTATCCCCACTTAAGTAATGCCACGTGTCAAGATTGTATCAAAAAAGGGTGGGAGGTCCAAAATGTTCCAAAGTTCCATTTCTCCAAAGGGCACAAAATGCAAAAGGTGTCCTCAGGCCCACTTCAATTTAAATCTCTCCCATGTGGATGGGTCACATTCAAAGTTTGCAAGGGCATATTGAACGATTGTGATTTAATGTGCCTAGTTTTGCTGCCAGACATGGAAACAACTGAGGCACTGGAGAGACCCAGGCATCGGTTTCTCAAATTAGTTTTCATCATTCTTTGTAACCGAATGTAACCATTTTTGGAAACTATTTAATGGATTCTCCATGTTGTTGTTCGGGTTAGATCCTGGTACTTTGTAAAGTAAAAGATTCGAAGCAATCAATACAAAATTTTTCCCCTGTATTCCTTTGCTTTTCTTCTTTCCATGTCTGAAACTTGGGAATCATCAATCTCTTATGATAAAAATTTTTTTGTTCCTGTTTATATGATTTCTGGAACTTTGTGTCTTTGGAATTATACTGGTTATGAAAGCAAATGATTCTATTATACATCTCCCTGGTTCAATACATATAAGGTGATACTCTGCCATCTATATCTCCTGAAGGTATTATTATGTTCTTCCTTCCTCGTCTCCTTAATTCTTCCATCCTTTCATATTGATGATCTTAGGGCATAAAACGTTTCAAAGGATCAGGAATCCACACTTTGAAAGTTGTACATTTCTATATAAATTTGATGCTTGCTTTTGATAAAGGAACCTCTCCCATTAAAGAGGAGGGACTTGTTCTCCCCTGATTGTGGTTTGTTAAAAGGATCATTTTAAAAACCCAACAGCGTGCGGAGCAGATAAACCAATCAAAGAATTGTGTGACATGCATTGGATATTTTTTTAGGATCAGCTACGAAGCACTTTGCATGGGATGTAGGCTAAAGATAGAATTAGGAGCTAATAGTTGATTAAGAGAGATCTATTCTTAGAATTCTTGCATGTAAGCCTATTATTGTAAAGGTGCATGGCTAATAATAACATGCAACCTATTTTGGCATTAGATCAGCGGTGAAGGGAAATTTCCCACCCTTATAAATATGTATTGATTTGTGTAGCATAGGGATATATATGTGAGGACTGAGTTATTGTGATTTTATGCTACCAAATCTGATGTGCGCATCAACATATACTATTATTATTGTAAGGAAGCTTCTGTGTATTACTGCATTTAATATAATGGAGGTTATTGGTTGAATCAAGGTGTGTTAATCATGGTTATAGTTTATTGTTGCATGAATGATTTCGCTATGATTAATGTTTGATTCATGATACTTTAAGATCTAGATCTGAATATGTTCTATAAAATGTTATATTAGTTATGGATCCGAATGCTTCAAGTATTCATCATGATAACATCCTACAATAACAACCCTAAAGAGTGGACTGGTACCTTTTCACGCTTTGGGTGAGTGCTCAGTCTAGGTTGAGTGATGTGTCAGTGCATCTAGGCTTTTACTAGTGAATTCTAGGCTACATCATTGATTTCATTACCGGGACCTTTTTTTTAGTTGTTTTCAGGATGGTTCATGATGAAGACATACTAGTTGACCCTAGCAAGTGTTGAGGAGCTGGATACATGACCTCAAAGAAGAATACACATGGAGGTTTAGTACTGGATTTGAGTTTAACACATGCGTATGGGTGGAACAAAATCTGTGTGACATTTTATATGAGAGATTCTTTTGCTATCTTTCCAGTAGAATTGTACAAGTGGCTAATTTCTTATGCATCCAAAATAGAATTGGAGGTATCACACACTTGTCTTGACGTACAGAAAGAATTTCAGGCCCTTTATGATGCTGATCTGATTTGGACTCACGTTGTGGATACTTGGTTCCATGGTGTTTTGAAAAATTATATCTTAGAGTACTCAATTTCCACTTATGTCATGCCCAGATGTAGCTAAATTCTAGTTTTTACGATATCCAAGGGGAACTTACCTATAAGGCATTCCACTGGTGACCAAGATCTTGATGGTAACTTTGAATTTGGAGAGAAAACCGATGGCTAACTAAACCCCACCATGCACGGGGGTAGGATTAGGTTTGGTGAAAAGATGGCAGACCTAGCGGCAGAGAGGTAGAGAGAGGAAAGGTAGCTTAATTCTAATGAGGTGCATGCGAGAGGGAGATAAAGAAGAAGTAAGAGGTTATAGAGAAAATGGCATTGATGGGAAAAATATAGTCTCGAGAAGGAGTTGAAGTTTATGTATAGGATACGTGGAACCTAGAGCCTCAGGAACTCCCCCATTTGGGAAAGCATGATAGAGAACCCTCCTCAGCCTCATGCATAGAAGTACATGCTAGCAAAGATACAACCTGGGCCTACATGCATGCATCTGAATCCACCTGGCCACCTCGCCCATGTACGCTTGGTTTTCCAGCATCTAGTGCAACAAAGTAGTCAATCAAGATAATTCAAGTAGTGGGAAAGTAGGAGCAAGTCTTATAAGGGGCATAGCTATGGTAGTAAAAATGGATTTGTTATTATATGGGAGTAAAATTTTTTAGGTGTATCATCCACATGCAGAATTCAGGTGCATCAAATATTTGGAATATCTTCTGGGAGTAATAATCGCTTCATAGACCATCAGGGTACAATTCAATACTACTATTGGGACACAGGGAAGTACGTCTTCTGGTTCTGACCCCAGCTATAAGATCTGGGATCAGGAGGTATAGGTAGCTCTAGCTCAGGTGGATCTTGTGGTTCTGGGGGCACAAGAAACATAGGAGGTCCTGGATCAGGTGCACAAGGTCCACACCAACCCCAAAATATTTACATGGATATGTCTCTTAATCTTCCAGAGTATAGGGGCATAGAAGATGTTGCTGAACATGTGCATATGTGTGAAATATTGTGGCGTGCAAAAGGAATCACAGTTTCTGAGTGTAGGGTAAGCCAATTTGCTACTACGTTACAAGGGCAAGCACATAGCTGGTATAAATTTTTTGACCTTGATCAAACTTACGTAGACTATATATCTTTAAAAGATGCATTCCTTAAAGAGTTTCGCATCCCTAAGTTTGAGCAGAAGAGTATAAGTGCACTCAAGGATATTAAGAAAGGTCACTACTAAAAGTGTTAGAGAGTATGATGCCCATTTTAAAACCTGTTATCTAAGCTTTTCTTATGATATTCACGCAAGCCAGCATGCACAATGGTTAATTGGGGGCCTGATTACCCATTTGAGGAGGGAATTTACCACATAACACATATTCACTGATATGTGCGAAGCACTTGAAGCATCCTATGTGCTGAGGCAGTTTGTTATCAGCGATAGACACTGGGGTGAGCCATTTTTAGATAGCACTAGATCCATAGTCTATGGCAAAGCATTTGGAGAAATTATCTGAAATATTAAGCTTATGAACATGCATCAGGGATTTGGTGAACAACATTTTGAAGTGGAATGTCACACAAAGGAATAGTTAGATTCCTCACAATAACTTCCATCTATTACTATTGGAATCTACAGATATGCCATTTAAACCATGATGTTAGTGCATGGATCCCATTATTATATCGCACGATAAGGAATGAACATTTCAAGCTATTGTAAAATATACCTATAGGTCCACAACTCATGACATGATAGACTTCCTACTGATTGGTTGGATCCATGATGTATATAGATATTGGTGTACGACAGACATCTAGTCTCAGATAACTAGGCTAAAGGCTAAGAATGACCATCATAGGAATCGAGATCACAATCAAGTGCGCTATGTTCAGAATGATAGGGAATTTTGAAGGACAATTCTATTCAGAGGTCAGGATACCATGGTGGATTTAGAGGATGAGGCTGTGGTGTTGGAAGAAGTGAGTTCCTCATGGAGCATGTTATACCTGTGATCTTGTGTGACCACTACAGGTGCAATGTCCTTCAAATATTACATGTTCTTTTGTGGAAAGAACCATAGTTATGAAAGCTGAGTTCCCTCCACTTGTATGAGGTTCTTAGTAAGAATCATAAATAAGAAAAAAAAGGTGCAGGGATGGTTAGGATACAGACGTGCTGTGGAAATGTCTAACAAGTGGATGCCTAAGATGGACAGAGTCTTAAGGGCATTATCAAGTAAGATCATGACATGTGCTGAGGTGGCACATGCTAGAGAAGCATTGCAACAGAATCCTACCATCACTAAGAAGGAGGTTGGACATGCATAGATACCTGGGATCCTGCCCATTTTTTAGAAGGAGGTTTAGTTATGGAAAAAGTATGGAAGTATCTAGCAAATTTCAGGGTGAGATGCAATATTTGGTGTATAGATCATGGAAGATGGAAGGTAAAAGAAATGATCAAAGATGGTCCAAACTGATATGTGATGACTTGAGTTAGAAGTGTATAAATTCATTTTAAACCATGAACATATCATTCCATTACTAGGAATTGGTTAAAAGGAAACACTCCACATGCAAGTGCTGAGACTGCATGTCCAGATCCTGCATGCGAAGACTACCCCCTCATAATCTGGATTATGACAAGGAAATCACTCTAAATACTGATGTGGATGGGTGGATATTGAATAATATATTGATTGATAAAGGCGTGGAAGTTAATGTTCTTACCTTAGAATGCATGGGTATTGGGGATCACCAATCATGTGCACTATGATCAATTCTTCACCGGGTGTTCCTCGTGCTATGATTTTTGGCTAGAGGTTGCAGGAACTATGGTAGTTTCGGTGGATGTAATGCCATGGTGGTGGAAGAAGCAAGTTTGCACAAGGAACCATGCTATGACATGAAGGATCTCCTGACCATTACAGGCATTTGAATTTCCTTAGTAATATTATATTTTCAACTGTGAAAGTTACAATCATCAGCTATGAGGAATACTTCAAACTTTACTGAACTTCACTTACCTTCCAGCAAGTAGCTATAGGAAAATTCAAACAACAGGTCATGGATGGCTTCTTTAAGTGCACCTTCAAAAAATAAATGGATGCCTAAGTTATAAGCACTTGACTCATACAATTATTTCTCACCACCCTTCTATGCTAAATGAGGGGGGTGGCACATGCTCTATTTATAGAACTTGAAGAAGCTTATCCATCTTATCTCTAAGATAGGATAAGAAATCTACTCTGACGAATCATATTCTATACCTTAACTCTTATCTGTACATGGAAGCTTCTCTTTTAAGATAAGATAAACCTTAGTCATTTCACATGGGTTCCACATTTTTAGACTTTTTACAAATAAAATACACAGAGATATTTATGACCTCACTCCTTGTCCTTGTTAACAAAATAATATTTCTAATTCCTATCATGTAGGACCCTACTTCTCTACTTACCATCAACTTTGGGACATTTTAACATTACTAGACCACTTACGACAAATATTTACTTTTTACCACAACATTCCTTTTGCACTATTGACTGTTACCGTACTTTACTTTATTGGCGGCACCATACTGAATGGCGCCGTTATCTTCTATTGGACGCCACTACTAATTATAATTAACAACATCCTATTCCTAATACATACATTAATAAAATAGAAATTACGGAGGAGAATTTTAATTTCGACATGTACAAATGGGGAGACCTCCATTATAACCATCCTCTAATGTATTGTTCATGGCTAATCAGACTAAGGCCACTCCCATCGGAGTTTTGAAAGATGCATCCATTACCATACAAGGAGCCAAGTTCACTAGAGATTTTGAGGTTTTAGCGCTGGAAGAGTCAGATAGCTTCCCATCTCTATTAGGGCATCTCTGGTGCTATGTAAATAATGTTGATCTTCAGTTCAACAAGGGTTATATCAGTTTTGAAAACAAGGAGGAAAGAGTTATTATCCCTTTAACAGATGGAAAATTTGTGCCCTATGTTGAGCCCTTAAGTGAAGAAGATCTTAATAGGATTTATGTACACACCATCCAGAGATCCAGAGATGATTGAGCCAACTAAAGAAGGAATAAATCAATGGGAGGATGCACAGTCTATTAGTGATACTACAAGTGTTGCTTGTGATAATTGGGCTCATAACACTTATGAGTTGGTAGGGCATGAAGTCAAGAGCATATTTCATAAGGGAAGAAAACCATGTTATGTCAAGAGGATAGGTAACAACTCGATACCTTGTTACATCGGAGAAGGAGATCCTATGGTATTCCTGCGTGCCATGGAGGAATAATGGATAGAACTGCTGGAAAGAAGAAATATGCTAGCATATACACTATGTGGGATAGACAGCACGCTGGTGGGTGGCCCACAAGGATAATCTTGTAAGATGGAATGAAATTAGGATTTCTCTTGCTACTAGGTTTTTCAGGAGCAATGCACCTACTTAAATATGCACTTATCATGGTAATCAACCTATTCAACACCACATTTAGAAGTGTGAGAGACTTTGGACAGAAGGAAAGGAAGCTTTACCACCCTCGCTATGTGTGTACAAGTTTTATTCCACTTTATAAGGATGCGCATGTGCTTGGTATGTATATGCAGAACTCCATAGAGAGACTAGAAATTGGTAGGATTTAATTACAGGAATGGCCTAGACATTTGACTTCTTCTCTACAAAGCCTCCAGTGGAAGAAGCATTAAAATTCATAAAGCACTTAACAATGGGAGATGGTGCCAAGGATGAAGAACTCCTTCAAGATTTATTGGATGAAGGAAACTCAGGAGCGCGTCTTGTTGAAGAAATAGAGGTCAATACCACACTACTTTAACATGCTTTCCTTGAGAAAGAAATTTAAAAATGGTCTATTTAGTGGATGATGAAGGAGTAGAAAATCTGGATGTAAACCATTCAACAGGTAGGCGTGCGGTATTGCACAGTGTGGATAAGACCACACACGCTTATCATGAACCTATGAAGAAAAAGAAGGTGAATATTGGATTAGATGACGAGCCTAAGGAAGCCATAATTGGAGACTATTGGTCAGACTCTGAAGTGGTAAAAATAATAGAGTTACTAAGGGATTATTAGGACTTATTCCCTAGGGGGTACCATGAACTTAAAGGTGTGCATGAATCATTAGGGGAGATGAAGATAAAGCTTAAAGAGGGTGCACGCCCAGTTAGAAAGAGAACCTATAGGATGAACCCTAACTTGCGTGAAAAGGTCAAAGAAGAGATTGATAAAATGTTTAAGTCTAGGATTATCAAGCCCCTTGATGAGTCAGAATGGGTTATTCCAATGGTGATCAGTATCAAGAAGGATGGACAGATTAGGATCTGTGTGGACTACAGGGAGCTGAATGTTGCATGTGTAACTGATCCCTTTCCTATGCCATTCACTGAGGAAATACTAGAAGGCATTGCAAGGCATGAAATCTATCCATTTAGAGCTGGGTTCTCTAGGTATCATCAGGTTCAGATTTCCCAGGAGGATCAGGAAAAGACTACGTTTACTACTGAATGGGGTATTTTCGCCTATAATGTAATGCCTTTTGGTCTTAAAAATGCGCCCGCTATATTTTCACGTATAGTTGTTCAAACATTTAAAGAATTCATTCACAACTTCTTACATGTCTATTTAGACGATTGAATGGTGTATGGATTAGTTAAGGATCATTGTGACAATCCACGCTTAATGTTTGAAAGATGTATATAGTTGAGTATCTCTTTGAACATCAAGAAGTGCATATTTGGTACGTCGTTTGGAATATGATTAGGACACATAATCTACAAGGAAGGTTTGTTAGTTGATCCAGCAAAGGTTTCAGTCATTATAGGTGGATTTTTGGGTCGTACAGGATATTACAGAAATTTTATCGAAGGATATGCCAAATTTTCCCCACCATTGGAGGAGTTACTAAAAGGGAAAGGTACATTCTACTGGGGAGAACCACAACAACGTGCATTTGAGACATTAAAGAAAAAAATTACTACCGCACCTATTTTGCATTTTCCTTCGTGGGACCAACCATTTCATGTACATGTTAATGCCTCTGGCATGACCATTAGCACGGTGTTGGCTCAACCTGGAGAAGGTATTATAGATCATCCTATTTGGTTTTCTAGTAGAAAGATGACTCCTGCAGAAAAAAAATATATAACTACAAAGCGTGAAGCTTTGTCAATGATCTATATGCTACATAAATTCCAACAATACCTACTAGCTACACCATTCATCTTTTATACAGATCACATGGCATTGCAGTATTTGGTAAATAAGACCGTTCGAAAAGGGCACATATGCAGATGGGTACTCTTATTTCAGGAATTTGATTTCACAGTTATGGTAAAACCAGGGAAAATTAATTCTAGACCAGACCATCTATTCAGAATACAGTCTAGAGAAGATGCAAAGGAAATTGAAGATACCATGCCATATGCATAGTTATACAGGTTACAACGAGAGCCATCAGAACTAGAGGACATTGTTGTCTTTCTACAAACAGGTATGACACCCGAAGGAATGAAATCCTTAGAGAAGAAACTAATTTCTATATGTGCCACACCCTATATGTTAATTAGTGGTGACCTGTACAAATTAGGTCGGGATGAAGTATTGTGTCGTTGTGTACTGGAACATGAGCACACAAATATTATGGAAGAAGCTCATGGTGGTATTACAGGTTTCCACTATGTATGTGATGTCACTGCGTGCAAGATTATACTCACTGGATTATGGTGGGAGACCCTATATAAATATTGTAAGGACTTGTGTAAGGCATGTGATCATTGTCAACATCATAGGAAACCAAGTCAATGAGATGAAATGCCTCTAAGAACCATTACTATTGCAGAACCGTTTGAGAAATGGGCTATATATTTTGTGGGTCCTATTTCACCACTACGTGTAGAACTGGATCGCGCTACATCATAACTTGCACAGACTATCTGACAAGGTGGGTAGAAGAAGCACCTACAAAGGATTGTATAATAGCTACAACAGCCAGGTTTCTATGGGAAAATATTATTATAAGGTATGGATTTCCTTTAAGTTTGACCAGTGATAAGGGCACACATTTTCTTAACAAGACAATTAGAATTTTATAGGATGAGTTCACGATTGCACACCATAAGAATACACCCTATCATCCTCAGAAAAATGGGACTGTTGAGGATTTCAAAAAAAATTGAGCTAGACATTGAAAAAAATATGTGATGTTGAAAGAAAGGATTGGGATAATAAAGTATCTACAGTACTTTGGGCATATCAGACAACATATAAAAGGTTGAACAGAGCCACACCATTTCAGTTAGTGTTTGGCACAAAACTAGTTCTTCCTATGGAATTTATGTTACCTTCTTTGTGTATTGTGTGTGCTGGAGGTCTTGATGATGAGCAAGCCTTAAAAGAACAGATTGAAAAGTTAATCAATTTGGATGAGTGAAGAGCCATAACACGTTGGATTCAAAAACAAGAGAAGGTCAGACAGAAAGCATGGCATGACAGGAACATCAAGGATTAAAATCTTGAGATAGGGCAGATGGTGCTCCTTTATGATCCTAAGTTTTTACGCCATCCAAGAAAACTCAAGGTACATTGGTTGGGGAAGTATGTCATCACTCACATACTTGAATCAAATGCTTTTTAATTAGAGGCACTTGATGGAATATGGTTACCCAGTTACTTCAATGGGAGTAGGCTGAAGCCCTACTATAAATAAGTCTTCTTGGTGTTTATAATAAGGAAATGTTTCCATTTAGATTAGGTTTTCAATTTTTCATTTCCTTAATGTGTTTCCTTCTTTGTCGCTATCCTTTGTCAATTTAGTCGGTGTGCTTGTGTAATAAGCGTGTTTATATGCCAGAAGCTAATTACTATTTGCAGAATTTTTATGCGTAGAGGACTGCACATACCCTTAGTGTGGGGTAGGTTGTTGATATCTAGGTATAAGATTGATGGAAATAAGTACACATGAAAGGAACTATCTACGGGTGTTATTCAAGGTTGGAGAATTATAAAACAAAAGAGATTGCTTCCAGACACAAGGACCATAGATAGAGATGAATGAAGAAAAAAGTATAACGTGAGGTAAGCAGATGCCATGGAGAATACCAGTGGAAGGTGTAGTGATGAGGTACTCAGGCGTATGGAAGCACGCTAAAGAGAAATTTACAGCCAAAAGGTAGAAGGGTTTGATAGAATGTTATAGCTTGGGCTAGAAGATGTACCACGCGGAAAGAACAAAAATGGTCGATTAATGAGAGAATTTTTGGTAGGTGAAGGAGCAATAAATGCACTAAATTTTTCAAAATCTATATAAGGATGGGATGCGAGTTCATTTTTACCGTTGCAATTGAGATAATTTGAAAAGGGTTAAGTGCGAACGAGCTGAGAAATCATGTTGAGGTGCAGAGAGTGTGAAATCAGATGTGGAGAGAAGGGTTGTGTGCATGAGAAGATTGTGTTCCCATAGGTGAATGGTTTGAGTGAAGCAGATGTGTTACAAACAAGATAGGGCACACAATTTCCACTAGGGCATGGAGATTTAAGCTAGGTTTTCGACTTGCTCAATTATAGAGGGAAGAAAAGAGATATTTTTCAAATGGCACTGAAGAAAGCACCCATAACAGGAGATAAAGGGAAGAAGAAGGTTGAAGTGGAAGAAGAAATTTCTCCCGAGAGTAATTTCTCATAAATACAGTATCCAGAGGGCATGATTATAGGACAAGAATGGGATTCCCATATCTGCCAATGTAAAATCAATGATTACAACCATCAAACATCAGATAATAAGGAGCTTGATGCATTGTTCAGCACAAAAACGAACAAGCGCACGGTAGAGGATATACCAGTATACGATGACATGGGTGAGAAGTTGTTGAAGTAGAATGGAGTCTACTAGTTGTATGAGATGCCATATTTTGGAAAGTATGAACCATTGAATTGGTGGTTTATGAGCAGAGTCCATTAGGACTTCTTCTACTTCATAGGACGAAGGGTTAGAATCATTGTTGCTTTGATTTCAACAATGACAGTACTAAGGGCCTCCGGGTTGGATCTGGATAGTGGTTTAATTGATAAGGCCGCAATCCTGGAGACAAGGAAAGAGTTGGGGTATACTAAAGGTCTGTGTGACATGGACATTCACAAATTGAAAAAGTACCCAGTAGTGCAGGTAGTTGCACATCTTGTAACAAAGTTGAATGACCAAGGAATGTGGTCACAGGTAAACACAATGTGGCTGCATGTCGCAAAGAAGATGTCTCAAGGAGTGGTCTACAATATTACAGATCACATATCAAAGACAATCATTGAAGAAGCACGGATAGGTGACATGATAAGTTTTAACGCTATGTTATTGTCTTTAGTGTTTATGGAGATTGGGGTTCCTGATGGGCCAAAGGAGAAGATTTGGGAGTACCCCATGGAGCACAAGTCACATACAGAAATATTTGGAAAATACTTGTGTGACGGATCAATGAGCGAACCATTCAAGCAGAGGGTAGAGAAGTGGTATGATAGACTCTGTGTGGCATTCGAAGAAGAGTGGCGCATACCCAAGGATTTTCCTTTGGTGGTGGGTGAGGCAATTAAGTTTGGAGTCTACCAAAATTTTTGCATCGTGTGATTTGTGATGAAGGACAGGGCTTGGATCCCATGGTGCAAACTGTCATATGCCTTCATAGTGAGGTAATTTGAGGCATTAGTTCACCAATTTTCAAATGTGTGTCACCTAACCTTCAATGCAAACAAGGTAGATTACGACTACCACACTCTGAGAAATCAATATGTATATCCAGGGTAGAATGCCTACATTGAGAGGCTTATCTTAGATATTATAAGCATGAATCTTGTAAGCTTGGCAGTTGGGGACACTAGAGTAGCGCTTGTGTACCTACAAATCAAACCCAAGATGGAGAAAATTAAGTATGTGGAGAATGAGTTCGCGCTCCCAGGGCCACCAAAAGGTAAGCATACAATGGAAAATGTTCCAACACCTAAGCCCACATAAACAATTCAGGTAGATGATGAAGAGGAAGAACATGAAGATAGTGGTGGTTTAGAACACAGAGGAAGAAGACAACCTCCAAATAAGGAATAATTTGAGCACATGACTACACCACCTTAGCCACAAGAAGGAGATGATGAGGAATTGGAATTAGTCCAAGGAGAGTGCCATTTCAAGAGAGTATTCAGAAGAACAAGGACCTAAGGTGCTACTATGCAAATAGTTCGCAATACACCTCGACTCTCTCCATAGAAGGAGATAACTGAGAAAAGAAGAAGGAAATTGAAGTTGAACGAGGAAGTGGAAGATTATAAGGAAATCGCACCCAATTCTCCTACACCTCTAGAGAATGTGGAATAACAAAAAAACAAAGAAATGAAGGATGGAGAAGAGGGAGAAAAAGGGGTGGATAAGACAGCAACCGAGGCTTCTCAAGACACATCAGCACAAGTTCAAAATCTTGAAGCCCAAGTTCCTAAGTAGCCTAGATCAAGAAGAAAAAGTGGGGAATATATTCCACTAGCCATGGGCTACGCTGAAGACACAGGTAAAACTATCTGCGCCCGTTTCCAGAGAAAAATGACACAAAAGGAGTTGTATGACTGGGAGTTTATGGATGAAGATATGGTAACTGTGTGCTCAAGGAATTAATTGTCATGGTCGATGCACATGCACATGGATGAACCAGCCTTTGATGTGTGTGAGGAGTCATGCATTTCAAGGAGGTTGAAGAAGACACCTCAGGCCAGACACATAACAGTAAAGCATATTGTTATGTTAGATGAAAAAGTAAGCAATGCTTTGGTGAAGGTCTTGACAGAAGTGGCACGCCCTAATATGGATAAAGCTGCCATAATTAGGGCGCTAAGGGAGGAGATCAAGACCAAGGATGAGGAAATAACATGCCTAAAGTAGGAAAGAGACTTGGCGCAGAAGAAGACGTTGTTTTTATCAACATGACAGAGGAGATTGGTGACAATTTCATGAAGGCTAGGCCACACTTAGAGCCAAAGGTACCCAAAACATTTCCTTCGAAAATACATTATGTAAGTAAATTGGTGGACTTAGTGCTTGAAGATGAACCTCTGCACATGTTAGTGCCAAAGGATCCAACACAAGATTACATCCTATGAGGGTTTTCTTCAGAGCTTACAGGAGGAACTAAAGAAGGAAGATCAAACATTGAATATTTGTACATCGCCAGAAGCCATTATAAGAACCATGACCATTTTGGAAGACAATAAGGTCCTGAAGGCCATGAAAGATGAGACATTGGGCCGCGTGGAATGATTAACACTTGTTAATAAAAAGCATGAGGCCCTTACAACATCTCAAGAACCACACAAGGAAATGTTGGATGAGCTTTGGAAACTCATCACTCAAAAGATGTACTTGTTGGAAGGGAGAATGACTAGCATGTCCAGCATTGTGTTGGTCTTGCATAATGAGAAAGGAGAGATTGCAAGGGATGAATTAGAGACAATTGAAGTGGATATTCCAGAGAAGGTAGAGGCTGCGCTCAATGATTGGAATAATTTAGAGGCAGAGATAAAATAAGAATATCCTGAGTTGATTATTCAGGTTGAAGCAGAAGATACTGTAGGGTAAAGACATTCTTTTATTCATCAAAATTATTTCTATTTTTCTATTCATATTCTTTGATCCATTTTGGAGACAACCATTTCCGGTGTGGCAATACAACTAGTGTGGGGTAATGTTGATCAGTCAAAATCTAGCACTTAGCAAAGGAAATACAGAAGGTTCACGTGGAAGAGTAGAGTTCATTCAAAGACACGGGTGTATCATAAAGGATTGTGCGCGAAGAAGAGAGACAAATTCGGGACTTAGTCATTTTCACGATGAGGATATATTTTTGTAGATAGTGTGTGGAGCACACAAACCAGTCAAAGACTTGCGTGAAACTCATTGGCTATTTTTGGAGGATCAGATACGAAGAGCTTTGTATAGACACAGGCCAGGAATAGATCTACTACTATCAGTTAACTAAAAGCAGCCTATTGTTAATACACTTGTATGTGTGACTATTTTTGTAATGGCATGTGGCTAATAATAGGATGCAACCTATTTTGGGATTAGATAAGTGGTGAAGGGCAAGTCCTCACCCTTATAAATATGTATTAGACTGTGTAGTAGAGAGAGAGAGCGAGGATATAGGTGTGAGAACTAGGTTATAGTGAGATTATGCTGACAAATATGTTATGCGCATGAGCGTATACTACTGTTATTGTAAGGAAGCTTCTATGTATTACTGTATTTAATATAATGGAGATTATGGACTGAAACAAGGTGTTATCATGGTTATAATTTAGTATTGCATGCTTGATTCCATTATGGTTGTCTATTAAGTCTGTTATTCTCTAGATCTAGATCTAAACATACCTGTAGAATGATATATTAGTCATAGATCTGAATGCTTAAAGTCTTCTTCATGCTAACAACCTGCAACAACAACCCTAAAGAGGGGCCTGGTACCATTATGCACTTTGGGTGAGCACTTAGTCTAGGTTGAGTAATGTGCCAGCACTCCTGGGCTTGTATTGGTGAATTCTAGGCTGCATCACTCATGCACATGTGATTTACAATTGGTCTATTTTTAATTATTTTTTGTTTTAGGTAAATTTAGGGCTAAGCATTTTTTTAAATTTTATGAAAAATTACAGTTTAGAAAATTTGAAACTTTTTTGCCTATAGTCTATATGAAAATCCAATTAATTTGTATCTCACAAACCAAAAGGAGTTAGAAGCCAAAACTTGACCACATTTTCTTTTACCCAATTTTTTCATAGTAAAAAATAATATTTGAAAAATACCTCCTAAACCATCTTTTACCCCGAACGTTACAATTAATTTTGTATTAGATAAACCAAAAAGAGTTTATATCTAAAATTTTGTGAGCCTTCCTAAAATCACAACATTAAAGATTTTTTTTGAGGATTTTTCTACAACTTCTATAGTTTTTAAGATATAAAACTATAGTAGATTTTTTTAAAATTTTTACTATTGAAAATCCATGAAATCTCAATGAACTGATTTCTTGCAAATTGTGTATACCCAGAAGCTAAAATTTTGCCAATTATTTTAAAATTCCATTAAAAGTTTGTGTATTATATTTTAAGCTTTAACCCATCATAAAAATAAATTTAAATATATTTTGTGAGATTTCTAAGCATAACACAAGCAAATAAGAAAACTTTAGCATATATGAATATGTACAATTTACACAATCACAAGTTTTAATAACTCATTCACAATGTTTGGTATATATAGTACCTCTAAGATTCACTTATAAGTAATGTTGTCACGTGGACTGCTATATCTAACTCATACAATTGCAACGACGAAGTATGTGGCATCATCCTTATAAATCATTGGGGAGAAATAAAGACACTTGCACTAATTTCTCCCTCCCTTCATTTCCCACCCGCCACAATCATTAGACATAATTGTTGAAATTTTGAAAATATGAGTATATCAAGATTTGTCACCCATGTACAAATATCTCCCTCTAAGAAGGCATTATTGATCAAACGGATCCCTTTAATGTATTTTTCTAAGCATCACGTGCCATTTTTCTCTCACGTAAATTAACGTATATTTTGTGTATGGGCTGATGTATATCGAGAGGATACACTTTTTCGAGTACTGTCAAGTATATTGGAAGGGAACATGTATATATAGAGGTTTGGTGTATTGACATTACAATATATAGAAAGGGTAACATGTTTGGAGTGATAAGGAACCCATCCATCTCCCTTCATTTATAAATATGGGTGCGAATGCTCCAAAATTATTTATGCCAGATTCTCAGCTCCTAAGAGGAAATAATTATGTTGCATGAGAAAAAAGACCAAAACTCAAATTAAAGTTGAAGACATATGGAATTTAGTTGATACAATTCTCATTCGTCATGATAATGATGCTAATGGACAATGATAATTTGAAATAGATAATCATAAGGATAACTTGATCATAATGTTTGGATTTTTAGATGAGGTGCAACCCCACATTTTTGATGCAAAAATGACAAAGGAAGTTTGGGATAAACTAAACACAGTTCATGAGGAAAAGAATAGGAATATCATCCTCCACCTCTAGAGTCAATTATATTACCTCAAATTTAAACTTGATGAGAAAATAGAATCTTTTTCAAGGTGTTTTGTAGCTTTAAGGGTGTCACTCTAAGCATTGGAAGTGGAAGTAACATATGTCTCTCTTATACCCATCATCTTGAGATCAATCTCCCCTCCACACAGGATCTTCATGACCACTTTGAATATCATGGGACAAATATCGACCTTTGAGAAGATGGTGAATATGTTGCAACAAGAAGATTCCATGTGCATAATAGAAGAAGAATAGGAACATGCTCTTGCTTCACATTGGAAAGGGGAAAGACCAATGAAGTCTTCCAAATTACACCTGAAGAAAAGTAATGAGAAAGGGAATAAAAATAAGAAGCAATGTCTATTTTTTGGTAAAAAGGTACATGATTTGAAATAATATTGGTAAAATTCATTGCAATAGAGATCATATAGTGGAAAGGATACCATTAACCAATAGTATTCATAGGGACATAAAAATAAGAAACAAAGACAAAAAAAGGGAAATTGGAAAAAGAATCCCCAACAGTAAGGAAACATTACCAATGAAGAAGACAAACTCTTAGATGATGACTTCCTGTATGCTATAAAATCTTATGATCCATAAAAATCTTCAAGTTATATATGGTATTTTGTTTTAGGTACGACCTGACACACGATGAGAAGATAAGATTGGTTCTAAAGTTTGAGAGATACACCCATGAAAAATCATGTTTCATTAGGTGACGAGTCTTCTTACAGTGTCCCTTGAACTTCCAACATGCCTATGTTTCAGCTATCTGACACATTCATGTTTGCAAAATAAAATATGCCATATATGTCCTTGAGGGCAAAGTTTCTGAAGAATCTTGATTCTACGTATTTCAGACTACTAGTTTCACAAGTCTTGTGAGATTGTAAGAATTTGATAGACAGATGTAACTTCCTACACTATCTGACTTATCATAGATAATGAATAAGAGTAGACATATCTTTTGCATGATCATATAATCGTTGGTAAGATGTCTAGAAACTTGATTTCTGTCTCAGACAGATAATGATGCAGGACTGGTTTTATCGATATTACCAAATCTCTTGTTATAAGTCTTCATAGGAGGTAATGTATTGCGAATTTTCTCACAATTTCCCTCGTGCTTCCAAATGTGGTAGTGTATGCAAGACATATTGCATTATGTATTTGTTAGGATCGTAAAACAATTATCATATGCCTTAGATAACTATGCAATCCTCCAATCCATATTTAAGTCACTGATTGAATCTGTGTTTAGGTGAAATCCCCTCTAAATTAGAGCCCTTTTCCTAAATGGCTATTTGTATTCTTTGTTACACTATGTCCCTTACCATGTCAATAAATGTTTGCTACAGAAACATCATAGCTTGTAAGCAGATTATAAGGCGTCAAGAAAATAGCAAGCAATGTTGCCTAACTTCTTTAAAATATGAATTTAGAAAGATAAGCTGATTAACTAGACATTGAGTTTCTACAACCTCCTGAACAATCTTTAATCTGGTCACCAGGAATGAGTGATGTGTCAATCCATGGCGAAGAGCCTCGCCAAATGACACCCTTGCTGCATAATCAAGAAGTCCATTCTGATGAGACAGTCACATGGGCTATACTTGCCTTTCTACTTGTCTCAGAGATTCAACTTTTTTGCATTTAGCTCTCTATTGTACATAAGTGCTTCAAACTAGATAGCTTCCTTCAATCTAGGAAGCTTCTTTTTCATCTGATCTGTATTCTAGTATTATCACCTAATCCAGTAGATGTACTTCTTGTGGTTACCTTCTCTAGTGTCCCTTTTCCCTTGCTTGCAATCATGGTACATTTCTTCCACCATTTCCTTCATCTGTAGGACATGATTGAGGGTATTTTTCTTACAGCTCCATCCACCATTATAGGACTTCGATATGATCTACTACCAGGTTATGTAGTGGAGTGCATAACCTTAACTTTTAACTTATTAGTCTCCTTAACCCTAATAATTAGGCCGAGCCATAATTAGGATCCAACAGGGTGCGATTCTTTGTATTTACGTACATAAATACTGGATGGGTGAGATTCTGAACCAAAACCATAAGTCATAAAATCATATTATTAAGTAGCTATTGTGCACTCATTTATTCTGATTGTATTGGAGGTTTCCCCCTCGAAGTGGACTATTATATCCAGTTTATATTTGTAATAGAAGATATCATAACTGAAGTGTTACTCGTGTAGAATCCAAAAATGGCAACAGATGATTTTTTGTCGCCATATCTCACACAAGAATCTGATGACATTTTTCAGATATTTTTTCGGGAATACGTCTCCGGCATACGGTTGAATAGGACCGATCTCTTCACTCCAAATTTCTGAAAATAAATCTTTGATTAGATATTTCTCGAGTTATATGTGATCTTCATCATTTTTTAACTAATCCTCAATATAGACCAAAAATAATAGGAATCGCTTTTTCTGATTTCATTTCACAATTCCATCTCTAGCTCAAGTTACGAGCATAACATTTAAGCACAGTCGTTTGTTCCTTGTATTTTCTAGATTTGAGGCATAGCTCTATATTTAGAACACTTCATCAGGTCAAAGTTGGTCAAATGGTTGGTTAAAGCTGGGATATTTGAGACATAGTCACAGTGGGCTATAGTTCTATTTATTGTATATTCTTGTTATTTGCACATATCTCTATATAGGGATACCTTCCTCTAGAACTTCCTTGGGCATAAAAGATTATTATGGCATGTGTCATCTCGGTGGAATTATGTAATGTCGATATGTCACTTGAGTAGGTATCTTGGGTCTTGTTAATATATCGATGTGCTCATAAGTGGGTGATTGGGAGTTTGGTAACAGGTGTATGACATGGCAGGTATATTTGCATGGATACCGTTTTCACTAAATGGTTGTAAGGACATCTTGAGTCTGCTTGAGGTGACAAGAGTTGGCGATACATAGTTGGAAAATCACAATAGGAAAGTAATCACCAACTAGTGGCTAATGTGGAGTAATCACCCCGTGGTGTAAACTAAAGTAGATACTATTACTTTGCATATGTGGAAGGGGCATATGCCCTTTGCTGAAAAAAACTAATCTCGTGCACATATGAAGGAACTACATTAGGCACTTGATTCCACAAGATATAGGGGCAGCTTGGAAAAGCCAGAATTTTCCAGGTTCAAACAAATAATAATTCAGGGACAGTCCATAACAAATGCATAACGTGCTTCATAACCCTGGAAACCATGCTGAATGACAGAAGCGTCTAAGTTTTATGCTGCCATGCCAAAGAACTGACTATAATTGATTCTGAGAAGATATTAGATCAAACTGACTCCATTAATATCCTATATGCTGACCCCCATCCCTCTTGTTGATCATGTGATCCTGACCTTTTCCCTCCAGTTGTTATCCCCCCAAGACGCCTTTCCCCTAGCCGTGGTTATCACGTACTATTTGAAAATTTTACACAAGGGATCCTGACACCTTTTCCTCCTTCCTTTGTCTACTTCTCCCCCCCATGATGACAAGTGCAAATCTCTACATCTTGAATCAAATTTTTAATAGCACACTCCTGCGTTACCCTTAAGGAGGCCACGAGTTCCTTCCCTCATATCCCCTCCTTAAAAGCCTCCTACCATTGCCTCCTTCACCGTAAAAAACACCTCTATATTATCTCTCATAGGTGTCATGACGGACTTTATGTGACACTCTCTCCGGCACTCTCCTAAACATTTTTGGCGTACCATTATTCCCTCGCCATTCTCCTCTTACCCCTCAAAGTTTAGCCCCAGATTCCATGTTCTCTCACACTTCCAATCTTTATGACTATCCTTGGACAACCGCATATCCAGGTTGATAATCCACCATCCCTCCCTTTTCCATATTATTCACCCACAAAAATATCAGGAGAGGCCAGTCTAGAGTGATGAATAGTAGCAAGGTAGTGGATGAGAAAGGGTTCCAAGCATAATTCTTCAAGTATGGTATTGGGATACGATCAATAGCTTATCTTGACCAACCTCTTCAACCAGGTGGTTTGCTATAGGTTTTCCGCCGTATCTTGGTCCCGCCATCATACATCCACCTGATCCACAAATCAGGGCCTCAGCTTCGGACTCCCAACAACTACAATGACAATTATGGTGGGTCATACATGTCTCCAAAATTTACGCTACGGACCTCCATATGCAGCTTTCCGAGGAGTTAAGAGTGTAAGCACCTCAAAGGAAAGGGACAAGCAGGTTTTCGTCTTGATCACCAGACTATTGATCATATCTTTACTCTTTGGGCTATCATTGAGGAGGGACGCCATCGCTCCTCGAAAGTCTATTGTTGCTTTGTAGACTTTCGAAAAGATTTCGACTCGATTCTGCATGTGACATTTTTTCAGAGACTCAAATATTGGCATTTTCGAGACCCTTCTCACTGCCATCATGCGTCTATACGAGATTGTTTTGGGTTGCCTCCACGCAGCTCATGCTGAGTCGGAATTCATCAAGAGTACCATTGGTGTCAAACAAGGCTGCCCCCTCTCTCCTACCTTATTTGAGATCTATATCAATGAGCTTGAGGACTTTCTCAGGGATCACATACAGGAAGGTGATGGGTGCCTTCTGCACAAGGTTCTGATTTACATCCTTCTCTTTGCAGATGATGTAGTTCTCCTTGCTTCTTCTATTGAGGGTCTCCAGAGGTAGCTTGATGTCATAGCCCTTTTCTGTGATCATCGATAGTTGACTGTGAATCTTGGGAAAATGAAAGTTATCATTTTCAATTATCTGAAGACTTCAGACCTCCACTTATTCTTTAAGGGTGTGGATATTGAGATCACTAGCTCTTATACCTACCTGGGGATTATTTTCTATGGGACTCGTTTTAGCCTTCGTCCTACTCTCCAACCCCGGGTTAATAAGGGCTATGGTTCTTTGGAAATTATGGAGAGACAAAGTTTTTACCTCCACTTTCAGGACATTCCTTCAAATATTTCCCTCTCCAAGTCCCAAGTTAGGCCCACAGTTCTGTATGGTTTGGAAGTTTTGGGGTCCCTCTCTTTTAGACTCAGATTGGGCCACTATCGAGCACGTTCAGATCCTCATGCTCAAACGTATTATCAGGTGTAAAGAATATGTTCCTCACAACATTATCCTTGCTGAGTTTGGGGCTCACCCTTTTCATTTGGAGACCATCTTCAGCCTTGTGTTGTTGTTGCACCGTATTCGGGGGTATTCTATCTATCTTCTGTTGACAAGGACAAGTACACTTATCTTTCCTACTACTCCTCTAAAGCTATTGCATCCTCAGATCATAGTAGATGATATCACTACTGATATGCTTGTGTTTCACACCTCTTCGAGTCCATTGGCATCCAGATGGATCGTCTCCAACCCTTTAGCTATTCTTTGGATGCCCCTACCCATATGCTACCCAACCAGCAGGATCTTCATAGGATAATCATAGATGATATCTACAAATAGTTCATCCAGCACACATGGACCAACCCCCCAGGGGGGGTTACGTCTGAAGATGTCACTCTATGCGACACACTTTCTTGAGATCCGTGATGGGGTCATTTTCAGACCCATGTACATTTCCCGACATTGGTTACAGGACCTTTGTATCTCTATGGGTTAGTTTCAAGTGCGCTCATATTGAATCTGTATTGATACTAATCATCACTTAGATCACTCGGAATGGACTTGCTTGCTTTGCTCTCTCTAGGAGGTTAAAACCGGATAACACTTCATTTTCAGATGTCTTGTTTACTATGACACTCATGGGAGATTCCATTTCTTGTTCCACGAGCTTCCTTCCTTCACAACTTTCTTCAGATACTATGATCAGAGATGTCTTTCTCTCTACCTTTAGGAGGCCATTAGGCTTTGGGACAGGCTCATCCATCCTCCCCCCGATGGATGGCTACTAGACTGATCACTTCCTTCTTCCCATTGCTCTCCTCGGTGAGGGGTGCTAAGTGGCATTTGGTCAAGTGTTTGGACCCCATTCCAAGTTCATCATGTCTCATGACTCCATTCCTTCCACCTGAGGCTCCCTATCTCAGGCATGTCCCAAGGCCCCTCCACATAGACAACGATCCACCACACCTACTTTGAGGCACCGCATTCCTCCTGGATGCCATCTCCCTAGGCATTCCACAGTCTCTACTTCTTTTCATCTGTGCACTGCAGCTTAATCCCATCCAGCCTTGAGTGCTAGGTGATGTTGTTGGGGATGTTGCTCCTTCTTTCGCTCCCTCCCCACACAGTCATCTCTCTTCTTCATTTCTTGCCTCTCGGCCTCTGTTGTTTCCTTCTCTCATTGTATTTCAGGTGACCCGTTTGGTTCCTCTTGCTGGGTTTATTTGTTTTGTACTCTACAGTCCCATTGACCTAATTTTTTTTTTTCATGTGTTGGACATTAATAACATTATATTATCTTATAGTATCTATCATCTATAATATGTTTTCTACACATAACATATCTAGATTCATATTTAGAGTTTTTTCCACTAGGTCTCCTCCTAGACCCTAAATTAGATGTATCTGAGAAGATACTCACTTCATCGTATCCTAGTGGTATTGAAGTTTCATCTAAATATTTTATATTTTTTTATATTCCCACTCAAACAAGGTATGGATATGATAAGTTAGGACTTGAAACTCATGATTCTTCCCCATACTTTCCTTCATCTTCTCAAATGGGATACTAGTCAAATTTTAGAGACACTAACTTCATATATGTTCAAGAAAACAATAGATGATTATTTACAAAATCATCGAGAATAATTATAAGAGAACAACTCATTAGAAACATGGGTAATATTAATCCCTTTTCTTAACTTTTGAATCATGCACATTCTAATTCCAAATCCTACTCCTCCATAGATACTTATTTTTGGAAACACTCCACGTAAAGTATAAGTCATTCTAGACATCCCTTGTTTGAAGAAAAAATAGATGAAGATACCCTTGGTAACTAGATTTATCTTATCCATTTTTAATATGAGTTAAATTCATTCTCTAATGGAGAAAATATTACATTTTCTCTTCTTCAATTTTCTTTATCAATAAAGAAATGGGGATAACTACTGCACTATACATGAAGATATAAATAACATAGACTTTTTTGTAAACACATGGAATGGTTTTATTGAAGAATTTAAATATAAATATTATCCAATTGGGAATTATTATTAACTATACATAAAATTTTCAAACTAAGGCCATGATTAATCTATTCAAGTACACACAAACACCTTTTATACCATTGTAACAAAAATGAATATTTTGTAATATAAACAAAATATAATTTTGAAGTATATTTTTAACATGATACCTTGCATTCCATGTAACATGGAATTCCTAAAAATATATTCTGTATAGGAATCCTACATATTTTCATGTACATTTAATAAAAATCCAAGCTAAAGTATGAACTAGAAAAATCCAAATCTCAGAACTAGTCGTAGGCAAAGAATTACAATCCTATAATAAAGTAAAATCCTAACCAAGGGAACTATCTTTCGTACCATCCTTAGAATAAAATATCATTGTAAAATGATTAAAATAAGTTATCTAAGACTATAAGGTGGTTTAAAACCCATAATTTTAGTGTACACTTCACATATGAATGCTTTTCTAAGAAAACTCTACTTGTGTAGCTTGACGAAAACAGTAATACCACTATGAAACTTGATAAAGGTAAACAAGTTGTGGGCTATGATCCCAATACCATTTTTGATACCACAAACATCAAATATTCATATGATTAAATTTGGAGGAAAGGAGTACACTTGAAGTTAACAATGCAAGTTAGAATAGCCCAATTTCTCCTAAAGTATTTTGATGGTTGAAATTTCCACTAACACCTCGCCTAAAATCATAATTGATTAGATGGTTTAACTCAAGTTTCAAGAAAATAATTAATCAATAGTGTATTCTAGTGTACAACATCAAACATTTTCAAGATGCATTCCTTTATGTTGTTTCATTGCAAGTATGTGGTGTTTTACTTCGTCAACCATATCTTTACCATTGTCATAAAACCTATAAGGAAAACCTCAAAAATGTTTTCATAGATGTTGGTGACATGAGATATTGGATACCAAAAGTAGTCCTTAAGCTATCACTTATGTGAAATAAGATAGAAAACTCTAGGAAAATGTTGTGTACTCCTAATGGTTATACCTGGATAGAAACACATCCTTGTGGATCCAATTCATATAGTGGTTCCTTCAAAAAAAACATTCAAAAATTGCACAATGTGTTGAAATAAAACATGGATACTTTTCAGCCACCTAAGAAATTTCATATGGAATGCATTGTAAAGCATAATATTGATTTGATTCCATAACTACCTTTTCCTAATGTATCTATATATCATTGATTATTTTTTTGATAACGAAGAGATCAAGTGTTAGATCATTAAATTGTGAATAAATGAAATATTATTCCCAACTCATTGCCTTACAACAACCCAATTATGATTGTGCCAAAGAAAGATTATACGTGGAGGTTGTGCATTGATTATTCAAATCTCAACAAGATCACAATGAATAACTATCACCCTCTTCCCATGATTAAGGATTAATTACATATATCCACAATGTAAATTCATTTACTAGAATCAATTGTATATCTAAATACCATCATATTCCTATCAAACCTACAAATATTTAGAAGACACTCTTAGAGCCAAGAAATTTTTGTTTGATTGGTTGGATATTCCCTTTGGCTTGATTAATGCACCCATTACACACATTACATTCATAACAATGATGAACTATATATGTGGCCCTTCATATATTCATTTGTTGTAGTCTACCTTGATGATATACTATTCTTCAGTGAAACATGGGATGAATCTTATGTCATATTCAAAAATTCTCCGCACTTTATGGTAGAATTTCTAAGTTATATGCTAACATGTAGAAGTGTTTTATTTTATGTGTTTAAGATATCATATATGGGATACATAGTAGACACATAAGGAATTCATGTGGACCCAACCAAAATTTTGCATCATCTAAGAATTGTCTATACCAAAGAATATCTTAGAGATTAACATCTTCATGGGATTAGAAAATTTCTATAGGAGGTTCATACTTAGTTTTTCACACATTAATTAACCATTGAATCAATTTAACAAAGGTTTTTATAAAGAAGTCTTTTTCGAGTCATGCGAAAAATAAATATCATTCAAAGAATTAAAATACACTTTTTCATGTGCCAACACTTGAGCTACTTGATATTTAGTGACTATCTGAGATAGACATTAATGCATCATATCATGCACTCAAATACTTTGTAACTTAACGTGGTCACTCATTTTATTACCTCAATGAAACCTTCATTGCATTAGTAAGAAACTATCCAAAATAGGATCGTGAGATTTATGATATTGGTTAGGCTTGTAATAATTTGAAACATGTTATATTTTGAGAAAGAATAACTTGATCCACACCGATCACAAGTACCTTTATTTATTGAAAACTCAAAACAAGTTATAGTAGCAACATCAAACATGATTTTCTTATCTTCAATAGTTGTCACCTCAACATTAAGCATAAGAAGGGAGGTGCAAAAATAAAAGGTGATTTTTTGAGCCGACCTTTGGCTCAAGATCTATGCATAGTGGTTGATGCTTGTGGACTTAATAAACACTTTGTAAAAAAATTATCCTTCATAACCAAAATTCACATAAAATTTATCACAACTTATTCAGTTATAAATCAGTTCCAAATTTATACTTATAGGATGAACTCCTATAGATACTCAAGTTTGGTAATTCTACTCTTTGACATTGCTAGTCTTTATATTGCTCTCTTGCTCAAACAAGTGAATTTTACTCATTCTCATCTGACACATATCTAGGTTTTTTTCTAACTTGTCTTGATCAAACACACTCATCTATCGATAGTTTCTAAGAATTGAATGCATAAGATCCATTAAGATAACTCTATTGGCCATCTTCAAAACATTCACACTTCAAATTAGTCTCTAGGGTCAAAAACATGTAATGGACGTAGGAATTTCCATACGTTCATGACCCTAGTGCATTGTTTTTCCCCTTGCTCACTTTGGTCCCAAACTTTCAGCTACACATTACTATTTGGGTCATTTTCTCCTATAAATTTTTCCCTTATAACTTAAATCACCTTTAGAAGCATACATAAGCAAGGGAAACTCACCTCATTTAGAACCTAACACTCTTATGGACTCCTATTGTAAAAGCTAGCACCACGCTAGCACAAAAAGTCACCCAAAGCTCCCTACACTCCACAAGTACTTCTACACATTCATTAGGGTAGCACCATCTATAAGTTCTAAAGCTTCTCACTATGTCTAGGGGACTACTACCCACATTTGCATGCACTCAAGTTCACTCACTCAAGTAGATATGAAAGAGAGAAACTCAATTCAATATTTTTGAAAGGAAGGATATCAAATCTAATTACATTATAACTATATATCACATGCTAGGTTGAGAATGACGTGTAGTTTGAGGTCTCTTTGGAGTATTTCCATTGTGGGTAGTGCACGGGGTGCCCACAACCCAACTAATTTTTATTTTATAAGACTTCTCATCCATGGTTATGGTTTGAAATATTGATCAAAAGAATTTGGAGGACCCCACAGTGAGATCAACAATGACTAATAGAGATTGAAAAAGATATTCAAACAAGTGACAAACCTGGAAAGTTACAAATCCTAGTTCTAATCAGGGTTAAGACTGTACAAATATGTCAATGTTGTATAGACATTCTTATCACTATTGTATAGATCTTTCCCATAGTAATATTCAGGTCACAATTTTAGTATCGATGAAATATCAGGTCTAGATCTCCCTCGTCCATCATTCATATCACCCAAATGTGTCCAAAATAATCTTATAAATAATTAAGTGCACTCAATCCCTTGTGTTTTTGAACTTGTACTGTATTTTTTACATGTGTTGCAAGTATTAATGTGTTATTCTGATATTGAATGGTTAAAATTGGAAGTTGATTAATCAGAATAACCCCCCATATAATTTATTTCCTTCCTTTTTGGTTATGTCTAAATCTGAATCAAATCTGAAAAGGGTGAAAACATTTGGTAAACTCTACTCTTGAATTGAATATTGTGTTTTCCAACCCATAGTGGTCCAAGGGTTTCGATTTTGTTTTATTTGGATAAAAATTATTTATCATGCCAACTCTCTGGTATCATTATTAGTATCTATGTAGCTTTCCCACATATTCTCATTCTAAGGCAACACATGTCTGCTCTTGTGCCCAAGTCCATGATGATATATTTGCTAATATAATTTTGACTATCAATATTCATCATGCACAAGGTGATGATTCCAATACTCACTTTGAAAATCATAACCCAAGACTTTATTGATGGTGATGCTCACCAATTTGTATATTTTTTACAAGAGAGTCCTGATAACATTTATATCTTATTATTTGTTGTATGAGATTGACTTAAACATGCTCCATCGTCCATAGCTTAGAGACATTTATTACTCATGTATCTACGGTTTCCACCATTCTTGGGGCACCTAACATTTTGGTGCATAATGTTTCTATGCATATCCATGTAACCATTATTGTTATTACACGTCAAATATCTAATGGTTCACATGCTTATTCATCTAGCACACAATATTCATCTAGCACACAATATCTTGGAACCCTTGATCACACATTATAAGCTCAAATCTTACAATTGTAACAAAGTGTATCCAATTCTACTCATGATGTGAACTCTACTAAATTATTACATAATCCACTAGATCTTGAGGTGGCCTCTTACCCTTTGCCTCTTAGTTTTTTTGCACCTAATATTCCTATATATGATGGAAAAGGTGACCCCATAGAACATATTAGGTCATATTATTGAATTGTGGAGCTGAATTGCTTCAAAAATAGCATACTTTACAAACTTGTAGGTTTACACATTAACTGACATCGGTCAAGGAACTGACATCGACCAAGGAATCAACTTTGGTCAGGGAAATGACACTGGTTACCTGTGCATTTATGGTTTTTTTAGATGTGGGATTAGTTCTAACCTTTGATTTAAAGGTGATCTAAAGGTTGTCAATGCATAGCTAAGATGCCCTAAGTTTATATAAGCTTATATAAGCTAGAAAGTTAGGGTTAGAAGAATAGAATTGCATGTAATTGATTATTATTGCATGTGGAGCCCTTGGTTGAGAGGATGAAGAAGAAGAAGAAGAAAAAGGTTACATGAGGACATAGCTTCCATGGAGAGAAGCTATACAAAAGGAAATTGTAGGTACATCTGAATGGTGAGAAGAGGGTAACATCTTCTACTGTATTTCCTTTGTATAGTTATTGTCTCATTGTAATGGCTTGCATAGTATATAAAGCACATAGTTTTTCATCTTGTAGATCCACAGGTTGTTGTGAGATCTTGTATTGTAGATCCATGAGATCGTGTTGTATTGTTGATCCATAGAGAATCTAATATTATAGCTCATTGGAGAACTTGTGGATACGTGATACTATCCAAATATTGTAGAGGAGGTTGTCTTCTTGTTTACATAGTGGCAGATGCAAAGATGGGGTGGAGAGACTTACTTCTTGGTGTAGTGTTATGGTTACACATTGGTAGACTCGTGTGAGAGGTATTGTTTACAGATTCCACGATGAGAGCTTGGTTGCACAGTGAGAGATGCAGTAGTTCATGGTTATGTGATATATGGTGGTGTTTGGAGGCATGGTTGTAGTGCACTCATGTAGATATCCATTTAGAGATCGATTAGAGGAGGATATACTCTTGGAGAGATGCATTGTACTCTTGTGCAGAAGAGTTAGTTTGTACTCTTGTATTATTATATATATGAGATCTCTATCTTTGGTGGACGTAGCCCACATTGGGGTGAACCATAGTACATGTTATGTTATGTGTGTGTACTTTGTTTTGATTTGGATTGTTCTAGTTTATACTTCCACTACTGCAGATTTTGGGGAATTTTTTAGATCTGTATGTGCATGATTTTGTTTGTTATTAAATCATAACACTATTCCACAGTCCTGGGATTCCCAAAAAATGGTATCAGAGCTTGGTTGAGCTTGGATTAGCTTTGTCGTATGATATAAACAAGTGGTATCAGCGTGATGGATTTAGTATTTTAGAGTAAGGGTTTATTCTACAGGTGTTTTATTAAGTGGTATTACTAACAAATGTATGTGAGCAAGGGTTTTATTTTTCTTGATGTGTAAATCGCAGGGAGAGAATTAATCTGAAGTAGACAAATCTCAAGTGGGAGTTGGAAAAGTAAGGTTGTTGAAAAATGACAGTGACCAGTGGTCAGTATGCTATACCAATGTTGGTTGGTACTATTCCTTATGTGGTATCGCAAGGGTGACCATGGTCGGTTGGTTGGACACTGGTGTCAGCAACCTAGTTTAAATAGAAAATCACATATCTGAAGAATTTTGAGAAGATGCATAGTGAATGTATCTTGATTACTGATGTGTCCCTAGCTTCTTGGAGGCACATGACATGTTGGTCAGATTGCAAATCTTGATTATAGAGGTATGGTTTTGTTACCTCGGTATTTCAGTGTTTCTATGTTTTGGTTGCACATGTATGTTTGGGATTACAGATCTAGATCTGAGTATGAGATAGAGGAGACAGTTATGCATCCTTTAGTGCAGTTAGATGCACATGGGATTCATTAGAGATACAGTAGAATATAATAGCACATAGAATGAAGATGGGGCTTCCATCAGAGTGACAAGTACTTCAGTTGAAGATGTGGTCAAGTATCTTGGTGTTGGTAAGGTGATGTGTTTCATCTTGGTGCAATTTTTTATTTCATGTATGATTGTCTGTTAAGTTTTTTAAGAAAGGTTTGGGTGCTTCTTGAAATGACTGGCTCAACACAACTATCAGGGATTTGTTGGTCAGAGTAGGCACCTGGTTTGGTGTACCAATTCCAATTTGTGGTGTTGTGTTCAATTCCAACAGAACCAAGTGTCATGTTATTGTAACCGACATCAGTCATAGAGGGTAGCTTGATATCAGTTAGCAGAACCGATGGTCAGTCTCTGTGACAATGAATTTGTACACATGCTTTCTTACAGTATGAAGAGGGCATGAAATATGGTTCAGTTTCCTACTTTGGAGGTTCAAGTTTCTTACACATAGTGTGTATAGGTAGAAACGGTGTAGATCACTTCAATGTTTGAATCAGAAAGAGGACGGAGTTGGCTCGGTTAGTCTAGTGAGACTTTGGGTCAAATTTAGGCATCTCTATACAGTTTCATGTTTTATTCCCTTCATTTGAAGCAACTGGTATTATGTTTGGATTGTGTGCAAAAGTAAAATATGCACCATGGATATTTGGTGTGTTTGAATTTTATTTACAGGGATGTGTTGGAATCTTGAGGACAAGGGTATCTAGTCTAAGGATGAGATCCTCAATGGAAATTCATGTTTAGAGACACAGTTGCAGGTAACGAAGATATGTTGAGTACACCTGGATGAAAAGAAGGTGATTCACCTACTTCACAAGAATTCAAAACTTCTGTGACATAGAAGTATTCTTTGTTAAGAAGGGAATCAGTTCTTTATATTTTATTTCTTTTGGTTTTATTTATCACTGATATATATATTAGAACTTTTGAGCTTGTTATCAGAAGCAGTGTATGAGGATTTCATGTTGAGTGGGAGAAAGCCATGGTTGTTGGCATTATAGGTTGGACACATATACACGTGCAAAGTGAGAGGAGGATATTACTATTTAGAGTAGCATGAGGCACAGGTGGTTTTGGAGGACATCCATGGATTTGTCAGGTATTTTTTATTTCATTACATGGTGATGTCAATTCTGGTTTTATTTATATAGTGGCTAGATATCCTTTTAGGATGGACATTTGATGGTTGATTTGGCTGGGTGAAGAAGAGAAAGTAATGTTTTAGTGTTTGAAGGGTTAAATAAGGAAAATGTGTTTAGTTACAGGTTTGATAGCGTGACAATAATGTATATTTACCAGTTTATGGATGGTACCCTTTGTTTGCTTTCATCTTGGATTGGTTGTGCAGAGTATGTTTGATGACAATGTTTTGTTGGTATTTTCTCTTGTTGTTAGTAGCATGGTTTAGCATGGTTGTTTGTTGTTGACACTTGATGTGCACAGGATTTATATTTGGCTTTGGATTTAGTCGGTGAGTAGACTTGGAGCTTCTAGAGAGCCTGGTGATATGGATGAATGTACATGGTGAGTTTGTACATGTGGATAGATTATGTTTTGTGAGTCTATGATGATGTAGATTTTTGTTTTACACATGGATGCCTATGAGCATGGTTGAGATGTGTATGAGCATGGTTTTGATGCCTTGAGCATGAGTAGGGGATGTTTGTATTTCCTCTTGTTACTATGTTACTCCATGATAGATATTCTACAGATGGTTGTCTTGGACATACAAGTTGTTTATGTAGGGTTATATTTGTAGATTGCAAGTGTTTGGATTCTTTGAGTTATGTAGGTGTTGTGGATGCATCCATTGGTTGCATGTTGTACTCATTTGGGTTGTCTAGACCCGAGATCTAGTTTTGCTTTCGCATATTCCAGTTTGACTTGTCTTTGGTCAATTACATTGGTGGTAGCATGGAGACATGGATAGATGGTTGGAGAACATGGTTAGATGGCTATGGTTACAATAGAAGGGCATTACTTCAATTTGAGTGGGATCTCTTGCAGATGTGTTAGTCATGATGGCTTGATTGCATGAGAGGCTTGGCGTTATGATTTAGTGGGAGCTTAATGTATTGATAGCTTGGGTATCACAAATCAGTAGTAGCTTCATGCAGGCATATGGTAAGTCATGGTTTGTTATCTTCTTAGTTTATATAAGATGGTTTAATATTCCTAATTACTTGAGAGAATTGTTGAAGGAAATAATAGTTGGTCTTCACGGTATGTAGAGGAAAGTGATGTACAGGTACAGGTACAAAAGCTCAACAATTTATCTCCAAATGGGAGATTGTTGGGTTGTGGAGTTAGATTACTTCACAAATGAGCATGCATTACAAACTGTGGTTGGTTTACACAGTAACCGGTGTTGGTCAGGGATTACCAACGTCAGTCAGTCTAGTAGGAACTAACATCGGTCATTGAACCGGAATCGTTCAGGGAACCGTACATTGGTTTCTTGTGCATGTGGAAGTTTATAGTTATACTCACAAGAATTAGATCTAACCTTTGAGTTATAAAGGTGAATCTAAATATTGTAAATGCATAGCTAAGTTTACCTAAGTTTGTATATGCATATATAAGCTATGAAAGCTGGGGTTAGAAGAAGTTAATTAAGATGAAGGATTGATTATTAGATCCTGTGGATTCTCCTAGATTGAGAGGATGAGGAAGAAGATGAAGAAGAAAGAACAGGTTACATGAAGACAAAGCTTCCATGGAGAGAAGTCTGGACAGGAGGAAATAGCAGGTACAACTATGACAGGTACATCTCAATGGTGAGAAGAGGGTAACATCTTCTACTATGTTTCCTTTGTATAGTTATTATCTCATTGTAATGGCTTGCATCTGTATGCAAAGCACATATTAGTTTCATCTTGTAGATCCACAGGTTGTTGTGAGATCTTGTATTGAAGATCCATGAGATCATGTTGTATTTTTGATCCATATAGAATCTAGTATTATAGCTCATTAGAGAGCTTGTGGATACGTGATAGTATCTAGATATTGTAGAGGAGGTTGTCTTCTTGTTTGCACAAGTGGCAGATGCAGAGATGGAGGAGAGACTTACTTCTTGGTGCAGTAGTTATGGTTGCACATTGGTAGACCCATGTGAGAGGTTTTGTTTTCATATTCACATGAGAGCTTAATTGCACAGTTTAGAGATGTAGTAGTTCCTGGTTATGTGACATATGGTGGTGGTATGTTAGGAGACACAGTTGTAGTGCACTCATGGAGATCCATTTAGAGATTTGTTATAGGAGGAGATACTCTTGGAGAGATGCATATCGTACTCTTGTGCATAAGATTTGGTTTGTACTCTTGTATTATTATACATATGAGATCTCTATCTTTGGTGGACTTAGCCCACATTGGATGAACCACATGGTACATGTTGTGTTATGTGTGTGTACTTTATTTTGATTTGGATTATTCTAGTTTATACTTCCACTGATGTATATTTTGGGGAATTTTTTAGATCCGTGTGTGTATTATTTTGTTTGTTATTGAATCGTAGTACTATTCCATAGTCATCGAATTCCCAGTATACATTTCATGATGGCTGACATCGATTATGCCTCCTATGAAATCATGCATTACGACCATTGAAGATGCTTGGATAAGAAGGGAAAAAACATATTTTCATTGCAATGGTTTTTATGATCTCACAAGAGGATTGTGTGAGTTCATGAACTACATTGACGAATTTAATTATTTGGAAAAAAAAATCATGATAGGAACCATTGGGGACTAAGTGTATTTCTTGATCTTTGTGCCAACCTTTATTTAAGAGATAGAATATGATAAAATCTATATTATTCATGAAGACACGGTCCATGTCATTTGTTGTTTTGTGTCCATGCTCAAAAAAAGTAATTATTTCCATTTCAGACGATCGTTATGTTACCAATGAGGTTTCTTACAGAAAACTTTGACTACCATCAAATCCAAGAGAGCTCAACCGTGTTACTGAAAATCTGAGGCATGCATTGTGACCAGTGCAATGCTTCATGATGATTACAAGATGACGTGAAGCTAATTTGTTCACATGAGAGAATAATAGATCGTGTTTATTGACAAAGCATTTGACTTTTACAACCTACCATTGCTCACAGGGATTTCAGAGTTGAAATCTAGAGTTTCCCAAGCATGACCAAAGGTGATTGATGCGGAAGCATTCTTCTCACCAAAACACCATCAATTTTGAGTTTTTGATCAACATTGGTTAATTTTTGGTTGAGTTAGAACCCACACGATGAGAATTTAGGAGATGTACAATAGTAGTCCTCATTATCTCCATTCAAATTCAATAAGTTGAGTGCTAAGTCTCTTAAGTCAGTCCCTCAACTATCTAGGAGGTTTCTCTCCAAGCAAGCCTCAAATTCAATAGTCTTGATTCCAAAGGCATTTTAGTGGATTTTGCATTGTAAAAGTGTTTTAAGTGATTCTAGGAAAGCATGCATAATAGGTGAATTAAGGCATTAAATGTCATAAGAAGTCTAATTTGACTCTGGCATAGTCACTAGACCTAGGGTTTGGAGGTCTAAGTTAGGGTTGGAACTTCTAAAGCCATGTAAAAGGTCAATAAGGTAATTTAAAGGATATTCAATACTCTCCATTCATAATGGGATGGTACATCTACTGTTTTCAAAAGTGCTACAAAAACCTCAAAATTGTAACTACCATTGCAATTTTATGAGCATACCTTAGGGATGTTAGGAAAGGGACTATTACTCATGGAGAACTTCTTAGAAGCATGCATGGACTTTTGAAGAACTCTGATACATATGAGGCATGTAAAAAAAGTTTTAAGACATTGTCTAGTTTCTATCTTTATTCATCGAGTACCTATAAATGGTGTATTTTTTTCAATATGTACACAATAAAGCTTGTGTGTTTCCTGGTCACAGTTTCAATATTTTGAGTAGTCATAACTTTGCTGGAAATCCAATGATTCAGATCTTATAGTTTCCATTGTATCATGGATCTCCTAATGATATGTTGGGGATTTACCACATAAGTTTCATTCTTGGTTTCCAATTGGTCAAGAACTCTTCTGTTAGAAGTCGATCATATTTCTATAGTTTTCACCATGAGTATACAATACAATAACATGTCTAATCTTGTTATATGGTTCATGTATCACTGTGTAATCATACCTGGCATCCTCATAATTCAACCTGAAGTGGTTATGGCTTCGTAGTGAAAACTATCCTTTTTTTAGGAACATGTACTTCACCATTCTGTGAATGTCATAAATTAAGACCATAAGGCAGTTTGTCTATCCCTATTCCTGGACTGTAGGACTTATCAAGATAACTCAATGAATATGGATTCAGGGTATTCAGTATTCTCCTGATCTAATAAATTTAGGTAACCATGTTTGGGATATGCACATCGCCAATACTCAGAAATTCTGAATAACAATCACATTCAACTCCAGGAGGAGGTTAACCATTAGTAATTTTCATGGGCTTCCTATTCAGATCATATGAAAACAATTCGAGACATTCTATAAGCTTACACAAGTGACTTACAAATCAGGGTACATAGTATTTGAGTATATTTGTTATTTTCTAATTGACAAAGTATTATACATCTCATGAATCACATATAATTGTTGTGCTACTCACATTGCTCAGTGATAGATCGATGGCAAGTATTACTTGCCAAGGTTTAAATTTGTAATCTCACATTCAGATAGCACATAAACGAGCTTGAAAACTATCATCTATACGAATTAATTCACCTCAGTAAAAGGTATTTTGATTTAGATTAATTTCTATGAGCATTGTTTGTTTTGTACCATAAGATTTGGCTGCACTATGCAATATACAAAACACACTGTAGATAATCTCAACTGTGATATGTTTTTGCAATATTTTCAAATCACTGCAATGTGAATCAGGGTGACATGTATCTCTACAAGCATTTCTTAGCACTTTATACTTGTGGCCATGTTAAAATTGTGAATCCAATTCTAGTGGACTAGGACCCCAAAATTGGAGGCCTATAACACATTGTTCATAGAAGCTATAAGATTTTGATGAAAGATGTTACATATAATAAATCATTGTAATTATGATGAATACTGAACCAATTTGTGAATTCCCATAGTTCAAAATTTGGGAGAATTTCCTTACAGTCAAACTAAGATTATGTATTTTTTATAGTTCTTGGATTCAATTCCTGCATTAAGGACTTGGGATTATACATAAGAGTGTGTTTATCTATATTTCTAAGATAACAAGGGATATATAAATATCCAAAACTTTTGATTCACCTTGATATTTTATGTACAGTTCCATAAACTCAAATTATAGTGAATAGATTTGTCATGATCTATTTTATGAAGGGATAGTAATGAAATATGCAAATAGTTTTCTATTCAGTATGTGCAAGTTGTGTCTGTAGGAAATTGTTTGCTACTCTGATTGTGGAGGGAATGTTAAGAGTGGCAATAGGATATAATGGAAACATCTAAATTTCCATACTTTATTATATCACACCTTATTATTTTCCATATTGATTGCAACATACAATGGGTTTCAAGAATATGTCTTAACAAGGTTGGGTTTGACATGTTTACAGGATAGTTAATTAACAATACACTTGTTTGCACAAGATCAGCCTATCTTTACAAAAGTTGATATTAAATATTGCATTATTAAAATACAGGTTTGGAATGACTAAAATGTCAATTGTTAGGGACTATGTATGTGATTGTGTAATCGTGAGAAAGCTAATGCTAGACAAATTTGAAGGATGTGAATGTTATTCTTCTTTATGATATTAATCAGTTGATGCACTGTAAATCTTTATAACTGAGTTTTCCAAAATCATCTAACATGGTTACACATTTGTTGCTTTTGTTAATATGCACTCTTACACTCCTTTGAGGTGCAATTGAAGGTCATCCTAAACAACTGGGGCATTTGGGCATCTAGGGATAGTCTAGAATTGATGGTGCAAGAAATCTTTTATAAATCTTGGGCTCAAAAACATGAGCTGGAACATGTAAAAACTCCTACATCAGGTATGATAATGTCCACTGACACAACTAGAATCATACAAGAAAGCACTAGGTCAAATGTTATTTTAGTATGGTCAGGACCATGCAAATGTTCTTGAACAGATTTAAACTTTGGGTTTTGTCCCCAAGGGAAATTGAGACTGTAAATTTCTCAATGAATATTCATAATTTAACCTACATGAATATGGTGTTCTTACCACATGATTTCAAACTTATATGAACAAATTCAAGATCAATGAAGGAAGCATTAAGAAAAATTGAGGATACAATGAGTCACAAACTATGCATCAATATTTATTTTACATACTTCTCTAGGTGAAAAGATATATGGAATCACAAGGATCATTGCTTTGTTATACCAAGATCTGGACATTCTCAAGGATCCTCGACTTCAAGTACTTAGTATTTTGAAAATCATGTAGAAAGTATATCATTTAGTTCTCTTATATATTGTAGTACCTAATATGTAACATTAGGTAATAAATCAAAATATAATGGTGTGATCTATGGGGTCACTGGAATGTATTGAAACAACTAGGTTTTCTCCTTATGGGGAGATGTCTGATCCTCGCATCTTGCACCTAAAGGGGATTTTGTAAACAGGAAAAAATTTAGTGGTGAATTTTTGTATAACTTCTATGAAAATCAAGGATTATGGAAATTCAAATTGGAGAATTTTATGTGATTCGCAGCCAACTTATTCACCAAAAAATTGACCGACATGTTCCTTATACTATTCATTTCACCTAGATTTTACACATATATAAGATCTTATGAATGTAATTCCCCACCATTTTGAATCATTTCATGTGCATATTCACCAAAGTAAACATAAACAACCAGCATCGTACAACATATGTTTCAAACCATCAACTGTAATTCGTCCTAGAATCCAACCCCAAGTACGTCCAACCTAAGAACTCTAAGACCCATCCAACACCTTAGTCATCTAACCCCTTAGCAGTCCAACCCCTTAGCAGTCCAACCCCTCATTCGTCCAACCCCTTATCCAACCTCTTAGTTTTCTGATCCGTCTAACCCTTTGTCATCCAACCCCTAAGCCATCCAACCCCTTAGTTTTCCAACCCTTAGTCATCTAACCCCTTAGTTGTCTAACCCCTTAGCCATCCAACCCTTGGTCCAAACCACAAAGCCTTCCAACCCTTAACCATCCAACCACTATCCGTCTAACCCAAGAGCCATCTAAACCCATAAGTCGTCTAACCTAGATCTGTCTAACCCTAAGTCCATCTAATCTTAGAACCTTCAAACATAAGAGTCGCAAATCCCTAAGCAGTCATGGATTCTAGGAAATAGGGTAAGAAGGTTACAAATTCAGCTAGTTCAAAAAAGGGTGCAAAGACTTTGCTTGGCTATTTTGGAAAATCACAAAAAATGAATGAGGTTTCTGCATCAGCTAAAAATATCGGTATGTGTTATTTACAGGTTATTTAGTCTTACAGTATTTGATAATTATGTTTTTCATACTTTTCTTTGAAATCTTTATACTCTGTGTAAAAATTTAACTATATATAAAATTAATACTATATATGTAACAATTTTATAGAATTATATGTAGACGTTTCAGAAATTCCTTCGCAAAATAATCAATTTAAAGATATCGATGATCCATTATATGTTGAGGAAAACATTTTTTCCCTTGATGACATAGAAGTACAAGAAAATTCATCGAATTCTCACGATACACCAGTAGAGGAAGCTTCTACTCCAAGGTTTATTTCTAAAAAAAGGAGACATGAGAATCAAGATATTCCTGCTAAGAGCCCAGATGCAGAAGTTGAACCCCAAGAAAAAAAAATAAAATATGTTAGAAGAAAGAGGACAAACTAGACAATTGGAAGGACTTTCCAGTTTGAATGGGCTGAAAAATATCCGTTTATTGAACCTGTGTACACTGAAAATGGTAATGATGTTCCAACACAATGTCAATGCAAAATATGTGGTTGGAAACAGGGGAAGGATCACATGATGCAACTCAAACTGGACACAATTGAAAAGCACTGTGGGAAAATATACATTTCCCAAAAGCAAAAGGATGGCAACATAGTCAGAACACATAAATGGAAAGATGCAAAAGAGTATCTATATGTAAAATACGTACAATAATATGAAAAGGAACAAAAACATATGAAAAATCTAAATGAAAAAGGTGGCACCATAGTAGAAAAATTGAGCAAAGCTATGGAGGCATAAATGCATGCAAAAAGTATTCATTTTGCTACCGTATTCCATATATTGAAAATGGGAAGACCCATGTCAGATTTTGGATGAAAATAAAATTTTGTATCAGGTTATTGGTCTACAGAACGTTCCTCAATCTCATTAGTCAGATACCAGCTGGTGGGAAATTGTAAAATGTCTATCTCTGGTAGAAAAGGAGGATCTGAAACAGTGTGTTCAAAAGGCAAAGTATATTTCCCTTTCAATAGATGAGGTTACTGAAGTGGATAATACTTCATGGATTTGTATTCATGTTTACACATTTGCTAATGAAATAAGAACTCCACACCTCTTAGCAATTCATAAAATGATTGAGAATTGTAATTCTGAAAATATTTATAAATTGGTGGTCTCAAATCTGAAGGATATCACCAGAATGGATGACTTTCCCATTACAACAAAATTAGTTTGTGTCAAAACTGATGGTGCAACTGTAATGCAGGGAGCCAGAAATGGTCTCTGCATTTGACTTCAGACAATTTTTCTCCTTATAGGATTGATATCCATTGCATGGATCACAAAATGAATCTAGACTACAAAATTTTGAGCACATTGAAAATGTAGCTAAAGTGAGGAATTGATACGTGATTTGCATGCTTATTATTCTAGCAGTCCAAAGAGATTTTTAGAATTTCAAAAATTTGCAATTGGACTGACAAAGGGAAAAAATCTTCTCAAAGATGTAGATACCAGATGGATATCTATGTATGAACCTACATGTAGAATATTTGATGAATATCCTTTATTGATATGATTTATGTATAAATACCACAGGGATGTAGATAAAGCTAAAGATCTATTGTGTCATCTAAAAGACATAGAAAATTTACTCACACTCTGTGGTATTTTTCCCATGTTGAGGGAGCTTAATATTTTAACGAAGCATGCACAAGATCATTCTTTCTACATAAAAAAATTCATAAGACTCGGAAGACATGTGTGTTAGAGTCTTGAAAGTTTATATATTTCAGATGGGAGTTTTCAGGGTGCTGATTTTGAAAACTTGGAATGCATTGATAGACTTGAAAAATCCTAGGTGCTTCTTAAAATACAATATACATGATCATCTGTGTATAACAACACATGGGAAAGAGATTCCACTTCATACGTTCCAAAAAAAAGTTGATATGGTTCTCTCAGAAATGGAAGAAGTAAGAGTGACACAAAATTTATATGATGCAATATTATTAGAAACTAGGAATAAATTGAGAAATATCTCTGAATCTTTAGCCAAAGAGATCTAGGAAATATTCAAAAATGATAAAATACTTGAAGCAATGAGAGTTGTAAATCCGCAATTTTGGAATTTGTTCTGGTGACAAACCTTATACATCTATCAGTCCTTTATTTGTCAAAAACATGAGTGATCTAACTGACCATTTCTCTAAGACTGAAGAGATAAACGGAGTTTCTGTAGAAGGTATTTTACAAAGAAAAATACTTAGTTCCCAATCAATGGATTATGCTAATACTATAATAGGACAAGTTCATCTTCTACAAAACCCATAGGAATATGGTGCCATCAAAAGGATTTGGAAGGATATTTTTTCCGGTAGTATTCTACATGAAGATTTGAGTGAGTATATTAAGTTGTATGAACTCTATCAAACAATGATTCTGGGTTCTATGGAAGATGAGAGGGTTTTCAGTGTACTTTCCTTTTTAAAGTCAAAAGTTTGAAACATATTGGATAGGAATCTAGAAATTTGTCTGAGGTTGTATGTATCACATTACTCAGTGGAGTCTTTTCCTTATGATAGAGCACTCGCATTATGGAATTCACTAGTAGAAAGAAGAGGATTTAGTAATATTCTTCCTAACCTGGGGGATCGAGACACATCCACAGATCATGCTACAGTTGATTTCCAAGACATGAATGAAAGTGTTTCTCCAAGACTATTCAAATTCACATAGATTTTATTTCTTCTATACATTATTGAGACTATTTACAATAATTTGATGTAATAAGTATTGATGTATTTCATACAGAGATTACAACTTTCAATAAATGCAATATTATATTTGTGTTTATTTGATCCATTTTCATTGGAACATTGTCACTATCATTTTCTTGTATCCCATTTAGTTTTTTATATTTGATTTTCAGACTGAAATAAGGACATATTTGTCTTTTATATCTGTTAATTGATTTTTTTTACATCTGCATGAAATCAGAAACATAAATATTTTAAACAAACAAAATCATGAAAATTTAAGCACCATTTACATAAACAAAGAAATAAAAACATCATTTGTATTATGTAGAAATCCATTAACAATAAATATAGTTACAATTCCAAAGTACTCTTGAAATTGTTCTCTCATGTGGTGGATTACTTTATGAAGAAAAGTATCAATTCATAAAGCATTGTCAGCCAATACAATTCCAAAAAGGGGGTTGTAGATAACATTTCAAAGCTTCCAGACAAGTTTTGTCATATAAGGACACATTAGGAGGGCATCCTCTTTTCTACCTATGATTTTGAATCATAGTTGTCCTTACGTCTGCCACATAGAATAAAAAGTCAAAAAAGGGTTGGCCACTATCTTTTAATTCCTACACTAATGTCGGAATTGTGACAACACACCTGTCACATGGTGAACTTAACTAGCACATTGAATTTTTTATGTTGCATGAGAAGCATGATATTTTTCTTGCGTAAGAGGCAGATGAATCTACTCTTTCTGTATAGAGCTATCTTATATAACTCTTGATGCGTGCAAATTTTGTGTTGTGGTATTGATATTTTCAAGAATATTATGCTCCTCCCTCACAACATCTCCTACTGATAAAAGTGTTGCATTTACGTCTATCTTTTCCTTCAGTAATACTTCTGGATCCATCTTATTCTCCTTGATTATCCTTCTCAATGTATTATTTTGTTTATTTAATACTATGAGTTTTTCCTTCAACTGTACAAATGAATTCAAGATTTTGTGGACATTCTTCAAATGTGCTTCAAAAACAGTGGCTTCTATCTTTAAATTTTCATATTTTTCCTACAAAACAGAAATACAAAAAAATTAGTCTATTAGATAAGTTGAAAAAAAATATTGTAGCACTTATAATATTAGGATTTTGAATGTAAAAGATGACTCACCAAAACTTTTTCTTTTTCTGCATTTTTTATTAAAACTTTTGTCTTGTCTTTATCCCATTTTTTGTAGTAAGCATGTGCTTCAGCATTCAAATTCTCCAACTTGTTTGACATTATGCCTATAATATCATCATTATAATCATTAGTATATGAAATTGTCCCTAACTAAGCATTGTTTAGCAAAACGTCATACCTTGTCGGTTAGCTCTCTATGAAAGTGAACAATGAATTCCTTTGAACATGATTATGGTATCGTGTATTTATTTATTTTATCAAAAAAATTGTCTCTCCTCTCCCAAGACCACACCAAATCCACATCATACATTACAAATTCTTGAATTGTTTCCCCTATACTAACTGATATCAGATTTTCTAACATAAAATGTGTCTTTTCATCATCTAGTTGTGGAGCTTTTCTTGGAGGAGGAGGAGATTAAATTTCCTATACTTTATGCACATTTTGTTGTGGTTTTGGTGGAGGAAAAGTATATTGAATCATATCATGGGTGTCATTATTAGTTACCCCTATCTACATCGCCACTTTCGAAGCCCAAATACTCCTTGTCGAGGGGGATGTTGTTGAAAAGTTGTGTGGTCATTACACTTAAAACACCACCTAGTGAGATTCTAGGAAATTATGTGGTTATAGGATGATCTATTCCAGCCGATTCTATAGGAAACCTTATATTCTTTCCTGAAGATCTTCTGTTTGTTTAGAATGTACATGTTGGTGGTATTGGTGGCCTCCTTGCAAGTGGAATGTGCTCATAAGCCATATTACCTACAAGAAGAAAACAACAAATTGTTAGAAAATTATCATTATACGGTTGGGCCTTGTAAATGCTAAAAAATTGTAACTAAACAAAACATGCTAAATATTTAATATTATAATTTATGTTGCATGTTTGGAGACGCAAACGTGACATTTTGATCTTGACCATCGGAATGAGTTTGATCTTCCTCACCAGTTTCAGTAGTTTCTTAATACAATAAATGTAGAAATGAAGAGTAGAAATATTAAAAAATAGTACTACATACATAATCTTTACTTGTTTGAATTAGTTAATAATTATATAAAAATAATACTTCATACATATAGTTAAATGTGATGGTAGACTTGATGCACATACTGACCCCCTGGGTCACTTTTGACGAGGAACTTGAATTGGTGTTTATTCTGTTGAATCCATATCAGAATCCGCAGAGACCTATGGAGGGGCTTTACCTTGAAAAATTGCCTCCTTATGAGATGTTGCAGCTATAATTATTCTCTACAAAATTAAATCTTACAATGATTATTTTATTGAAAAATATTGAATAAGAGATCATAATAACAAGAAAACTATAAAAGTAACTGTTACTTGTTGTTCTTTAAGAGTGAGGCCAATCATTTTATCATTAATTGCGGCTGGAAATTTTTGCTTGATGCAATTTGAAGAAATCTTCTTGATAGAAACCAAGAATATAATTACAACAAGAGAATCCAATCTTGTATTTATCAGATACATTGTAGGCATGGGAGACATCCATTTTTATTCGGTTGGAAAAATATGTGCACCAATCAAATTATTGACCTACTAGTGTCTACAATATATATTGAACTTCCCAATATGGAATGTCTTCATATCTTCTTTGTAATACAATATTGGCCTAAAAAAGTGATGCAACTGCAAGAAATAATTGGTTTGTAATACCCTATAGAAGAAGGACTCTTGTTGAATGATTAAGAGGAGCTGCAACAACAGACAAGAAATGTTAGAGGCTTGGGTGGTCAAGTAATGTCAAGAAAAAAATCATTTGAAAATAATAAACTTACCATCAACCTACACATTGTAATGAGACACCAAAAACTTTTTTTCTTCATCTTTAAGGACAGCCTTTATAGTAACATGCAGCTTCTTTTCGAATGGTAACCCAATTAATCGATGTATGTCTGTGGGCTCAATTGTGAAAGATATTTGGTGACGCCTCGAATGCAAGAGGAGAATGGAATATTGTCCCTCATTCTGATTGTAAGAGGAGAGAAGGTAATCAAGGATGGAAGTATCAATATTGAATTGGGGCATGTTGACAATCCTAGTAAATTGTGATTTTTCCTACCATTCCTTTTGTGCATCTTTTAGTTTTAGTATAGCTATAATTTGTGTGCACAAGAGGTTTTTGTATTGGAATTTGGGTGTAGGAGCATATGTGGTGCTTTCCATTTATGAAATTTGGGAGAACTTCAAAGAATGGAGAGCTCAGAGCACTGGAAATTTTGTGTAAAAGTGAATAAATGAACTCTATAGGAGTATATATAGGGGTTTGAATTGTTTAAGGGACACCTGGCAGAAAACTATTTGTTAGATATGATAGCCTCCCAACCCACGTTGGACATATGATGGTATGACTAACCCACTTGACCAATCAAACCTACTAACCTAATGATACAGCCTATCAAACCCAATCTCTCTAATTCGATGGCTCGAGGGTGTGACGGCTATAAGGTTGGATGGATAATGGGTTGGATGGCCAAGGGTTGGATGGATATGGGGTTAGACGATTAAGGGATTGGGTGAACAAATTGGATGGTTATAGGGTTGTAAGACTAAGGCTTTGAATGGGTAAAGGGGTTGGGTAGTTGAGTGGTTAGATGACTAACGGGTTAGACAGCCAAGGGGTTAGATGGCTAAGGGGTTGATAGCCAATGAATAGACGTCTAAGGGGTTAGACGACAAATTTGGATAGTCAACCCACCCGTCAAACCAGCCTAACCAACCTCTCCCACCCACACCCTCCCATCTAACTTGTCTGACCAACCACTAGACCAACCTACCTGAAGCTAATCTTCTTCACTGTCAACATGACCAACATATTTGACTAATCTTCCTGACCAACCAACACGACCAACTTACCCAACCAACCTTCCTCACCAACCTACTCGACCAACCCACCCAACCAACCCACCCGACCAACCTACCCAACCAACCTACCTAATCAGCTTACCCATCTAGCCTGCCCATCCAGCCTACCTATCCAACCTTCCTGACCAACATGTCTGCCCAACCTGTCCGTCCAGCTATACAAAACCTCAAGAAAATTTCTCCATGTGAAATCGCCTTTCCTTGAAACGTTTTTTCAGAAATTTGCCAACAATTCAAAAATTATTTTTTGAGATTTACCACAAATTCTAAAATAATTTTTAGAGGGAGGTTCTTAAAATAAACCTTGGATGTAAAATTTGTTGAATAAATTTGATACACGGTCTTCTTCCTTCACGGTGTGCTTCGACTCTTCATTATTATTCTTCTCTTTTCAAAATTTGTGTGTTGGTTTCCATACACCCAATACTCCAACATCTTCTCAACACAATTTGGAATTGATCAACCCCAATTTATCGACAAATTTTAGCAATCAAAAATATAAGTATAAGAAAAGAATCGGAAATTATTCCCTCTGCAAAACAAACAGGTGCATTCCTTCCCCGTTTTTCATCTCTTTATTTCACCCTTTTTAGTTTTATATTTCATTTACATTACATTATTACATTTGAGTTAAAGTTCAATCATTTATCATGGATATTAACTACACTCTATGTTTCATGTTTCTTCATGGAGCATACCAACACCAATACAGTGTGATCTTTTAAAACAAACATCGAGTGAAGACAAAGTATGTCTACACACTCAAGTATATTTTCTTTTAATCCTGTAATTTCATTTTATACTTAAAGGGGGGGAATTGTAGACACTCAAATTTAGTAATTCTACTCTTTGGCATTGTTAATCTTGACATTTATCTCTTGCTCAAACAAGTATATTTTACTCATTCTCATTTGGTAAATCACCAGGTCTCTTGTCTAGCTTGTTTGATCATACACACTCATCTATCGATAGTTTATAAGAACTGAATGCATGAAATCTATTAAAAAATTTGTTGGCTAGCTTCCAAACTTCAGACTTAAAATTTTCTCTTTAGGGTCAAGATGTTGGGGTAGGAACATCCATACGTTCTTGACCCTAGTGTACGGTTTTTCCCTTTCTCACTTTGGTCCCAAAATTTCAGTTGCACATTATTATTTGGGTCATTTACTCCTCATCAATCAGGCTTTGTAACTTAAATCACCTTCAGAAGCATATATAAACAAGAGAAACTCACCTCATTTAGAACATAAAACTCTTATGAACTCCTATTGCAAAATATTTCACAGAAGGCACCCAAAGCTCCCTACACTCTGCAAGCACCCCTACACATTCATTAGGGTAACACCATCTATAAGTCTGAATATTTTCAATAGGTCTATGGGATTACTTCCCACATTTGCAAGCACTCAAATTCACTCACTCAAGTAGATTTTCAAGACTGAAACTCAATTCAATATTTTTTAAATGATGTCAAATCTAATTGCAATACAACTAGATATCACATGTTAGGTGGAGAATGACGTGCATTTTGAGGCCTCTTCATGGTAGTGCTAACGTCGGTGGTGCATAAGGTGCCCACAACCCAACTAATGTTTGTTTTGCAAGAATTATCATCCATGTTAGGGTTTGAAATATTTAGAAAAGTATTCAAATGCACCCACAGTGTGACTAAAAATGACTGATAGAGAGGGATAAAGATATTTAGACAAACGAAAAACCTAGAAAGTTACAAGGTCTGATCAAGGTCAAGACCATACAAAAATTTATGCCCTTATTGTATAGTCCTTATCAGGAGAAACTTTAGGTCACTATTTCAGTATCGAGGAACTCTCATTTCTAGATCTCCTTGGTCCATCATTCAAATCATCCAAATCATTCCATAATCATATGTAATCAGCTAAGTGCACTCAATCCCTTGTGTTTTTGAACTTGTATTGTATCATTTACATTTGTTGCAAGTATTAATTAGTTATTGTGATATTGATTGTTTAATGTTGAAATTTAATTAATCCATATAACACCATGTAGATTTTATTTCATTTCTTTTTTGCTATGTGTAAATCTTAATCAAATCTAAAAAGGGTGTAAACAACTCCGATATAACCTTGGTCAATAACTCTCATCCAACTATGCAAGAGTCTTATCCACTCTAAAGTTCTTTATCAATCCTCCACTACACTTTTATTTAACTAAATTATCTTGTATTGATAATTTAGGAATGTACAACTATCTTCCTTTTAAAAATAGGCCTTCCTGCAAAAAATACTCCAACCAATGTGTCTTGTCAAAACTCATAGGTCTTACACATGTCTTCCATACTTCACTAAAATTTTCATCTCGTACATATAACTCCTCCATGGATTCAAAACCTAAAACTTCTAATCTCCTTTTTACAATAGAAATTTTTCCTTACTTAATGCACCAACAACCATGGTAGACTTTTCATTCTCATTTCGCAACATAAATGTATAACTTCTTAGATATTATACCCACTTCATACATCTCTTATTTAATCTTCCTTAACTATTTTTGATTTTTAGTGTTTGATGATTACTATATAGTATATAGAAGAAAGGCGTGGATATGAATAACCTTTTTTTATCTTCCTGGGGGATGTTTCCTTGCATATTTTGATAGTATGTTGGACAGCGATCATATTCCAAAACAAGGTATTTGGAGTTTATAAATCTTTAAGAATTGAGGTTATGTCCTGGAAAACTCACCTAAGAATGTTAAAGTTTGGAAAATAACATATAATTTGGATAATGATGCATGATCTACCACAACAAT